>JAYESA010000009.1:113936118-114453618 GCA_036927795.1 Iris macrosiphon | reverse complement strand
ATGTGAGCGATGAGGTCATCGTGACATATGCGATGAGGTCATTGTGACATATGCGATGATGTCATCGTTTTTATTAATAAATCCTAATTAATACTTATTGGGGAAAATGGTAAGGTTACATGCCCTGACTTACAGCAGGTGAACTATCTTCAGAGGGTTCTTACAATATGTAATGCAATGATATCTTCTTCAAAAACAGGCTTCTATCCTCTCGATTTATCATATGAAGGCTTTACTGGAATAATCCATATACTTCTCAAGACACTAATTCATGCTTCTTTTTGTCATCTTCCAAACATGGATTATATATTATATTCGACCAACTATCCTTTTTAATGTTTTTAATCTTTAAACTAGTTTGAAAGCTGCAGATGTATGATCCTCACTGTTGAAGGTTTTTTGCTGATATCTTGACATTGCTTTCTTTTATAGTTCTTGGATACTTTGTTCATTAGACTTCTTACTCATTTGTAGTTGCTGATATTTCATGCCTCATTGCAGACTCAGCGGGCATTTCATGCCCAAATCATGCACAAATTGTTGGAATTCTGCCACAGCCTTGTAGTTCTGGCAGCAGGTATGATGTATAAGTATCGCTATCTTCTTTTGTTCATTATGAACATCTTTATTATGGTTCCTTTGCAGACAAGTATCTCTAACATCCCAATAATTTTTCTCTCAGTATATACATGACAGCTCTATTATATTAAGCGTTTTTCATTATGTTCTTGGTCCTTGGCTGGTTACTGATGAATCAGAGAAACAGCCAATTAATCACAATTACATCCACTTGGAATTGTAGTTACTAGGCGACACGATTTATAAGATGATTACTTAATCACTGCTCAATCCTTTTTTAGATTACTAAATAAAACTTTATTTATTTAAAGTTGCTTATAATAAAATGTTTTCATTATCCTATGGCCTGTCCAGCTATTGGTCTGTATCCTGAGACAGGTCCATTCAGCTGGCAGGTCCTAATGGTTGGGGGTCCAAGGGCAGCTCAAACCCAACTATAATTGGGCTGGGCTCACCCAGGCCTGGTTCGACCTCATTCTAATTGCCAGCCCAAAAGGTAGACCAATCTCATACTTTAGTAAGAAGCTCAGCTGGGTGAAGCTATACTTTGTTTGGACTTCTATTTTTCTACCACACAATCTATTATTGGAACCTGAGAGTTTGAGGGGAATTTAGACCACGTAACACGTCATCAACTTCAATCATGTCGAGTGTGGCTTTCTTGCAGCAATATATATGAGAGAGGGGGATGCCTCAGACAGAAGCTTGATTTAGGTGATTTAAGTGGTCAATCAACTGTTGGCTATGTAGTACGCGCAAATCTGATTAGTGCCTAGTTTTACTCTCTACATACATATCATAAACAATATGGACATGCAATATTTTGCACACATGGCAGAGTTGGTGCCATATCCATATTGTTCAGGGGCCGTATCTGGGTAACATAGGTGGTGTAATGTGAAGAAATAAGAAAGACCTTTGGTTTGATCCATATTTCAGTTTAGTATTGTCAAAGATAAATGGATATTCAACGATTTGGGAGTCACCATCTTATTATGCGTCATGACTACCAATGCATGGATGATGTTTAACTGTGCATCCTCAAATCATCTCTGCAGCCAGAAAGTCTTGAAGTTAAATGGAGGAAGACATGTAAGGGGTTACTTTTGCCGTGATGACTTAGTATTAACAGATTACTTAATTGTTTGAGTTTCTTATTATGGCCCATATGTTGAAGGCCCGTCTTGAAAACTCATGAGTTTGGCAGTAGACCTGCACTTTGATACTTAAGTGAGAGATGAATGAGAGCGAAAATAAATTTAGCGGACAGATATGGAGGGATGAGATCATGAGATACATTTATAGGAAACCTTTTTCCGTAATGCATAAGAAATGGAAGGTGAAGCATAGTCTTCCAGAAGCAGAAACATCAGAAATCATGAATATTATATAGTTCTTGAATATTATATAGTTCTGGAAATTTGTGAATGATATATAATGTTATTTGACATCAACTAATCAGTTTCCATAGGTGACAGAATCTAAAGTAAGGTCCGCAGTAGCAGTATTGGAATCAGTTTTGAACGAGCATCGGTGTCGACTGTTTTGAATTGGAGCTTCTGCGCTCTTGGTTTTGGAAAGTCCAATAATAATGAAGATTTTTTGAAAAAACTAGAAAAATATTTGATACATTTAGACATTTTTTTGTATTATTTGTTGTTTCTTGAGCGAAGAATATTTAATATTGCTTAATTGTTCACCCGCGATAGCTGTTCTTTTTTTGTATTTGTTTCTAGAAGTACACCCATAATAGATTATTTTTGAACTGAATAATTCTAAGATGTATGATTATTGTGAATTTATAGATATAAAACTTCAATAAATGGTACTGATTGCAGTTTGTCGGACACTATATCATGTTGGCTTGCTGCACAGCTGAATCAATGTGAACACTTATTTCATTGTACTTCTCTTGTTTTCTTTTATGTTTTTTCTTTGTTTAATTGTCTAGGAAATAGTGCTCTAGTGTCGGTATCGGCCACTATCAGCTGGTATAGGTAGGGGTCAGTATAGGATCGTTTGTACCAAGACTGATAAGTTTGGCCAATATGTACCGTTAACGGTCGCAAACATTGATCTAAAGGCAGTGTTGCCAGAATTCCCTTTTAACATAGTAGAATATTTATAAATTTGAAATGTATTGAAATCGTGTCACAATACAATTAAGAATTTGAAATGCAAGCTCATTGTTTGTATAAGTGTTAATCATACTTTACCTAAAGACTACTTTATACATTGAAGTTCATTAGGTTTTAGTACTTTGTACCAAGGTTCGTAAACTGACCGATATCGATACCTGTCAACTGTATCATATCGCTTTTGGCTTTTCCCAATCCGATATTGGCTGCCGATACCTCCGATGCCGAAATTGACACTCTCTTTTGCGGTCAATTCAACAAATAAAAAAATTATAAGGAGAAACGAGAAATATGACGAAACAGTATCGTCACAATGATGCGGCATATTGAAGATCTACATGCTAGAATGTCTCGATTAGATTCCTTATTGCCATACTATAACCATTCAATTTGTCAAAGTTGTATATTTGTGGATTCATAACATCCATCATCTTAATATTATTCTATTCAAAGCTCATAAGAAATACCAAATAATACTTAGACTTGTACGTAAATATATGAAATATTTATGGTTTTTTAATAATAATAATTGTTATTAATTTTGACTAAATAAACAAAAAACTCCGAGACTTCAATCCGAAACCTTTGAACTGCCGAAACCAGACACAGATACTCATAAGAAGAGTCTGAAGGAACTGAAGACATTCAGATACCGATAGTGCTAACCTTGGTTTGTACCTTATCACTTTTTCCGTGCTTGTTCTCTTTCTCTTAACCTTTACATCTACCCTTCCCTTCCTATCTTATGTGGTTGCTAATGTCTTTACAAAGCCTAATTTTCTCTCTCCAAATTAATTTGTTGAAAAAGTATTTGCAACACCCCATATTTTAGGATTGACCACCAATTTACCGTATCCTTAAAAAGCAATACTATGAAAGATGAAAGTTGTCGCTAGGTTAGGAGGGGATTGAGCTCTCAGATTCTCGGTAACAATATATGTTTTCCTAAAATTATATATATATAGTTTTGGAATGAATAAAAAAAAAAGTTTTGGAATGAATAGAAAGGAGGTCTTGAACAAAGATAAAACTATAAGGTTCAAGAGTAGATATCAAGTAACTATAAGAGTCGCCTAAACAATTGAAACAATTGATAACAAACTAAAAATAGAAAAAGGATGCAACTGACAAGTAAACAAACCTTTTTAACTTAAAGAAGTGATTGTTATTTGTAACCATGGGGCCTAGACATGTCTGAGCATGGGGGACCTAGACAACCTAATTTGGGGCTAGGTATACTAACGTGTGAGCCACACGGGCAGCTAGTGTCCAGAATTCGTCAGTCAGGCTACTCGGATTATATAGCGAAGCTCCTAGGGCAGACAGATTTGTGTCTGAGTGTGTGCCTAGGCGTCGTCGGAGATCGCTTTTTTACAGAACTATTACTACGACTCCAACTTCCTTACCCTGTAGCAATTTATTCTAAGTTGAGTTCTATAGATTGAAGCAATTAAGTTTTTTTTTCCTATTTTTTTGTAAGGAGGAAAGAAATAACATGATTAATAGCGACCCTAAGAATTCTTAAAATTGAACCGTATATTTCCAGATGTAGCATCCACATTTACATTGCACATTGTTCTTTTGTCTAGTTTTTGGCGTTTCTTTGTAATAACTAAAGAGCTCCTTAATGTATGTTCCTAAGTGCAACTCATATGGTGCATTCACAATGACCAGCATAGCTCAAGAATTTTGGTGTATTTCAACATGATATCAAAGCAACCAAGTTCGAATCTCGCTCGGTGCACAATTTAGCTAATTAATTAAAAAATTATATACCACTGTGTGAATCTAGCTCTAGCCCATAAAATTGGCATCCAACCTGCAAGGAGTCATAACAACAAGGTCTTTATTCCAAAATTTTAGGCTGATGAATCCTCTCCTTCCATTCAGTTCTGTTAAGGGCCATGTCCTCTATAACTGTACCAAAAACCATATCCTTCAAAACATCAAATCATGTTTGTCTAGGCCTACCCCTAGTCCTAGCGGCTCTATGGAACAAATAGACATTTTAACTCTCAAGCCTCCCATGATGCTAGAGTTTTGGTGTAGTGGGAGGGTCTTTAACAAGAAACAAATGTACATTACTTGACCTTGACTGCCGAGTGAAATGATTATTTTCTTAATTCCTTGATGAACAAAGTGCTAAACTGTTAAACTATAATGCCATATCTTTTGTTGTCTTGAGCTCTCTCTCCACATTTTTCTTTCTGTATGAAAACTTAACATATTAAATTTACTGCAGAGTTCTGATCGCATATGATAATGGCCTAATTGTTCTGTGGGATGTGTCTGAAAGCCATGTTGTTACTGTTAGAGGCTATACTGATCTTCAATTAAAGGGTGATGGAAGTGCTAATTTAGTAACTGAAGGGAGCGATGAGGTTCAAGACGGTTCTCTTGATCTTGTGCAAGAGGACAAAGAGATATGTTCCCTTTGCTGGGCGTCGAATTCTGGCACTGTTCTTGCTGTGGGTTACGTTAATGGGGATATATTATTGTGGGACTTATCCTCGGAGAACGGGCAACCAACAGGTGTATCATCTAAAACTGCTGTTAAGCTGCAACTTGCTTCTGGAAACCGTAGGCTCCCCATCATTGTTTTATGCTGGTCTTCCAATCATAAATCACATGATGGAGGAGGTCAGCTTCTAATCTATGGTGGAGATGATATGGGATCTGAAGAAGTTTTAACGGTTTGTCTATTCACTTTGTATAATGTCTACCTTCTTCCTGCATTTTCTGTTCTTAATGGATGTAAATATATCTTGTTTTAATGTTCTTTATTCTCGTTACTTTTCATCTGGTCACGTTCTAAATCCTTTTGGTCCAAATATAACTATATTCACATAAATTTGATTTACTGTTGACAATCCAATTAATAAATAGGTAGGTTATATGAAGGTCTAGTGAGAAGATGAGATACCTTCACGCATGAACATTCAAAGAGATGGGTCGGTAACTTGGTTGATTGGAACTGATCATCAGTATCTACAAATTGATAAGTCCATGTGGATTAAATTTCATAATTGAAATTGTTTTACCAATTCATCAAGTACATGTAAAACGAACGAGATCATAAAGCCATGCATTTGATGATCACTTCATGCATGAATCAAAAATGTCCAAAAACTCTGATTGTGTCAGCATAGGTTTGATGATAGGTAGATAGGATGATTACTTGCGACCATTTAAGTGATGGACCTATCTCTTAGAGTGTTTGATTCATGAGATTTCTCTCATCATCACACAGACCATCACCCTAACGAGAAGGCAAGTTCTCTGCACTCTTACTTGTGATGGCTCATTCTTTTTTCCCGGATGTGTCCTCTTTTCTGGTGCTATTGCTTCCTGCTTGTTGTGCCTACTACTATAACCATATATCCTTTTGGCGGATTCTTTATGTTCTCCATTTTAAACTGTTAAACAGTTAATTTCAACGTCCTTCATTTTGTAAACTCTTAACTAGAAATCTTGCCATTTTTTACTGTACATACACACAATGAGGTCTCAGTGGAATGTATATAGTAACTTCATCATATTTCATGCCCATTTCATGTGGCATGTATAAAACGTGGCTTGGCTACCTTCTAGGAAATAATGTCATCTATAAGGTTTAAACCAAGGTCCGCACTATTAGTATTGGTATCAGACCCTTTCTATGAGTATCGGGATCGACAATATCGGGGGTTTCACATTAGTGTATTGGATTTTTTTTTGTATCGGAAAACAAATAGTTATTAATATATTACTAAAAAATTGGAAAAAATATTTTATACATTTAGGCATAATTTTCAGTGTTGCTTTTTAGTAGTTTTGAAATTGAATGAAATAATAGTTATCCTTGCTGATTGGTTTACCTGTGATAAATAAGTTTTCTTCATTTATATGTTTTTATAACATTACTATGCTTTTACACCCTTGTTAATCGGTCTTTTATCAAAATTGACTAGAAAAAGACCCCCAAAGTCGGTATCATGTCACTATCAGTAGCGGTCGGTATCGGATCAGGATATGCCAAACCGGATCGGTTTCGGCCGTATCGTATCGGTATCCGCCGAAACTGTAAATTATGGTTTTAACTGCAAATGGAATTCAGTCATGTCAAAAATATTGCGCCTAGGATGTCATCATGGTTGTCCTGCAATGACACAATCTATGTCATCATGAAGGTTGCTTGTAGACAACCAATCCATCTAGTAAATGTAGTCAATGCCAGTAACAACAAGCTGCATATAATTCAAGAAGGTGGACCAGAGTATCTGCTAGGGAAGAATGCTATGTTGCCTGGATGAATATGACATGACATGATATGGATGTGGCATTGATTTTGGCATTTCCTAGCGTATTTTGGAGCGACTGTAATCTTGTTCTGTACGAATCCAATACGACGCAACATGGACACGGCACTGTTTGTCTGACTGTTCGTGCTTCCTAGGAAGAATATCACCTATAAGATTTGGACCACACCAAAGGAAATCAGTCCTTCAAAAAGGTTGGAACTAGGGCATCAGGGTTGTCCTGTAATGATGTGATCTATTCCACCGTAAAGGTTGGTCCTAGACAATCAATTCGTGGCCTAAAAGTAGTCCTTGTCAGCAACAACAATCTGCCACTCTATTTCAAATATTATCTGTGGTCCTATTGTATCATAAAATTTAAATAAGATAGAGTTTCCCAGGCATTTCGGATAAAACTAGCTCGGTTGGAGGATCTTATCTATTGTTAACTCGAAATATTGAGGATGAAAAGATTTTGCCAAATTGATCTCAAGCTTCACCTGTTCTTTGTAACTGAATGTATGAGTTTTAAGGTAAGCTTTTAAAGAATCCTATCCTTCTTTACCTAAAAATGTATCTTTATTTAGCTTCCCTTGCCTATTAAACAGCCTCTAATTATATCTATGGTTCTGAGATTTTTTTTCTTTCTGTTGAGTTGAAATGGGTCTTATCACTTGGAGTAAAACATCTTTTCCTGACTGGTTGCATTATATGCCAAATGTCAGCCATCAGAATGATGTATCAAATGCACTTATATTTCAGTTTACTTATTACATATGGAAAAGGTTACTTTTCTTTATAATCATACAAATAGTGGAAGTTCCAGTGTTTATCCTAAAAGCTTTGTGGAGAAATAAACATTTTAGAAGCTCCTGTTTTTGCTTTATGATCTTCACTCTGACATTGTTAAAAGGTAGCTGTATTGTGATCTAAATCTTTTTATATGATTCAGATTCTTAATTTGGATTGGTCTTCTGGAATAGATTCTTTGAGATGTATCTCAAGGGTGGACCTTCAACTTACTGGATCTTTTGCAGACATTATTTTGATACCCAATGTTGGTTCTATAGAGAACAATTCTACTGCTGCCCTTTTTGTATTGACAAATCCTGGACAACTAAGTGTTTATGATGGCGCTATATTGCCCATATTAAAACCTGAGGAGGGAAAGGTTTCTGCTCAAGAAAAATTTCCATTAGTTGTACCAACTATTGATCCTTATATTACTGTTACAAAGCTCTGTTTACTACCCATGGGCAGAAGCTCTTTCGAGGATTTTCTTAAGGTACTTCTTTGAAAGCTTTGGTCTTGCTGTTTCAAAATTAATACTATTATCTTTTCACCTATTCCATCACTCCAGCTATTATTGTCTGTGTAGAAATCTTATACTAAGAGAGATGCAGCAGTACCTATTCTATCTTCGGGTGCAAAGTGGCCTTTGACAGGTGGAGTCCCCAATGAATCATTCTCATATGAAGAAAGGGGTGTTGAAAGAATATATATATCAGGCTACCAAGATGGATCTGTTAGAATATGGGATGCAACATGTCCTATTCTAAGAATCATGTTTCTGTTAGAAGGGAAGGTTGGTGAATTAACATGAGTTATCAGAAAATTCACTGCATAGATGCATTGGAGGTATTTATTTTGTTTCCTTGCGCATCAGGTACCAGGTATTGAGGTTGATTTTCAAAATGCATCAGTATCAGCACTAGACTTTTGTCCCTTAAGTATGACATTAGCTGTTGGAAATGAATGCAGTCTGGTCAGCACAGTTCTTTTCATAGCTTTATTCAGATTTTGGGCCAAGCTGAGGCACTTGTAATATAAATTTAATATCCCTTTTGTTTCATTCTGTAGGTTCGTGTCTATAAGACTAAAGAAAGGTCCAATGAGTCAAGTTATCACATAGTGAGTGAAACTAAACATGAAGGTGACGTTTTCCTGCCATTCTTTAGCATTAATAGTTTGCTAGATATCAGGCCTGAAAAATGACTTTTCTGCTTTTTATTATTGTGGATAGTAGATCCCATCTTAGTTGGTCATATTGATAAGTGGCAAAATGGGGAGACAGAAAATGTAACAAAATAGCAGTCGTGAGGAATAACAAATATAACAGTTTAAAAGAAGGGTCCATTGTGCTTGTTTAAGGAGAAGATATTATTTTAGAAAAAAAACGTCGTATAGAAGCAGAAGGAAGATGCACCAAAGTAAATAATACTCGTGTAAATGTGCAACAAGTTCTGTGGAATCTAAGTACAACCCTTGAACACTAGGGATCAATAATAATGTGCAACAAGTTCTGTGGAATCTAAGTACAACCCTTGAACACTAGGGATCAATAACCTAGCTAATACTAAAATCAAAATTTCTAAAACTGGTATATCAACAGGCACATCTCAATGCCCTCAGCAATCTTTGAAGGAAAATGATGAATACTAGTCATTTCTCTAGACATGGCACTTTCTTCAGGCAGTATGATCAAATTCCATTGTATTTTCAAATTCCATTGTATTTTCTTATAATCATGGTTCACAGTTCACAGTATTAGTTGATACTGAAACCAAAACTACCGATGTTGACCAATTCAAAACCACAGAAACCCCCAAAACTGCTGAAAACAATACTCATAGGAAGGGTCCAAAACCGATATTGCAAACCTTGCTTAAGATCACTTCCATATCATTTAGAGAGTGGAGAAGGTTTTTACAAACATATGCTAGATGTGTTGGTATTGGTAACTGAAAGTTATGAGCTAAGAACATTCAGATAACTTCAGTCTATATCTGTTGGTTCAAAATCATTAACTCTTCTTTTTTACATATCATGTCAAAGAAAGATCTATATGGCTACATCTTTCAGTCTAATCTGATATTATTCTTTTATAAAATGAAAAAAAAAAAACAGATTACCAGATATCAACCCTTGTAGGAAAGGCAAGTTTATTATATTTGCTATTTTCTTCCAGGATCAGTGGGCATATTTGTTAGAACTTATTTATGTATACATGTAGTTTGTGAATCGTAATAGTACCTAAAACTTGGGTAGGAACCACAATTATCATTTGAAATGAAGGGAAAGGTGCAAGAGAGGAGGAACCAGAATTATCCCTTAGGATGAGGTTGTTGACCAAGCAAGCGAACTTTATAAAGTATAACAATTTCGAGGCTGTTTATTTGACTACTCTTATACAGAATATCGAGAGTGTTTTTTCCCCACTCATACCACAGTATAAACTGAACAGGAGATGCTCTACCTGCTGCTGACTACATGCTGCATAACTTCCATTTTCGGCGAAATAAGTTTTAACAGTAACCTGGAGTTATAACTGGTATATGTCTATTGTTCTAATCATGTTATGAGTTTTATATACAGTATCATGAGGTGTGAAGGTTACACCAGTGGCATGTTTGTACACTATGTGCATGGGCATATTTTGATGATATATATTTATGAACGCCTGTGGGATTGCCGTTCCTTAACTCTTTGACTTATTGTGTCATAGAGATGAATGCAATTCTCTATAGAAAATTGTATTTTCTTACCTCTTCGTCTAGACTCTTTATAGTCTAGGGGAACTTGGAGGGAGCTCCTTGGTTGCATGAGTTTAAACTGCAATTCAAAAGGTAGGTTTACTTACATGTTAACTGGCCACCTAGGTTTTATAGAAATGTCCTCTCATACTCATAATAGCTATCTTGACTATTAATTTGGTACTAACATAGAAGATTGACGTCATGTCGACAACCGATAATAAAACTTTGTCAAATATTGTATGGAGCTTTGTTATGCTCCATAGTCGACCACATTCTGCTGGGAGAAGGCATTGGATGATGATGCTGCTGCTGCTGCTGCTAGATTTGTTGGTAGTATACAAAATTTTACATTCATTGTAAATGTTCTAAACTTGTAGATCCCAGAAAAGAGCAAAAATAGCTTATTCGAATCAACATATAGAGAATGATTAAGAAAATTACCTATTCTTCATTTGGTAAACAAAAGCTTGTGGTTAAATGTTGAATTTTGTACTCATTTGGGTAGGAAATGATCTGATTTATTTGCTTACATTTCTATCATATAAGTTCGTTAGAGTATGTGGGCTTTTATCTTTTATTTTTTGTACTTACATTACTGTCACACTATAAAAGTCGTGAGGCACACTCGAGCGCTAGCGTCCTCTGGAGCCTAGGCATGAGGCTACTGCGAGGCAAGGGCTTCAACGAAGCGAGGCACACAATTTTTGAATTTTTAAAATTTTATTTTGAATAAACAAACTCATTATTTCATAACACCATTAAAATATTAAAAATGGAGTCTAATCGATTCACAAAATTAGAATCAACAACTAATAGTTAACCGTCATTAGAACTCAAAAGAATTATAATAATTTCATAATAATAGAAATTGGCAAAATCCTAAAGATAATCATCATCCATAAATCATCATCATCATTGCCAACACTACCAATGATTTTGTATCCTTCATCATTATTAAATACTGAAATTCAGCGAGAACTTTTAGTTTATTGATTTGAAGCATGAGAAGCCTTGGTACATTTATAGGAGAAAGTCATGTCATCCTCCTTTAGCCCAAGCTATGTGGGACTAGAGTGAGGTATACCATAATACTTGTTTCGCAAGATAGAGCATAGATATCAATCATTTCCATCATGAATAACAATCGAGCAAATAAAGGTCGAGGTAGTAGTTTGGTGAGGATATCTGTCAGCTGAGTTGAGGAAGACACATACTGTATGACAACTTTTTTTTCCTGTCATTTTCTCTTGAATAAAGTGACACTATCTCAATATGCTTAATTTTTCATGAAAGACTGGATTCTTAGTAATATTGATCGCAACCCTGTTGTCACAGTAGAGAGCAACTCGAGAAAATGGGATAATTTTGTATGAAAATGAGAGGCTAAGTGCTCTTTTACCTTGAAAATGCTAGCAGAATCATCTCTGATAATGATTGTGTCATCCACATAAACAAGATAACTATCTCCTTAGAGGTTGAGACATTTGATATGTAAATAAGGACGTATTTGAGCTAGAGCTACTATGAGTAAACCCATGCAAGACCCTACTGAATTTGTCAAACCACATATGTGGTGACTGCTTCAAACCATACAAGGACTTCCCTAGGAGACAGACCATATAACTCCCATGGTCGCTCAAAGCGTGGAGACTGCTACATAAAAATAGTCTAAGAAAGATCGCCATTGAGGAAGGTATTCTTCACATCTAACTAATGAAGAGGTCAATTCCCGAAAATGCCAAATATATAATAACTCAAACAAAAGTCAACTTAGCAACATGAAAATGTCTCAACATAATTCAACCCATATTGTTGGATAAAGCCCTTAGCCACTAAACGAGCTTTGAGCAGATCAACCGAGCTATATTTATTTTATTTAACAGTAAATATCCGCTTACATTCAACACCTTTTTACCTAGGGACAAGGGTACCAAAGTCAGTCTAATTAGAGTGCAATACATCAAGTTCCTCAACCATAGCAGTTCGTCAACCTGGTTGCTGAAGTGCTTCCTGAATAGATAAAGGAAGAGTGTTGTCAACCAAAGAAGAAAAAAAATGTACGACCAGATAGAGTCAACTTGTGATAAGAAACAAAGTTAGAAATATGATGGGCTATAGTAAAAGAGCGCTGACCCTTACGAACAAGAATAGGAAGAGATAAACCTTTATATGAAGCCAGTGGAGGTGGAGTAGGAACAAAATGGTACACCGTAGTACCCGTAGAAGAATCATTAGTAATATTCGGAGAAATAGTAGCATGTGGAGGATTGACCTTGTTCTGACGCCTCACCTTGGAAAATAGAAGTAAATACCCCAGCCTAGGAGAGATATGAGAAATAGGTATTCAACTTCAGAAGAAGGAATAAGATGAACAGAAATCGTAGATAATGGAGATATATATGGTGTATCAGAAGCAAAATATGTCTCTGATCCTCGAGAAACGTAACATCACAAGAGACAACCACCTTCGAAGTAGTGGGATCAAAACAAACACCTTTTCTGTGTCCGAGCATAACCAACAAAGATCATACTGGTAGCTCGTAGATCAAGTTTATCCACTTGAGGTCAACAATTATGTCTATAACAAAGACACCTAAAAATCTTTGGAGTGATATGAAAGGGTTTATCCTGCGGAAAGATGATAGAAAAATATGATTTGGTCTCAAGGACTTGAGAGCGCGTACAATTTATATAAAAACAAACAACTAAGATCGTAAAAGTACATATTTCTTGGGAACATTCATATAAATAAGGAGAGAACATGCTATCTTAAGAAGGTGTCTATTCTTTACACAATACTATTATGCTGAGGAGGATACGAACATGAAGTCTGATGAAGTATGCCATAAGTGAGACAAAATGCTTGAAACTCAATGCTTAAATACTCATCATTATCAGAGGAAAGAATCTCAATGCTAATATAAAAATGATTAGAAATTTCAGCCACAATTTTGAAAAATAGACAAAAGCTAGGACCTAGACAAAGAAGATATAACCATATCACGAGTAAGTGATCATCAATAAAAAGTGACAAATTTTATAGCCGTACACACTCTGAAACTTAAAAGAACCCCAATATCACTATAAACTAAAGCAAAATGTGGGTAATGTCGTTTATCAACGGGTTAAAAAGATAAGCGATGATGTTTTCTATGAATACATGACTCACAATTAAATTCAGATAATAATAAATTAGGAAACATAGTACGAAAGAAAGATAACGGAGGATGCCCAAGTCTCCTAGGCTACTGAATGGATAAAGCAACTACTGACGTACTCAGTAGATGATCTACGTAGAAAATGTTGTTGTTCATATCCCTACCAATCCGTTGCTTTGTCAGAAGGTCTTGTATCACAAAGTGAGATAGATAAAATGTTACTGAACAATTAGAATTATGTGTAAACCGATAAATAGATAATAAATTATGATGTAGTGATGGAATAATGAGAGTAATTTTCAATTGTAAAGATGGAGTAAGCGATAATCAACAACACAAAAAATATGAGTAGTAGCACCGTCAGCTATAAAATGAATTTATAAAGACTAGAAGCAATATTTGAGGGTCCATCATGAGACAAATGTTTCGAGACGCCAAAATCAATAACCCAAGAATGAGAATGAGAAAGGAGATAGATGCATGTGCAGTAGAAAAATTATCCTGAGTTATAGAGGAGAAGAGCCGAAGCAACTATTCCCATTCAATATTGGAAAAAGGTATCTGGCTACTAGGTAAGAAGCAAAGGAGCAGTAGTAGGGGCAGATGTCTGTCTGGTACTAGATGTATCATCAGTGCAACCATACTTTTCTCCACACCAGTACTCGCGATGATTGGTTCTCCCACAATAGGAACAATATAGACTACGACGACCATCGTCTCCTTGTCCTCGGGTACCACAAACTCGAGCAGATAAAGGTGGATACCTACGAGCAACACCCTGGCCTTAAGGGAAAGCATAAGAAATGCCTCATTTTAGATTGAAAGTGACCATCACGGCCTGACCACGGAGGAAGTGTAGTTAACAAAGACTAGACAAAGTAAAAGATGGCGTAGACACACAATAAACCGTCGATATGATGGTTGTCAGAGAAAGAAAGCTGTGATGAGAGAGAACTAGTGTACGGACGTCCTCAAAAGTGAGTGGTAACTGAACCAAGAGAAGGATGCCAACAAGGGCCTATCATTATTGGCAAGTAACAATGAGATCGGAGGAGATCAACTGATAGATATTCCATTGTTCAAGAATACCACTGAAGAGGGCACCAAAGTCCTATAAATCTTCTTCTAGTGTGGCCATATTGACGATATGAAAGATGTCATAAAGTTTTCGAAGGTTGTCTTCATACGAGTATAGGGACCGAAGATGCATCCAATTTTTTTTGACAGTTTTTAGATTGATAATAGAGTCAAAGCAATGAGCATCAATATAGTTAGATTACCAAACAATTATTTTGTTGTCATTCTGAAACCAAGAGGCACACATGAATCCTTGGAGTCTAATGGTGATTCGATCAAGTAATGATGGAAGCCTTTGTTGTTTAAAATCTTTCCTTTAGCATTGTACCATTGCAAGTAACTCCTTGCGTTGGAGAGAGATCATGGTGATTTGTAAATCTTTCTTGAAGTCGACTAAAGAGGAAGAATCATCAACATGAACACCTTTGTTGTCGTCGGAGACAATAATTAAGGGCGCACAATATCGACACATCAAAGATTGTTGTCCAACTCACAAAGAGGTAAGAGATCAAAGACGTCAGAGCATCGTGTTGAAGAAGAGTACTTCAAAGATGAGAGAACCAAACAAGAGACCTCAAGCAAACACAAAAGCAAGCCAGTATTGCGGATGGCGTCGGAAACCATAGAGATCAGGGAGGGCTGGAGATGGAGGTGTCTGGGAGAAGCCATTAAGGATATCTAGGCTAGGAAGGGCCTTGAAGGAAATGTTGTAGTTTCACCGTACGTGTCCGTTTAGCCTTGCCGTAGGTTTTGGTAGTAGTCTCCCTGTAAGCAGTTGTCTTAGCCTTGTAGAAGACTGTACCTTTAGCTTTACGGAAGCTGGTGTTGGCTTTAGCTCCGGTAAAATAATTAGTTCCTCCATGCGCTATTTTAAATATAGTCTTGCCGTAGGCTGATTATGAAGGATTAGCTTCATCAGAGGCTATGTTAGCTTCGTTAGAAGCTGTAGTATCTTCACCGGAAGCTAAGGAGGCGCCTGATTCCCAAGCTCGTCGACAAAAGTGGTTATGGTCGGAGGAGGTTGGGGGGGGGGGGTGAGGGGGGTACGCTAGCAGTGAAGGGTGGGTGGCGGCAAGGTAGGGGGGCCTGGCGCCGGGGGGTGTAGGGAGTTTTTTTCTCTCTTTTAGAGTTAAGGTTCTCTCCAAATTTTTATTGCTTTGATACCATGAAATTCAAAAAGAACTTTTAGTTTATTGATGTAAATACAACATGAGAAGACTTTGTACATTTATAGGAGTAAGTCATGACATCCTTCTTTAACCCAAACAATGTGGGACTAAAGTGAGGTATACAATAATAGTTAACTGACAAATACAAAACCTATTAATTACAATAGAAAGATTAATTTGTTCACTTGATACGTTGATAGTGTTTTTATTATTCAAATTCAGTTGGGGACAATATTTTATACCAGGATCTTGTTTTGCTTGACTTGACAAAATCAAAAGTTAAAATAGAAAACCAAGTAATTATAATAGAAGGACTGGGATATGATTACTAGATACTATGTTACCCTAACAATATACTTCTATGGCATACTTGTTCACACAAAATCCATCTTTAAATTTTGCAAGTTTATCGATCAATAAATCATTAACACTTTATAGCAGGATAATAGGGATTCCCTTACCCGGTCAGCGAATGGGGGTCGAGGGAACATCGTTCCTCGTAGGGGTTCAAGGGTGAAGATCGTGAAAGCTAGACAACTTTTAGATATCGGGACTAAGGGACAGTGGGTAGGCACTAGAAAAATGTCTCGGTAAGGCTAAATGCCCATACGGCCAGATGACGCACAAAACCATGAATTATCCTGAATAAATAGCAAAAAAATATTATAATGGACAATATGTCGTTCGATATACTATCCTGCACATAGAACGATATTTTAGACTTACTGGACAAATTTGGTTAGTGACAGTATCCAGTATACTGTTTGGACTAATTCAGTGCAGACATGACTCAGACCATTGTTCTAAAAGGCGGTCTAGGAGGCTGCCTAGACGGCTCCTAGGAGCTAGGCGCTTGGTGCCCGCCTAGCTCCTCCAACACCGGACTGTGCATGTTTTGGGGTTTTATAGACTGTTTCTACAATTTTCAGTAGGTTTTTTTTGGATTTTTAATTTATTTTTGAACCGCCTAGATCTAGGCACCCGCCTAGGCGGACTAGGCGCTAGGCGGCGGGTGCCCGTCCGACTAACGCCTAGCATTTTTCACAACATTGGCTCAGACTAGGGTGTTCGGGATCCAAATTCGATTTTAGGCTTCTCTAAACTATTGCTCAACTATTAGGGGAAGCTAGAATAGGGTTCCTACATTAGTTGGTACCTAGTTTCAGCTCAACACTTCAATCTAGGGCCCAACCACATGGATTTATTCCTAGTGACCTAGGATTTATTCCAAACTCAAAACCAAGCAAAACTCATCGCAATTACCCAAAACTCACCAAGAATTTAGAGAAAAAGTGAGATGAAACACATCAAACTGAAACACCAACAATTTAATTGAAGAAACATATCAAAACATTAATTATACACAAGTACAAAATGTACATGCCTCTATTCCAAGTTCAATCTAGTGTCTTTCTACTACTCCGTGGTGGGTCTAGAAACTACTACCAAGCCTCAAGACTGCTCCTAGATCTAGGTCCAGCTCCTAGGTGCTTGGTGAAGAGAGACGGGAAGAGGAATGTCTATGGTGGTGATGGGGAAGAAAAAAGTGAAAGGAGAGAGAGTGAGAGATTAAATATGAGGGGGGGAGAAGAGAATGACTTGGAGCCATTGATGAGCTGCCAAGTCACTAATCCCAACCCCAACCAATTCAAGTCCTCTAAAGAAAACCAAATGCCCAATGGGCAAATGACTTGCCATGTCAGCAAGGCTGATTGGGCTCAGCAGCCTGCAGACAGTTTACTGTCCTGTAAACTATCCAGTTTACAATCAAGTAAACTATCCAGAAGACTGTCCAATAAACTGTCAAGTATACTGTTCGTACAAAAAAATTTCAATTTTGAGGGATTTAGGGTATCCAGCCTACGCACGGGTCCTAGTACGGACCTAGGGCAATGTCCAGAATCTAGCTAGGGGTCTTGGCTAGTCTTTTATATAATTATCTTGTCAAAAATCGAAACCCAAATCAGTTACACACGTCACTTAATCAGTTTTAGTCCATTGCCTTACGGACGACCGTACGGCTCTCAAACTCTAAAAAAAATCAATAACCAATATACATAGATCCAATATTGAATATGGGTACTAGCAGTACAAGTACATATCGTATCGATACTGGTTGCAAGATAAATACAAAGATACATGATATGGATAAAATACTAATAGAAATACGAAAAATGGGAACTGGAAGTGACGCCTCTTTCAAAATCATTATCATTAATTAAAAATGGTTTTCCTTTCCCATATATTGTGTTGACTTACATGAAGCTTGCGAAAGCAACTCCACTAAATAAAATAATAACTCATTGCGAGTTTGACATAGAAGCCTAGCAAATTAGAAAACTTTTAAATTTGAAACCACTTACTAAAATTGGAATAAAACTCAAATTGCTCAACTAAGTTTGAATAAAACACTAGTTACGACTGCATAGATTTGACTAAGCCTTCTCAAGGAACGTAGTTCAAAATTTCTTTTCTTTTGTGAATACACCTAAGTCGGTTTTTGTTGTGCTTAATTCCGTAAACATGATCACCCAGACTGTCAAATAATATTGGAAGCAGAATGTTGAGAGAATAGCACCATTTGGATTATATATTATGTTATTATCCAAGTTGTCCTTTGACTAGTTTCACTGATATAAACTCTGGATGCAGATACGGAAGATAATGACATGGTGACTCAGATTATCCATAAAATATAGAACACTGAGAATGCCAAGGAAACAACCGATGGCTTTATTTATAATAAATATATAACCTCAACAATGTGTTTAGTGACTTGCCTGAAATTTGGTGGTTTGTTAATAGTATCTGGCTTATGCTAATTTGATAAAATGCCAGGAAACTATAGGTAGAATAAGCATAACCAATTCATTAATTTCAATTGGGATGTACCACAAACTTTGTAATGCAATATTACTTCAGTAAAATGATCGAGCTGACACGACCAGTGGCATGTGAAAAGAATTCAACCCAGCCTTATTTGATGATAATTCATACTGGCTTGTCTATTGCATTTTCAGCAACTGTCAAATTCTTGCCCTTTTATCTTTTGTTTCAATTTTGACATGTTTTGGACTTGTTCAGTATATTTATGTTAGTTAAGTCTGAGACTTGGGTCGAACTTAGACATGACTACCTTCATGGTGATATCTAACTGTTATATAACATTATCACCATTATTTTTACATTGTGTGGGCATGTTAATGAGATTGTAATCTCTTCCAGAGAAGATTAGTAGAGACATAAATTTGGTAGTTTAGTAGCTCCAGCTTAAGCAATTGTATTATGTAGTGTATCATCAATTGGTTCAGAAATTTTTTTTTTCTTAAAAAGTTCTGAGTAAGAATGCTTTAGATGTCATGGAACATGTTGAGAATGAATAAACACTGAAATGGAATTGAAATATGATGGCTATTGGCAGCTTATCACTTAGAATTTTTATTCCTTTGTTTTTGTATTATTAATTGATACTGATCTTAATTCCAATTTTCTTGTGACATATACTGTTTGCAGTTCACATTGTTCAACATGAAGAAGGATATAATTGTATCGCAACCTTCAGTTTAATGAATTCACCTGTTACAACACTTAATTTTGTAAATGGTGGAGACAAACTTGCTGTAGGATTTGAATCTGGCCAGGTGGAATTTATTAACTTAATAGTAACTGATGATTATAGACATATTATTACTATCCCTGATTGTCTTGGTCCTCGTTTCAGGTGGCAATGCTTGATATGAGTTCATTATCCGTTATGTTTTGTACAGATCACGTATCTGCTGCCAGGTCCCCTGTGATTTCGATAGCCAGTCATGTTAACCCTCAAAGCAGTGCCCTAATCTCCAGTCCAAAGAGACCTACCACTGACAATCCAGAAATTTCTGCAGATGGGGTGCTGGTCATCTTAACTAAGGATGCACACATTACTGTCGTTGACAGCATAACAGGCAAACTAGTAAGCTCGCTGTCAGTGCCGACAAAAAAAGATTCTGCTGCAGTTTCCATGTATGTCATAGGCAAGTAGTTTCTTTTAACATGGTTAAGGGGAGTAATCCAATATCTAGTTCTCAACTTAACTAGTACAATATCTTTATTTATAACTTTCTCATTCAGATGAAAGCAATGATGAGACTAAAATAACTGGTGAAAAATGCCCCCAAGACCTGCCAAATGATAAGTCTATGCGAAGCAATTCCCCAAAAAACCCAAAGAAAGATGACCACAGTGAAAGTGAAAGAACGCCAGAACTGGAGGATCAGAGTTGCTCTGTTGTGCCACAAGCAAACAAGCTATTATTTGATCCACAACTTTTGCTTTGTTGTGAAGATTCATTATTGTTATGCTCATTAAACTCTGTTGTAGAGGTCGCCTCTTACTCCAAATTTACAATTTTGCCTTGGTTTATTCACATAATGAGGTTCACTTTTGAAATGCAGGGAAGTATAAACATAATTCAGAATACACATCTTGTTAAACATTGCTGCTGGTCTGCAACATTCAGGAAAAAAGCTGAGAAAACACATGGACTAATTTTACTGTACCAAACAGGAGATATAGAAATGAGGTAAAGGATTCTTGTTTATCTTCCCATTATCTGCTGACTGTGTACAAGGAAAAGATAGATCATCATAATCAATTCTCCATATTCTTCATGCTATGTGACTGACTAAAATCGATATGCAAGAAAATCCTTCATCAAGAGAACTTTTTGTTTTATCTTATAGTCCGTGTGTTGCATCAAGTTTCTAGTACTTGTTCTAGTAGTTACAGTTATTTTGTTGGGTTGAAATTCAGTGTTGAAACCAAGGTTCAAAGTATCGGTATCTAAATAGGTATCGGACCATTCCTATGAGTATCGGGATCGGCGGTATTGGTAGTATCGACGGTTTCGGATCGGAGTATCGGATTTTTTTGTATCGAAAAGCAAATAACTATTAGTAAATTATTAATATTTTAGAGAATATATTTTATACATTTATGCATAATTTAAAAATTTTTTGTGTTGTTTCTTAGTATTTTTTATATTGAATGAAATAGTAGTCACCCTTGTCGATTGATTTATATGCGATAGATAAGTTTTTCTTTTTTATATATTTTTACAACTTTACTATGCTTTTACACCCTTGCTAATTGGTCTTTTTAATTCAATTTTCTTTGCCGAATTGACCGGAAAAGAGATCTCTAATGTCGGTATCGGTCAGTATCGGGTATCGGTCGGTATCGAACCAGGACATGCCAAACTGTATCGGTATCGGCCGTATCGGATCGGTATCGGTCGATACTTCAAACTATGGTTGAAACCCAGTTTACCTTCATTTCCTTCATCATCATTGTCATCACCATTGTTGTTGTTTTTTAGCTTTTTCCCATCAAAATGCGGTCAACTATGCAGTCCAAGAAAGCTCCATACAAGAATGGACCATTTAATGAGCAGTCCTTTTTTTGGTGCCAAATTCATAGCCAAGGTCGCTATGAACAGGAAAGGGCCTTGCCACGAAACCTAAAAGGCCAGTTGGCCGATAGGTAGATCCAGCATTCTGATCTTGAAGTTAAGCTTATGTAACCGAGGAACACCCTTCTGGTTCCCCTACACTAGACACGAGGCTAAACAAAGATGTAAAAGGATACTAGCTAAATGGGTACTTGCATTCATATCTATGACACATCAAGCCAAAGAGCAAAATGACCCTACTTATCGTTTTATGTGATTCAATTTAAACTTAGACTATCACAATTTTCTACTTTGCAACAAATGCATCTCTGTCCATGAGCAGGTCACTACCAGATTTGGAAGTTTTGGCAGAAAGCTCTTTAATGTCTGTCCTAAGATGGAACTTCAAGACGAACATGGAGAAAACAATGAGTTCCTATGAAAATGGGCAGATAGCTTTGGTGTGTTTTTTCTTTGCCTTATGAGTTATGCTTCTCTTGATAATTTTCTTTTTATCAACTGATTAAATCCATAAGTTGATTTTTGCATGAAAGTTATATTACTTTCCTATTTATACAACATAGATGATTGGTCATCCTATATCGAAGTGTAACACTTTATTGCAGTTTTGTTAGCTTTCATAACTACCAAGTAATGTGTATTGCTTGTCTTTTTCTTTGAATGTTATTTGCATCTCATGCTTTATTAATTATATATTTCTGCCTTTTATGCTTGTACCTCATGAGGCTTAATACAGCAAAACTAGATGAGTCTCACTTGTTCTTTATAGTTTTATCTAACTATGAGATAAGGGAGGATCAAAAGAAAAGGTCAAACTAGTTTGAATGGCTATTTTTATGTTAATACAGTTGGCTTGATGGAGGCCATATATCTGAAACCGTGGGTTCCATAGCCTTAAATAGCTCACAACAGAGGTTGAGCGCATTTGAAAATAGCTCTTCTATTATTGTACTTTTGGGTTATAAGGAATACCAGGTTCCACCAGATATTTCTTAGAAGCAACTTTGGGCATCTCTTCAGTTCTACCCAGTTTTTGACATCTATCGCAGTCAAGGCCTTGAAAAAGGATATAAGAGATTCTTATTCCCAACTTTCCTTACATATTTGGTTTTTATATATACAATGATAACAATGTTCTAATAGGGTTTCATTATGTGCTCGATACAGCCTGCTTAATGATTAATCTAAGTTGTATATATATATGGAAAAATGGGATACGGGCCATTGTCTCATATTCCTACATGTCCCATGCACATGTGGACCAATAGAAATTAAGTAAACTAGTACACATGGCATGTTGAAGTCGATTCCTAATATATATATATATATATATATATATATATATATATGGAAAACGAGATATGAGATATAGGCTTATATTATGGAAAACGGGATATGAGATATAGGCTTATATTCCTACATGAACCAATGTATATGTGGACCAATAGGAATGGAGTGTACTAGTGCACATGGGTGCACATGGGGATGTAGGAGTCCATTCCTACTGGTCCACGTGTGTATGGCTTATGTAGGAAATATGAGCCTATAACTCATATCTTGTTTACTATATATATATATATATATATATATATATATATATATATATATATATATATAATACCTGACGTTTGTACAATTTTTTATTACATCAATCTCCTGGGCCTCAGGTCTGGTTCTATGTATGCCGGATTTTGACTCTAAGTCTGAATCATCCAATGCTCGGGCTGACTTCCATTACACATTTCATCCATGCTGACCGTCAGTCTCATGACCCTTTCTGTCTGCATAGGCCGCTCATCCAAGTCCGACTCTCAATCAACCACTACCCTATATCTGAGTTCATCCTCACTTTTCATTAGGCTTATAGTACGTCCATGGCTATTAGATTTGCCTACCTGGTTTCTCGGGCCTTGTGTCTCCGAGACCTCACAATTTGGGCATACACATATATATATATATATATATATATATATATATATATATATATATATATATATATATATATACTGTTGATGAACTTGTAGACAAAGACTAGGAAAACTAGATTGGTGGATAGGATCCCATTGGCAACACTATGATCTTAAATATTAAAGGTAAATGAACTCCCAAAGGTGACACCGAAGGTCTACCTCCTTTCATGCTCCCCTCACCTCCTACATGAAAATGATCCACTAAATTCATTGCAACACCACGAACAATGTGGTGTTTGCCTGCCTAACCACCGGCTTTGTCATGCTTTTTAAGCTTCCATGCACCATGGTTGGGATTGGAAACTATACCAATAGTAGTGCGTCTACCATCAGGTGTTGAAAAACTCATAGATTCAAAGTTATTTCAAGTAGTGGCTGATTGACTGGATTGATTGGTGATTGAAAGACAGGATATTAAATGAAAGAACATGTGTGATATACACATTGACAATAATGCATATATTCGAAACAACAATGAGATTTAATGATCAAAACTTACAAATCATGAGGAGAGCTATAGAAAATTGCAGACACTAGTGTATGGTTTGTTACTAACACACACACAAACACTGATCCACAGGGACAGAGAGGCGGACTTCTGGCACTGAAATCTGACAAAATCAGGTGACTTCACACTACATTTAGCCTGGGGGCTTGTCAAAGGGAACCCCACTGGTGGCAAATAGTGTGGTTCCTTGGAAACTGTGTGAAAATGAGTTACTGCAGCTACAAGGTCCTCAAGGAAAGACTCCTCACACGAGACAGAATGCTGCTATTTGGAATGAATGTTAACCAAAGTTGCACTCTCTGTCAGATTCAACAGGAAGCAGTTGGATGCATCTTCTTTGAGATTCCATAATCAAAGAACATATGGGGTGAGAACAGAAGAAAACTTCTAATGCAGGAAAATAATCAATAGAAGCTTCATGAGGAAGTTCAGGAGATCATTTACTTCCCCAAGGAAAAGAACTAGATATATGTTCTTCTAGGACACATTCAATGCAACATGTAGACATATTCAATGCAACATGTTGACACTTATGGCAAGCGAGGAATAGGAGAGTGTTCCAAAGGGAATCCATAAGGCAGGAGGCTATAGGACTGAGAATACGAGAAGAAGTGAAGATACATATGAGAACTTGCACAAGAAAAACAATACAGGACCTGAGAAATCTTCAGATACTGAACATTTGGGGGCATTCAGCTTCTAGTTGAGCAAAGGAATATATGAGGATTGTCCTCAAGCTTATCCTTTTATCCTGATTAATACAAAACAATTACCTTCTCACTTTCGCCTACTCCATGACCCGAAGAGGACTCAGAGGTGTCCCCGAAAGGGACATCCAGGTCTCTCATAACTGGATTAGCAGCCAAGAGGCTTGGACTTGCTAGTTCAACCAGCGTCTGTCTCCCCCGACTTCCTACTCACATTAGGCAACTGGATAGGGTGAGAGTCCTCGGAGATAGGGTCGACTATAGTCTCGACTCGGCCTAGGTGATCCAGACGACCCAGGAAAGCAGGTCTGAGTGGACATGCCAGATGTTGAGTCCATAGGCAAGTTGGCAGGTTGAGGTTGACTATAGTCTCGACTCGGCCTAGGTGATCCAGACGACTCCGGAAAGCAGGTCTGAGTGGACATGCCAGATGTTGAGTCCATAGGCAAGTTGGCAGGTTGAGATACTCCACATTCACGCAGAACCTCCATGAGTTCCTCTTTAAGTCCCCCACTAGATAGGGCTAGACAAGCTTCCTTTACGTGTATAATGCGGCGACAAGCAGTGCACGACGAAGGTGTCCATTCGAAATGGACCGGTTGTTCAAACCCCCGCCCATCAAAATGTTGGATAGGGGCAGAAGCCGAGAGAGCAAGGCAAGCGGTATTCTCAATCAGCACACGGACAAAAGCCAAGCGTTTGCGGTGAGTCCTAGCAGCATCCATGCAGATTGGGATACCGATGATGTTGGCGATCTATCAAATGGATGGCTCATTCCACAGCTGGAGAGGAAGCTTCAGAAGATGGACCCATACAGGAATAGACGCCAGGAGGCCCCTTTCCAATGAAATCGAAGGAGTCCGTCGCTTGCTAACGACGAGATGCTTGTCAAACATCCATGGGCTACCACCGAGCACAACCTCAAGGTCCCATTGAAGGACGAATCGTACAAAAAATGATTCTCGCAGGAGAATACTTCGACGACGCCCACAAGCATCCAAACCTTGCGATGAAGGTCGTAATAGCAGGGTATGATGGCCTTTATCCGACCAAGTACAACACCAAGTGGTCTTTCACTCTATTGCCAAAATTTCTACATCCTCGACGGAGATGTCAACAGTACGAACCCCGTCCACGACCTGGGGCCCTTAGAAATGAAGTCTCAAGTCCACCGCGGCCAGGGAAGGATAGGAGATCTGAACCCAAGAGATTAGTTTGTCGCTGTATCCTACCCTTCCCACCGCAGTATGTGTCTGCTAGTAGACCCTTCCCCTTATTGTTTTCTTCCCAACGCACCGCATGAGCGACCTTTAAGCCTATCTCCCTCCTCGGGACTTGGGGGGGGGGGGTGTGAACACGGGACCCTCCTGCCTCCTTAACCAGGCTCGGCTGTACTTCCAATCGACGTCTGAACACGTGGACAAACCACCATCACCATCGCGTATGCTATGGGGGGCAGCGAGCGCAGGAAGTCTCCAAAGGAACCAAGACACAATCATTAGGGGCAAAGGGAACGGTCACGAGCCCAAGAGAAGAGGAGCCGCCGTCGAAAGAGGTCAGATGTCCTATTGTGCCGCCAACGGGGGAGATCGAGTCTGCCGGGTCTCCAAGAGTAGCTATATATATTTGTTATATTATTGTTATTATTATTATTATTATTATTATTATTTATATATATATAGAGAATTTTATTTTATTGAAAACTTGTTATAGGGTCAGGAAATTCTTCTGGCCGACATAGGCTAAACTTGGCAAAATGTAACTTGCAAAAAACTACAATGTACCTTTTGGAACTAAAAAGCACCTCATAGACCACTCGCCTAGGGCTAGCTCTAACTGACTTTTTGGATCTATGTTATATTAAGCGTGAGGCGAGGCAACGAAGCTGGCGTCTCGCTTAAGCACGCTTAGCTAGCGCTTAGTTAGCACTTTACCCATTTTTATCTACGGAGCCTCCTACATGTAAAATATTCTGTATACACATAAATTTTAATATTTTTTTATACAATCCTACTAGTATATGCACGAAAAACAATACCAATTATCAATCAAGCAAAGTAATAATATAAATACTAGAATCAAAATACAAAGTCATTAAAATAGTTATTAAAATACCATGGTCAGAATAGTCAACAAGCCGCACAATGCATACATACTACATAGTCATCAAAATACCATAAAACATAAAAGCTATGTCTTCAAAGTTCCTACTTAAAGTTTTTTAACTATCCAACTATGTAAATAACATCTAGAAATCTATCTGTTTTTTGTTCTATTTTTTTTAAACTAAGGCGCTTTTTCCAGCGCCTAACACTAGGTGAGGCGCTATTAATCGCCGCCTAACCGCGCCTAAGCGACAATCGCTTTTCTAGGACGAAATTTTCCTAAGCGAGGCGCACAACTTCGAGTATTCGCTTAAGCGCGCTTTTCACAACATAGTTCTGGATTTTGTAGAGGAGGATGGACGCAGGTTCATGATGTGCTGGAGAATTACTCTGTTAGGATTCTTGGTCTCCTGTAAACTTGTCTGCCTTGGACCGCAGATTCTTGCTATCTGACCTCCACGCTCGCAACCAGACATACCTCTGCCCTCCCATGCACTTCACCCATTACCTTAACAGCCGATTGCATATCGACATGGGTGATTGTAATCAAGGCGTTCCTGAAAGGATCTCTGTCGATAGGTGAATTGAAGTCATCACCCTGAGCCAAGAGCGCTCTCATGCCATCTGAACCTTGCTCACCCAAAGAGGAACCTCCCAAACTGGCTCCACCAGAGGGCTCCTCACCTGCACTGTCGATCTCATCTGTCCTATGGGGGCTTTCATTTAAATCCAAGGAAGTCTCAACAGGGGAAACCCCCCAAAGGGGAAGACGCGACGTAGCAACGTGCGACAAAGAAGGGGGGTCGGGCGGAACCCCCAGAGGGGGCAGCGCAGGAGTCTGGGAGATGGGACCTGTCGGGGCTGAGAGAACTCTCGAGAAATGGAATCAATAGGGAGGTGGGACTGTGCCTTGCCCCATGAGCCGCAGAAGCTATGACTGATGCCTGAAAGACTGGGAGATTGGGGATGGGGGCGGGCTCAACCTCCAAAACCTCGGACAAAGTATCGAACTCTGATAGAACCCTATCGGAGCTAGCATTATCCTGCAACTCTTCCAACGGCCCGGGGGAGACGGCCACCCCGTCCATATGCTTTCTCAATAAAAATGCTTGCTTGTGCCTCCGCCTTGACAATTGAGGTCTTCCCTCTATCTTGAATCACCTTTCTGAGAACCGTGGCGGTCTCTGTCTCAGCAATCGAAAGAGGAATCGTCAACATGCTTTCCGGCTGAATAGGTGCCGCACCCACCAATGAAGGGGACACTTTTCCCAAACTCGAAGACGACGCAAAGGCCACCTTATCCTTCCCGGGGGATACAACAGCCCCATCCACCTCCCCTCCTCTTGGCACTGCACCCTTCACAATTTTGCAATCCTTTACCTCATGGCCCTGATGGAAACATCCACTACAGAAGATAGGTCGATCTTCATAAACTATAACTTGCCATATACTCTTTCCTTCCGGCAATGTGATCTGTATCCTAGGCGAAAGGGAACGACTCGTGTCAATATCTACAAGAACTCGAGCCCAGCTAGGCCTAGAAACCGTCTTGGTCGCTCTGTCCACCATAAGCGGGGAGCCGATGTTGTGCATTAGAGCGAAAATTACCGATCACCCGAAGAAATAATGGAGCAGCCCGGGAAGAGACCAAACCGGAGCTTTCGAGGATTCAACCCGAGAGTCAAAATCTGGAGACAATTTGAGGATGCGCATAGGGGATCGGCCAAAGTACCATAGATCTCTCTACCGCAGCCGATTGAAGTCCTCCTCACGCAAAGGCCGGATCAACAGGTGGTGCGAATCGATGATTCCTATCGAGATGGGGCCGGAGAAGCTCATCTGCGAAAAAATGCGACGCACCACGTCCACCGACGAACGCGCCAAAGAGAATTTTTCTACAAGAGCAAGCCGGAAAGTCACGAGAAGCGCAGCCAGGTCCTTTGCGTCGAAAGCTATCGAAGGAGCCCCTTCAAAAAATGAGTGTTGATGAGGAGGGATCTCCGGACACGCCAAAGATAATTTTCCTACAAAAGCAAGCCGGAAAGGCACGAGAAGCGCATCAACTTCCTCCGCTTCGAAAGCTTTCGAAGGAGCCCCTTCAAAAAATAAGTGATTACGAGGAGGGATTTGCGGCGCCGCCGAAGAGGCAGATTCAGCCGCTACCTCCAGAAAGGATCTGAGAAGAGGCGGTGGAGCCGCCGCAGCAGCCGAGAGCTCAACGAGCAGGGGTAAGCGGAAGGGGAAAGCGCTGAGGAAGCCGGATCTGCCACCGACACCGCTGGAAAGGGGGGGTTGCGTTGGAAGGGGGGGGGGAGAGTAGCCAAGGTGGCCGTACGAAACTCCTCGGCCCCAGGAGGGGTGGATTCGTCCACGGTTGAGGGGATCGACTCTACGTCTGGAGCAGAGGGGCTGTGACAGATCTGGCTTGGAGGGGGAAAGGGAAGGACGGAGGAAAGGAAGAGGGGGATGGTTGTCTCCGCTCCGAAACTGAGACGGTCGGAGGTGGCGCGTGGGGCTGGGCCCCGTGCAAGGTGGGTAATTCGAGCCGCCACGACACTCGAGCCCTAGAAGAGAATATATATATATATATATATATATATATATATATAAGACGTCAAGGAGCAGATTTATCAGAATAAATGCCCTATTGTAGGACTACCGCAAATAAATATGCGGTAAAGTAACATTATTAAGATGAAGGAAAGAATGCCTGGCGAATAGAGTGCAGTCATAATAGCAAACAAGATACAAAGGGCATAATTTGTGTTATATGGGATGCTAGCATCTGGCAAGGTCTAGAGAAGGGGGTAAATGTGCAGGACATAACCATCTTATTCACCAACAAAGGAGGCTTACAAATTCTCCTTATTACTGTGTATGGCAATAATAGCAGGGAGGAGAGAAAGCAACTATGGCAGTCCATTATAGACATTAGTATCTCTAACCATTTCCCATGGCTTGTTGTAGGGGACTTTAACTGCATCAGACATGGAAGTGAGAAAGTAGGTGACCATTACCTATCAGAATTCTGGAGGACATGGACTCTAGCTTCAACCAAGCTGGACTGTTAGAGATGAGGAGAATAAGACATAGTTGGTGCTGGAAGAATAGAGCTAGTCATCAAAGAATAGCATGTCAATTTGGATAGAGCATTTATTAATGATGAATGTAATCAGCTATTCCCTGATGTTAAAGCAAGATGCTTGCCTTCAGAAACAAGTGATCATTCCCCAATTCTGATCCCTTATCAAAATCACAAAGAAGAGGATCCCCTTCAAGTACTATAACTATTGGTGCATGAGAGAAGGGTACCAAGAGTTGGTTAAACAGGTTTGGTCAACCATTAGAGTGCAAGGTAACTACATGTATACAATGGTATCTTACCAGAAGGCAGTTAAAGTTGCTCTGAGAAATTGGAGGAACGCACATGGAACCCCCAACTCTCAGTAGATTAAACAGAAGTTGTAGGATACTCAAGTTGCACTACAAGGAGACCCATTGAAGGCACTCCTTGCCAAGGAAGAATCTAGACTACAAGCAGAATTAAGGAGAAAATTACACCAGGAGGAAATTTTGTTATTACAGAGATCAAAGTATGATTGGATCAAGGATGGCGACTCATGTTCTAACTTCTTGTTCTCTAGAATTAAAACAAGTCATAATACTTATCACATATCCAGTCTAGCGAACAAGCAAGGGAATTCAGTTTAGAATCACTAGGAGATTAGAACAAAAGAAGTGATATTTTTCCAAGATTTGTACAACTTGTTGGAGTTTTTCTCTTAGGAATATAAAAGATAGTCCTACATTGGCTACAACACCATGTGGGTATCTCAATATAAGACTTTGCTTGTTATTAAGGTATGCACATGGGTTGTGGTGGGGCACATGTGTGTTTTTCCAGGAGGATTAAGGTTAAACTCCTCAAGAAAGCATTTATGCTTTTTGTCACTCTCATGAAAAATTTCTCTTAGGAGCTAAGCCCCGAAGGGACTTAGCGACTCGGACTCGGACGAAGGGCTCGGACGAAGGACGCAAAGTGGCGCTTTGATGACACACTTTCCACTTCGCACGACGCATCTGCACAAATAGGGCTTTTGCATATAGCACTCTGTGCTCGTTTTATACGCGAGTTGCGTAGTTGCATATGCGGTTGCTGTGCGGGTTGCATGCACAGGATGTTGCGTGGTTGCACGCACGGTTGCTGCGTATGTGAGTATGCACAACATGCACGGTTATGCGCAGTTATGCGCATGTGCAGCATACGCGGATATGCGCAGTTATGCGAGTCTGCGTGCATGTGCGGCTGCGTAGTTGTGCTGTTGTGTGCATACACGAATTGCGCAAATTGTGCGTATCTATGCAAATTGCGGGATTTGGAGTATCAATCCTGTTTTTTGGGAGTTGGTACTTTAGTCGCACATCAGGCAGGATTGGAGATGGGGTTACCATCATTCTCTATAAATAGTCCTCTTGCCTCTTTTTGGTGATATAAGAAAATGAGGGGTCCAGAGAGTCTGTTCGAGTCACACACAGAGGTGACTACGAGCGTTCCAGAAGTTATTTTGTGAACTTGTTGGCTCCTGGGAGCAGATCGTCGATAGAGAACAAATCTTGCTTTGAGAAACGGTGGTCTTCACCACCTCAGTAAGAATAATTTTTTATTCTATCTTGTTCTCCTTCTTCTAGTTGTAAACGTTATGTCCTAATTGCAACTGTGTTTGCAAGGAAGAACGTATTTTGGTTTTGAGTTTGTAATCCGGAAGTAGAAATATGGTCTTTTATAGTTCTTCCTTGGAATCGAGGTATTCAGAGGGCAAACTTGTTTGTGTGAACTTCTGCATTCTTGACTACAACTTCAGGAATAACAGAGGGCAGACTTTTAAGTCCTGCTTGAACCTCTGTTCTTGGTCTATGTTCCACTATCTTTGATCTACCTCGGGACTAACAATCTCAATGCAAGATCCGAATAAGATGGAGAACAACCGTACAATCCTTCTCGATACAAGTTTTTAACAAACTTGAGAAGATTGACAGACAACAGTTCTAAACATTTGGATGAGCAAGAAGTTCTTTGTCAAATGTTGGATGTATGTTTGAGCCAACTCATCCAGATCTGAAGTTGCACATAAGCTAACAGACATTGTGATCAAGCAGCAATATTGGATGGAGATTACAACTTGTGCAAGTTGCTGCATGGACGATGGCCAAGGCACTTGTAGATCAGCTCCATGCGCGTGCAGCTTCTGCGTGAGCAGTATATGCACTAGTCTGCGCATGGAAGTCAATGCGCATGGTAGGTCTCTGCACATGGTACTCTCTGTGCATGGCATTCTCTGCGCATGACAGTCTCGACGTATGGCAGGTTTCTGCTCATGTCGGTCTAAACTCGAGGCAATTTCTGAGTGTGGTCTATGCGCGACCAGTATATGTGTGTTGGATTCTGTTCATCTTTGTGAATGTCTTTTTAGTTGCTCCAACAATGTAACCGTCTAGGCTGAAGTTATCTTCATCTAAGCCTTAGCTTGACGGGGTTTGTTACAACTATGGCATGGAGGACCATTTGAAGGAGGATTGCATATCTAATTCCAATCTAAAATAACAAGGTATAGCTTAACTTGGATGCCATGATTACTTAACTTGATTGCTATGATTGCGCAGGTTGAGTGATCTGGCGTGGTGGCTGACTGGTGGATGGACATTGGTGCTTCTGGCTACGTGTGCTCTAAAAGGGAGCTGTTCACCAAAGACAAGCCTATCTTTAAAGAAGGTCTCGATGGCGAACAAGTCCCAAACAGAAGATCGGGAGATCGGACCCGTGGTGCTGGAATTGACTTCCGAAAAGTCACTGACACTGGAGTGCGTTTAGCATGTACCAGTGATTTCCAAGGACCCGATGTCAGGAAGTTTGTGGTACCGTGCAGGTTTGAGGTTAGACATCCATGCTGGACAGATGTTGATGACATGGTAATGATCATGCTTCGAAAGGCTTTAAGCATCGAAGAGATGTTCAAACTTCTGCTTATAACTCCTTTTGACAATGTCAATGTAATTTCTTTATTAAGTTGTGGTATAATAGACTAGGTCTTGAGCAATGTAATAGCATTAAAAATGTTGTCGTAGTCTAGGTCTTATCTCCAAATATGGAGGTAATGAGGTGGAATAAGGTGGAGGAATGTGAAGTCTGTGCACAGACGAAGACTGTCAGGAAGTTGCTCAGACGATTGAACCGAAGTACAGATTTTCTGGAGTTGGTGTACTCAGATATCTACGACTTCTAACAATTCTTCACGAAGATCGGGATAAAATTTTCATCGATATTTCTCGAAGTACGCATTCATGTATCGTAAGATGAAACGTTCGAGAAGTTCAAGGACCTCAAGCTGAAGCTGAGCATCAGACCGGTCAACAACTCAAGAGACTCAGAAGTGACCGAGGCGGAGAGCATCGTTCTCTTGAATTCACATCATTCTACAAAGAACATAGAATTGTCAAAGAAACGACTGCTCCGTATTCTCTCCAATCCAATGGAGTTACAGAAAGGAAGAACATGACGCCGACAAAGATGATGTAATCTATCATGTGGGTCTTCTAAAATGCTTCTGGGGAGATGTTGCGCTTCCGGATACGTTTATTCTGAATAAAGTACCGTTCGCCATATCTGACATTACTCCTTATGAACTCTGGTTCAAGGTCAGACCTAACTTGAATATAATTCGAGTGTGGGGTATCTGGCGTATGTGAAGCTTCCGAATATTAAGATTCAGAAGCTAGAGACAAGGACTATGAAGATCATATTTCTGGGATATGCGGTTGAAAGCAATGCTCGAAGATTGAATCAAATCATATAATTGAGTCTCGCGACGCAGAATTCTCTGAAGACAAGTTTGCTAGAGACAAGAACATTATTCTCGTGAATGTTTCGGAGAATATTGTTAGCTCCGAAGAAGCAAGTACTTCCAATGAGGATGTAGTCGAGGAGGAAGTGGTCGTTAAAAAGACAACGCTTGAACCAGTACTCGCTGAGCAGTCAACAAAGCGAGTGAGGAGGCCGAAAGACTTTGGAGATGACTTTATCACCTATCATGTGGAAGTTGACTCGCTTACCTATGATGAGGTGATGAAGACCGGAGATGTGGTCTTCTGGGAGGAGACAGTCAATAGTGAGATTGACTCCATAACATCCAATAACACTTGGATGTTAGTTAATCTGTCTAAAGGAGCTAAACCCTTCGAATACGAATGAATCTTCAAGAAGAAGAAGAGAGCCGACGGAACAGTTGATAAGTTCAAAGCTAGGCTGATAGCTAAGGGGTTTTCTCAGAAGCAGGGGATTGATTAGTTTGACACATATGCCCCAGTGGCAAGGATGTCAACTATCAGGATGCCGATTTCCATGGCTGCTATTCATAAGCTGATTAGTCATCAGATGGATGTCAAGACAGTTTTTCTGGATAGGGAATTAACAGAAGAGATTTACATGCAACAGTCAGAATGATTTATCATTCAGGATCATGAAGACAAAGTCTGCAAGTTGGTGAAATCTCTGTACGGCCTGAAACATTCTCCCAATCTGTGGCACGAGAAGTTTGACAAAGTGAACAGGTCAAATGGCTATAGGATCAACGAGACTGATGAGTATGTTTACACGAAGTTCGCTGGTGATAGAGGTGTCATCGTTTGTCTCTATGTGGATGGCATGCTAATCCTGTATACGAATGTAGACTGTGTCACTAGAACAAAGATGTTCCTCTCATCCAAATTCAGTATGAAGGACATAGGAGATGCAGATGTCATTCTGGGGTTAAGATAATCCGGACGAAAGCTGGACTTGCTCTGTTACAAGCTCACTACGTGGAGATATGAGGATCTTCCAAGGATCGATACTCCTTACAGCTGTGACCAGAAGCTGAAGCCAAATCTAGAAAAAGTGTCAGACAGCTGAAGTACTCTAGTGTCATCGGAGCTTAATGTATGCGACGAGTGACACTAGACCTGACAACTTTTCATGGGAACGTTGAGTCGGTTCACGTGCAATCCAGATATTGAGCACTGGAAAGTTGTGAAGAGAATCATGAGATATCTCAAGAGGACTCGGAGGGTTGCTCTACACTAGAGCGAGTTCCCGACAGTAAATGAAGGCTTCAATGATGCCAGTTGGTACTCAGAGAGCGAAAAGGTCCATAAGAGGATACGTCTTCTCCATGGGTGGTACTGCTATGTCGTAAAGGTCGAAGAAACAGATCCATGGGTGGTGCTGCTATATCGTTGAAGTCGAAGAAGAAGACCTTACTCTTTCGCTCATCTATGGAATCTGAGCTCGGTGAACTATCAGCTGCAGCGGATGAAGCGGAATGGCTTCGGAAGCTCATGCATGATCTTTCTATGTTAGTTGCGCAGATTTTGATGATACCGATGTATTACGACAACCAGGCGGCTGCAGTAGCATCAAATGATCTCTTTGATGGTAAGAAGAGGACTGTGCAACTATGGCACATGGAACTGAATGTGCGCAGTAAGCGTAGAATCATTACAGTGGTTGATGTCCGGAGCCAGGAGAATCTGGCGGATCCGTTCACAAAAGGCCTCAAACGTCAGTTGGTTAAGGACACAAAAAATGAGCTTGAAAGACATCTGATATTGTGTCTTTGCAATCCTACCATAAAGTTTCTTGAGGAAAAAGAGATGTAGGACGTCTCTTGAAATTAGGTCTCTCTGAAAAAATTAGCACCGAAAGGAAGCGCAATGCTTCATGCTGGGACTCTCTGAAAGAACTCACCTAGAGTGTATAAAAAGAGATGTAGGACGTCTCTTGAGGAAAAACTTGTAGACGTCCAAGATACATACACCGAAATTAGGTCACCACAAGGCCTTTAATGTGCAACCAGAAGGAACATTTGATGTCATTGTGTGAGTGAAAAGAATAGTAACTATGTTGCAGAATTCAAGGTTTAGTCCATTCTTGTATCATACTATTGTTTGACCCATGCGGGAAGATTCAAGTTGTCAGCAACATCTATCCTAATGCATGATGGATAGTCATTGTGAGGAACGCTCAGTCCATATATTGAAATATGTGGGAGATTTTTGGAGTTTTTCTCTTAGGACTAGAAAAGATAGTTCCATATTGGCTACAACTTCAAGAGGGTATCTCAATATTTTGCTTGTTATTGAGGTATGCACATAGGTTGTGGTAAGGCATATGTGGGTGCCATGTGGGTGTGATTTCCTAGGAGGATTAAGGTTAAACTCCTAAGCCCCTTCAGGGCGAAGGACGAAGGGCGCAAAGTGGCGCTTGGATGGCGCACTTTGCACTTCCCATGACGCATTTGCGCAGATAGTGCTTTTGCGCATAGCGCTCGTGCACTCGTTTTATGCTCGAGTGGCATGCACGAGTTGTGGCGAGGTTGCATATGCGGTTGCTGCGTGGGTTGCATGCGCAGGTTGCTACGTGGTTGGCACGCGTAGTTGCTGCGTATGCGCGACATGCAAGATTATGCGCAGTTATGCGCATGTGCGACATATACGGATATGCACAACTATGCGTGTCTGCGAGTCTGCTCGCATGCGCTGTTGCGTGGTTGTGTTGTTGCACGCATTCGTGAACTGCGCGTATCTGCGCTGATTGCGGGACTTGGAGTATCAATCATGATTTTTGGGAGTTGGTACTTTAGTCGCACATCGGTCAGGATTGGAGATGGGGTTGTCATCCTTCTCTATAAATAGAGTCCTCTTGCCTCCTTTTGGTGATATAAGAAAAAAGAAAAGGAGGGGTCCAAGGAGTCCGTTCGAGTCACACACAGAGGTGACTACGAGCGTTCCAGAAGTTCTTTTGTGAACTTGCTGGCTTCGGGGAACAGATCGTCAATAGAGGGCGAATATTGCTTTAAGCAACGGTGGTCTTCACCACCCAACAAGAATAATTTTTTTATTCTATCTACTTCTCCTTCTTCTAGTTGTAAACGTTCTGTCCCAATTGCAACTGCGTTTACAAGGAAGAACGTATTTTGGTTCTTGAGTTTGTAATCCGGAAGAAGTTGTAATATGAACTTTTATAGTTTTTCCTTGGAATCGAGGTATTTAGAGGGCAAACTTGTTTGTGTGAACTTCTGCATTCTCGACTATAACTTCAGGATCAACAAAGGACAAACTTTTATGTCCTGCTTGAATCTCTGTTCCTGGCCTCTGTTCCACCATCTTTCATCTACCTCGGGACTAACACAACTAAGATAATTACTCCAAAACTTTTCGTGCTATCATTAGTAAAAGATTGGTTACAGAGAAAGGGAATTCGCAGTTGTTTGAGCCTATTTCTGTTGAGGAACTAGAAGTAGCCATCAGGTCTGAGAATTAGAAGTTACCTGGGCCAGATGGATGATATGAATCCCTGTTATTCAAAAAACATTGGGATACTATAAAGCTAGAAGTTTGACAAGCTGTAAATGACTTCATTGAGCATGGTAAGCTCCTTGAGAGATTAAGCTTACTTTTATCACTCTTCTTCCAAATAGGAAGGGGCAGTTAGAATGCAAGATTCCAGCTATCTCATGTTGCAATGTGTTGTACAAAACATTAACTAAAGTAATGTGCATGAGGTTGGACCCCATCATGAAGGGTTTGATCTCTCACAACCATAGTGCCTTTATCAAGGGTCGGAATATATCTGAGAATTGCCTATTGGCTCATGAAATAATGAGAAGCTTCAACAGGAAAGGAGGTAACAAGTGTTGCATCAAGATTGACTTACAAAAGGCGTATGACACAGTGAATAGGGAATTTTTGTGTCACATTCTCAAGAGCATGAACTTCAATGGGAGATGGATAACACTCATCAGGGAATGCAAGTTTTTCAGTATTGATTGATGGGGAACCAAACGGTTTCTTCAAGGGCAGCAGAGGTCCTAGGCAAGGTGACCATCTTTCCCCCTAGTTATTTATTATAGCCAACAAATATTTGTGCAACCTTCTGGAAATTGCTGAAGTCAAGAAGGGTATTACACCACTATTCAAATATGCAAGCATCAGTATCTTACTTAATATATGCAGATGACTTCCTTTTGTTTCTGCAACCTTCCATTAAGTGCTTGACTGGTTTAGTTGAGGTCCTCTCTATGTTTGATAATCATATTGGCCTGCAAATGAACACTGAGAAAAGTAAGGTGTACTTCAATAGTTTCTGCACAGAGAAACGTATATTCATGGAGATACTGAAGATTGAGGAAGGGGTGTGACCTGTCAGATATCTAGGCATCCCTCGATCCAACCAAAAGACCATTTATCAGGATTGCCAAAGGCTAATAAGAGTCTTGCAGCAAGAAATTATAAGGATGTCAGGCCAAGTGCCTATCCTTTGCTGGGAGAATAATGTTAGTCAAAGCACTCATCAATGCCATCAATGCATATTGGCTCCAAGTAGTCCAAGTTCCTACGGCAGTACTGAAGAAAATAGAATCCAAATGTGCCTCCTTCATTTGGAGGGGAGGTATACAAACCATTAGTTGGGCCCATCTATGTAGGCCTAGATGTGAAGGGGGCACAGGCTTGAGAAGACTACAAGATCTTCAAACCTCTCATATAAGTTATTTTGGAGTTTGCTGAACTCAGAATCCTTATGGGCTTACCTGGTTGAGGAATAGATACATCAAATGGACTTACCAATAAACAATAATGTATCTACTTTCAAGGCTATTCTGAAAGTCAGAACATCAGCTCTGGTGAGTATTAGCAGAACCATTGCAAATGGATACTTACAAGAGGTAGAATTACAAAGAAGATTGCAAGAAAATGAGTTACTGGGTTTAAAGGAGATTGCAAGAAAATGTGTTACTGCCTTAATAAAGCCATACTAGGAAGGTTACTTACAAAGAAAGACTTATCCTTTATGGAATGAACATTAATTCTACTTCTTTGGAAGTCTGAGGAGGAAACTGTAGACATATGCTATTTGCATGTGCATACACATCTTATTTATGAAAAATTTGCAGAAGCAAACTCAGTCTTCCTATCACAAAAGACATTGCAATTTGATGAATAGACCTATTTGAAGAACAAGGATCTGAGCTACTTCTTGGCAAGAATGGCACCAACTTCTTCAGTGTGGAATATTTGGAAGGAGAGAAACAACAAGCAGTCTGAAAACAAAGAGCTACATAAAAAATATTAATCAAAAGGATAAAGGAGGATGTGGGCATCATGATTCAGAAGCACACAGCTGACCACAAGGCTGAACACAGCGGAATAAAGAGATCTTGGAAACTAGTCCGAAAGTTTGAGGGGAAAACTAAACTTGTACTGAATATTGTACCATTCTTTTTTTTTATAATAAATTGCCTTTTTGATATATATATATATATATATATATATATATATATATATATATATATAATGTAATTGAATTGATACTAAGAAATTTACAATGAAATCAGTACAGAGCTCTAACTGTTTTCCCAGTTAGCTATAATCTCCTTCTAACACTCAACTTTGTTTCTTTTCTGAAGCTATCAAGGATAATCATCACATCCTCCTGAATATCTTTTAGACAACATCCTCTTATGCATTTCTTTCGCTTTAAATTTTCTTCTATTCCTCTCTTTCCAATGCCATGTAGCTGCTGTCATAGCACTTCTTGTTAAGTAGTATCCAATTTCTTTGGCCTCAAAACTCATAATTTCTGAGTTCTCCCCCTGAAGTATGCATCTCCTTTTTGGTCTTAATGCAAGTTTTAACCTGCATAGTTTCCAGATGTATGCACTGCAGGCACAAAGTGACGAACGAATGCTCTCCACTTTTTTTGGGTCCTCCTTGGATAATAATAGACAGCTTGTTTTTATGATTAACCCATGACTAGCCTCTGTTTAGTGAGAAGTCTATCCTGGATTGCCTTGTACAAGCAAAAACTCATCTTCTTACAGTCATATACTCTCTGTTTGTGTATTGCAGCCAATATTAGATTGGAGGTGCTCACGAGGGCCGTTTCTGAGCATATGCAAGTTGTACAATTGAGCAAGGCCAGAGAAATCGGAAGGCCCCAAAGTTTTTAACCTCAGTATATATTACGAATGTGAAATCTCCATTTTAAGATTTGGGCGTCCCTATTTTTTAGAAACTGAGAATGTCAAAAAAAGGCCATTTTTTAAAAAGTTGATAAAAAGGGCCATTTTTTAGTATTTGTACAGGGCCCTTGGAATATCAGAAACGGCGGCACTGGTGCTCAACCAATTATCCCACTAGAGTAGAGAGTAAATGACAGTCTATATCCACTTTATCCTCTAAATGCTTTAGGTTTTAAGGCTTACGCCATCGTGCATATTGATGTTAGACCAAAGCGCACTTCATGCGGCCACCAATATCAAGGATCATGAGGACTCGAGAGACGAGCAAGAAGTATATAGTCCGCACGAGTATGGTATATGATGCAGAGAAAGTCAATTAGTGCATGCTGAAGCATATTTGGATTTTATGAGGGTTTTTTTATCTTTGAACCTTCTGATGTGTGGAAAATTGTGCAAGCCTATCATTTTTGAGACATGGCTCTGATTGGTTTAATTAGATTATATGTTCATAACTTCATTTTAGCTACTTCCCTTGATGTTCTTACCACAATCAGTTTCTATGTAAAACTATATTTCTTTATTTAGTAAATGGTTTTCTCTATGTAAAGCCTTTGAATATCATAGGGAATAGATAAACACTATCAATGTTTACTTACTGTGAATATTTCCTTACGAGAGACGAGCAAGAATGATTTTTTTAAGGCATTAGTCTGATTTGAGTTGATATGAATATGTTTTTTTTTAAATGATCAATCTTGAGGACTTTACAGGTCAGTGGATGTGAACTTGCTTTCCTCTCACTTTCGGCTTGTGAAAATGACTTTAGGTATCACTCTTTGCATCTGGTCAGGCGATATGATTTTAATAACCTTGTCTAAGCTGCAGAGTTTAAACTATTATATTCTTAATTTAGGATCCCAGAATCTTTGCCATCCCTTCATGACAAAGTCCTTGCAGCTGCTGCTGATGCTGCCATTTCTATCTCTGTCAGTCAGAAGAAAAAACAGGTTTAGCAATCTATTGATCTATAAATTTCTGCTTCCCATTTTTCTGCTTCTTCATTTATTCTTCATCTTCGATGCTACAGGGCAATGCTCCTGGGATTCTTGGTGGTATCATAAAAGGACTCAAAGGAGATAAGGTTGAGCATAGTGCTGATTTAGGCAAATCTAGTTTTACAAATTTGGAGAAGTACTTTCTAAAAGATCCATTTATAGCACCTTCGGGTACCACTGCTGGTGATAAAGAAGTTGAATTAAGCATTGGTCTCTCTCTCTCTCTCTCTTTCTTTCTCTCTCTCTCTCCCTCTCTCTCTCAAGGTGACATCGAGATTGATGAGTCCTTGTTTCTTGCAGATGACATCGAGATCGATGATTCCTTGCCAATTGCACCAACTTCACCTCGAATAGAGAGAAAAAGTAAAAAAAGTATGCTCACTTTTCCTCTAATTCCGAGAGTTTGAAATCATTCAGTATACTAAACCTGTTTATGTTGCCCTAGAGGAGAAGACAGAAAGAGAAAACCTATTTCAGGGAGAAAGTAATGATAAAAAGCCAAGAGTAAGATCAACCCAAGAAATCATGACACAATATCGTTTTGGCGGGGTAATTCCTTTGGTCAAATGAACTTTGTATGCTCTTATACTTTTGTCGCTTCCTCATAATGGCTTTTCTTTCCAGGATGCCTCTGCTGCGGCGGCTCATGCAAAAGAGAAGCTAGTCGAACGGCAGGAGAAGCTTGAGGTATCGTACAAGTGGAATTTTTAATTTTAGCGAAACACGGACTTGTATTAAATAACGGTATTCATATACAGCATCTAGGTACGTTAAAAATAAAAAATGTGAACTTCAAAATTCTTAGTAAGACGAATTTTGTATAGCATATCAGAATTCCTCACAAAAAGAAAACATATTGGAATTTCATATACTGCATTTTAATACGTATATAATAAAGTTGCACTATTCTATATGAAGTAGAAGTTCCACAGTGTAACTCAATATTATTTTTTGGATTATTTTATGGGTCTAATTGGACGTTTTGTATTATTTCCACTTTCGTTGTATTTTGGATATATTGGAGGAAACCGCCCTAACATTTGCAAGTTTTGGAGGCCTCCAACAACCACCACTATTCTCTATGGCTGTTGACTTGTCCTGCAACCTCTTATCTATTTCCATTTTCTCGGAGGGATGTGACACAAAATAGATCCAAAATACTACTACTACTACTACTACTACTACTACATCCAAAAGAGAGAAATTAAAGCCCATCCCTCCCTCTTTTTTGTGCCTCAACCTGACAATGCTACTACTTTATAAAAGGAAACTTTATCAAAAGAGGAGGTAGCACACAATTGGGTTATAATCTTGATTGTATTTTCATGTGTAAACATTATGACTGGTAGAAGTGTGATATTGAAAGGTTGACGCCCTTTGACACAAACAATACTGTGTTCAATTTTTTTTTTTTTTATGTTGATGTATGTGTTTGTATGGGCATGTGCCCGGCAATGTACGTTATCTCTGTAACTGTTCTTTTCTTTTTCTTTGCGATATTGATCATTGACTCCCTTATCAGTTAATGATGAGCAACATTTTGACATGTTTTACTATCCAGTCTATCCTATTGTCTTGTTATGCAAAATTGGTTTATGTACTTTTTTAACATTTCGGTTTCAAAGTCAGAATGACTTATTTTGGACAATAATGTTCAAACCCCTTAAAAATACCCTTGTTTCTGACAGAGGATAAGTAGAAACACTGAGGAGCTGCAAAACGAGGCTGCTAATTTTGCCGACATGGCTCATGAACTTGCCAAGGCTATGGAGAAGAAGAAATGGTGGAAAATATAATTGATGTTCCTTGTTAACGGATGCTTTCAGGAGCTTGTTGCCTCCTTCCCTCCACCTTGCAGGAGCTAGAGTTGGGCTTCCACTCTAGTCACGAAGTGAACAACTATTTCCTGAAATTTGTATCACTCGTGTACCCAAAATCTGTATCAGTATGTACCAATGTCAAAATCTTTTTTTTTGATAGTTTTTTTATACATCAATCTTGAAATGTTCATATTGTGGTCATGCTCGCAACAAAAGTTTATGTAGTCAATGTGTATTCAAATCAAAGTTTTAGTTTGAATATATTTAACTGTGTGCCAGCAGATGTAATGAAATACTGCTCGGCTTTTTATGTATGAGTTCCATTTGGTCTTTATTTGTTTACTAGTAAGTAACTTAATTAGTAGTCAATAAATTGATGGATTTCATGATAGTGTAACCTTACTCCACGTGTTTAGTTGTTATTCAGTAATTTAACGAAATTCCAGCTTAAAAGATTTTTCCGTGTTCAATCAGGTTGAAGTTCAGTGTTGAAAGGTGAAGTGATAAGAAATGACGAGTCAATAAAATGTATATTTGTATTATTATCTTTCAATTTTAGTCTCGATAACTTGAGTTCGTAACATTAATGATTTCTGAATCATTGAATGGAACAGTTGTTTGAATATTTTTTTCTTGAATATATTCCGATGCTGGCTACTTGAGTATCTTGCAGAAGCTGTAATATTTTTTTGAATTGACGTCTATTATTTTTAAGCAAGGTAGGGCAAAACCTTAGAATATTTGATCAGTCCAAATTTCTAACGGACTGATAGGGATTGTTTGGGCAATGAACGAAAGTGTTAGGAATGTAACATGCATTGCTGCCACTTATTTGTAGCCAGGAAAAAATAGTCCATGCTTTCAAAAGTTTGTGAATGTCCAATTCATCGAATCAATTAACATGGATGATGCAATGGCAATATCATGGGCTATTAATGGTATCACTTTTGGGAGTCAGAAACGCGCACAACTGATATTTTGACATAAATATGGTCCTGTTGTGCAAGAGCCAAGCACAGATCAACAAATATGTGGTGGCTTCAACCACCTAGACAAATTCCAATATTTAAATATTGTAACAAGATTGAATACATTATGTAGTCGGTTCATTTGCACCCCGGAACGATCATTTACAACTTCTCAAGAAGATAAAACTTACAATGATATCGTAATAATCCAAACCTAACTGAACTCGTACCAAGCAAGTACCTACCCACTGAACCAACATCGATGACGTCTCCTGACAGAGTTGACACTCCGAACAGTCCCCTCCTCATATCTTGAAAAGTAAGAACCTACGAACGAGACCAAACTTCTCGTAGAATTTGGTGGATTCTCCTTGAATCTCCTTAGGAGCAATACCATGAAGCAACCCCCTTAGCCCCCTTTAAATAGGCTAACAATCCCTAATTTAGGTTTTAAAAAATCCTAAATTATCTCAATAAGTCGGAGCCCTCGTTTCTTGATCAAAATAGCTTACAAAAAATAGCCAACTCAGATCTGCTAAAAATTATCCCAAATCACCAGTTTTGCACACCTCATGCTCGGGAAAACTCGAAGTTTCGAAAGAATTTTGGTCACTGGCTCTGGCCAAATTTGACCCTATCTTTGCATGTGATTGCTTTGTCATCTTCGTACGACCTCTTGCACCGCTCAGCTCGACGCTCCAGACCTCCACTTCTGCCTCTTATTGGTTGGGATACCAATCAAACTCCTCCTCCAACTGATGGGAGGGTCTTGGTCTCATGGTTCCATAATCGGACTCCATGCATGTCATCTCACAATAGAGTTTATGCTTTCCGGCGTCATCGACCTACATACCTCGAGATGCTACACATCATCATTCGTCTCTAGCTCATTGACCTCCATATTGACGCTCACTGCCATGAGAAGAATCTCCTAAACAGTAGAATCCCAAAGATCAATGATTGGAGAAGACCAAAGTCCATGACGATCAGCCTTATCGTGAGTCTCGTTGCCTGTCTCCGACTTTCGTTTTCCACCAGAACGTGCTACTATTTCAAGTAGTTTTTTCCACCCTTGGTTGTACCGACCAAGAAAACTATACACTTCTTACAAGATTCAAACTCCTGAACCTACCAACCTTGAAGTATGATATGAAAGCTCCCATGTTGTAGAATTCACTTCCCAAGAAACATAGTTAAAAAGTAGGTATTTTTTATTTTAACAAGAAACACTAATAAAAATATTAAGGAGACAAAATAATTTGTGATGAACGATAATTATCGGGACATCGTATCTAAGCCTATAACTATAACCAACAAGCCATAAACTAGATATGATGACCAAAGAACATAAAACAATTTAGAATACCTAATTATGTCATTTTAGAGTTTTAGTTTTTTTATTGAAATATTAGATAATTTTTATCTTGGAAAAATAATTATCGATTGCCTTATAGAATTTACTATAGGAGTCTATGACCTCAAATTGACCCAAAGTAATTATCCTAGGCTTAGAATATCATTTATATTTTCTAATTTCTTAGGATTTTTTTATTATCTATAGTAATTATTTGGAGTTAATTAAACTAAACTAATTGATAAATTAGTTTCTGTTAAATTATTAAAATAAAATAATTTAATTAAAAATTTACTGAAAATCTAGTTTTTGACCTAGGTATTATAATGCTAAGCTAAGTAGTCAAAAACGGTTATATATCGGTTATATAACCGATATATAATGGTATCGGTCCTGGACCGATATTTTTTTGCAGAAATATCGGTAAAATATTGGAACCAATATTATTGGCCGATTTGGCCGATATTGTTCGAAATATCGGTTTACAAAAAAACCGATTTCTCACGGTTTTGATTTTGCTACAAAAAAAACTTATGGGCCTGGGCCTGCCGACGACATTTTATGGAAAAATCAGTTGTTAAGTTAAGATACAATGCAATACAAACTTCTGCCATCAATGGAAATTATATCTTTTGCCATCAAACGATATGACATTCACGTCAATGGAGATTACATCTGATGTTGAATGATATGACATTCACATCAATGGAGAATGGAGATTACATCTTCTGCCATCAAAATCTTCATGCATCAAACTTATTCAGAGATGTAGTTCCTTAAGTGATCTTCTTTATCTTGGATCTCTTGGATTTCTCGACGATATGTATACTTTATGCATATTTTATAATAGAAAACTATTAAGTGTATTGTTAATATATAAAAATTGTGTTAAAAATGCAAACCGATATTTACCGTTATAAAATCGATATATCGGTGATATATCTATAACTCTACCGGACCGTTATCATGAAAAAATCGTTATTAACTGCATAGATGCTAAGAACTTATAACCAATTAATCTTATAGGCAAACTGTCGACTCCAACGCTCTCATAGCACTAAAACCTATAGGATCATGTACAAAATCCAAGTTTGGAGATGGTTGACTTTTTGTCAATAGTTTACCTCAATTTGCGTACCACGAATTCCAAAATTACAAACATTTATCGTTTAACCTAAAAATTGAGAATTAAGTTATAAAACGGAATTAAATAAGAATAGTTAACTTCAAGAGTAATTAATTGAAAATTAAACATTAATTTTCTAGTAAAATAATTTAGATTAAGGAGTCATTGCCTTATATGTACATTTATGGGATGGTAATTTTTGTGTAAACCGTTAGACAAGGATTTCTATGGGATGATGTGATGACCTTGATAGATAATAGATTGGTTGGCGTTCATCTTGGATTGTGACCACTTATCATCATCGGAAGCAAGAAAGTACTTCTATAAACAAGATATCTTACAATTACTGTATAATTATATTATAGTCTATATATGTGTATCTCCTATATCATATCATGTTGCACACACATAAGAGTGAGGGTTAGAAATTATATTGCTTGCTCATTATTTATCTTGTTTATGATCTTGTCGTGAGTTGTAGGATTGGGGGGAAGTGTAGTCTAGACACGTGGAAACTATATATGATAATGTGACATTCTCGATTGGAAAATATATATATTTACATGCATATAATCATGCGACGTTCTCGATAGGAACATATACATTTTCTTTCATATACTCTGGTGATGTCCTCGATCTTATCCATTATACACTTACTATACTATTAGTATCCACGTGTCGAAAGCTGACTTCTACATACACTTGAGCACATAAAGTTAGTTATTCATTATTGTTTTACTATCTTACTATACATGTTCCCTCCAATTTTTTTATTACCATATTTAGTTCATGTTTATCTCTTTACATACTTTATACTGTTATTATTACATGTTTAGCTTTAGTTGTACTTTTTTCTTTAGTTGTACTTTTTTCAATCATGACTTGATAACATTGACAACTTAGGTGACTCTCCTCTTCTTTATGGTGAGATCGATGTGGTACCATATTCCTTCTTCCGAAGATTAATAGCCTAAACTGGAATATATATATATATATACACACACACACACACTCACACACACACACACACACACACATATATATATATATAATATCGGGTTGGCTGGAGCATTGGCGAGATGCTGCTTTGAAGTGAGATGTGGATGCAGTTGAGTTGTAATCTCATTTCTTTATATTCAATTACCATTTCCGGCCCAGACCCGATATATATATAATATCGGGCCGAGCTTACGGGATGATTTTGACGACCCAACCCGGACCTGCGGAGGAGGTGGGCCGAGCCGGTTCGGGTTATTGACCGGTCCGGGCCGGCCCGAACCGGGTTTGACCGGGCCGGGCCCGTGGCAGGTTCCGGTCCGGCCCGCACTTTTACACACCTTGATATATATATATATATATATATATATATATATATATATATATATATATATATATATATATATATGGTCGAGTTCGATTCTTTATTACATTATTTATAACAAATTAATTTTTTTCAAATAATTTTTTTACGTAATATTAAAATTTAAATAAATGGTTGAGTATTTACAAATGGCTTAAACGGCTCATTTTTGAGCCATTTTGAAGCTTCATTATAAGAGTAGAGATTATTATTATTATTACTATTATTATTAGAAGTTACAATTTTTTTCGAAACCAATGTCTAAGATCCGGACACACTTCAAAAAATACTAATTAGGAACTATTATTATTAGTAACTATTATTATTTATTAATGTTACTCCCCTTTCTCGATATACGTATTTAGAACGTATTTTATTCTAAAATGGTTGCATGTGCATGGACACTAGACCCATTATTTGGTTTAACCTGGTACATGGTTTATTTTGTGATTTAGTTCAAGTCATGAGAACCTTTGGTTAAACCCTCAACCCTACCATATATAATCCAACATTTTCTCTCTCTTTTCACTTTTTTATTACTTCCTCTTATTTAGTTTTCTCTCCCCATTTTCATAGGCAAGTACCCCTTGCATGAGAAATAGAGAAACCCTTAATATTATTATTTTATTATATTTATTATGTATTTCTAAGCAATTTTAGTTCTTGGAGTTTTCAGTTTTGATGAATGGATTAGTGTAGATCTACATTTCTAAACTTAAGATTTTATGGGTTTCATGAGTTTTTTTATTTTTGATCTATTAAACTTGTGTCTTTGAAAGCCAAATTTTGCTACATGGTAGAACTTTCAATTTAGAGCATTTTGGCTTTTGGTTCACCCGATTTGGACTTAAAATGAGGTTTTTATGAATAAAACAAGATTTTAGTTTTTGGAACTTTTTCGCCATGGCTGAACCTGCTGTTGGAGAAGACGAAGTTCCCATGTGGCCAGTGAGCATATGCGGTTGAGAGTGACATGTGGTCCGAGAGGGTTATGCGGCATAAACTCTTATCGTATACTGACAGCATGCGTCTATCTTGTTGGAAGCATGACTGCAGATTTACACAAGTGTCCTTGAACACCTTGTGCTTTCACTCACTGAATGAATGAGAAATTTGCTAAGTCCTAGAGAACTCCATGCGGCATTGAACCCCATGCGGCACCGATACTCATGCGGACTGGAGAGCATGCAACCACTATTTTTCTTGGACACATGGCTCTGAACCGTTGGCACTTATTTCTATAGTTTTGTCTTTTTTTTTCTGACATACTTTATGGCTTGTCACCTCAGTCACATCAGTCACTTTATGTCACATCACTGACACTTTATTTATTTGACTATCACTTCAACACTTAACTATAGGAGTAGACCTTAACCCTGAGTATGCGGCCAAGTGGTTCATGCGACTTGACTTCATGTGGCCTGACTTCATATGCGTCTAGGAATTGTCATGCGGCTAAGTGGTTCATGCAGCCCTGACTTCATATGCGGGCAGGATTTATCATGCGGCCTAACATTCCTTGTGTGGTCTGACTTCATGCGGCCTGGACTTTCTATGCGGCCTAAAGACCCATGCGGCCTCACTTGTTTTGATTGAACATTTTCTTGACTCTTGTGACCCAATGTATATTGATAATTGGACTCGAATACTATATCCGTGCTGATACCCCTATTGTCTGATTAATATTTATGATTTAATGTGCGCCCAGGTACGACATATCCTGTCACGTGTTAACTGATTATATTTGGGTTGTGTATCGAGAATGCCTCCAAATTCCTGAATGCGTGATATTATGAATATATATATATTTTTTTCAGCACAGGCATAATAAGCGAGTCAACTACCAAAGCGTGGCTAGGATACTAATTGTCTGAATGTTGCATACACGTTCGGGTGAATCTAGATTTGACTTCCATGGATTCGTATTTAGCATGCCCGTACTTTGTACGACATCTTAAGAGAAATTTTCATGTGACCACGCCTTGAGATTTCAAGCACAATATAGGACTAATTAGGTAACTAAAATTGGTAGTAACATTTGGAGGGAACGGTATCTCGAGATCATGCCAATGAACCTTCCCACAGAGATTCATTCTAAGTGCGCTGTGGGCTGTCCACCACAGATATTGTATATCATCTTCCTTAGTGGAGTGCAGTATCTGACTTATTATTATGCCGAGCCTCTGTTTCACTATAGGAATACTGGAACCGTTAATACCGTATTTTTAGTGCAGTGGCCCTACGGGAGACTGGATATCCTACAAGTACCTATTTTACTATATTGGTTCGGTTAGCTCATATTCGGCACTAGCGTTATCTGAGGATACTTATTTATGCATTATTCTGAGATAACCTCAGACCCCACAAAATAGCAAGCCATACAAATGATTGGCTTATATAAGAAATTGATTTGGTTGTGATTGTATTATTCAGCTAGTAGCCTAGGGAAGTGGACTATCATAGTATGATGGTTCAACCCTTGTCCATGTTTGGTTGTAGGGTTGAGCCTTCACGCTAGGATATGCCAGGGACCTAAGTTACAACACTGAACCTATGTATTATTATATATTTTTCTTGGATTTTTGTTTCTCCATTTCGTGCTTCCTTTGTGGTACTTGCTATTTAGGGTCTAACTCCATTGGTTTTGCATGGCCAAGTTTTGAGCCAGCACCTGAGGATCCAGCGTACTTTTCCCTAACTCATGGCGCACACCAGGAATATGGTCGCAGGGGATAGCGAGTGGGTTTTCTTCTTTCCTGCTAGTCTTGCACATTTACTTCTTTTTGGCGTTTAGCTACCGATACCTGTTAGCCGGCTTGTCTAGCATTAGTTTTCTTTACATGATTGTATTAATTCAGACTACAACTGATCACTGTCATGTACTTTTGTTACTCTTCCAGCTCATTATTTTTGCACAGCTGGACTCCAGAATATTTTGAGAAAGCGTTTGGGATGCCTTATTGCTTATCATATATGCTCTATGCTTACTATTTCTTATTTGAATAATTGAGATATATAAGTTCTTGACCATAGGAGACTTGATTGTAGCATGCACCCCCTTGTCTTATACAGCCGTGACAACCGTACGACGTATAGTACCTTATACGGGGTAGTTGGCCATGTCCGTCTCTGTATTTCGGTACTGGGGTGTGACAATATTTTAGTGGTGGCCCATGCATGTCTGTTCTTCAGACTTGTGGGGTGTCATGGTCATTGGAGTCTCAATCAAACATGATCCTTCTTAAAATCCTGAATTCGTCCTCTTCGATACTCAGCTTGAATTCTTCCAGATTGATTGTTTCTTTGTTCCTTCTTATCCTGTTCTTGATGTTTCTTATAGTTTTTTTTAGGGCTTCTCATTCCCCCGATGCTGCAGTAACAAGAGAGGTATAGTTGCCAGTGGAACGAAATCCTGTGGAACCACAACCAAGGATCCGAGTTGAACCCACGATGAATGTGACAGAGCAGGAGGCTCCAGGTGTTCCCGTACCTCCCGTAGTACCGACAGTACTGGATATCCCAGCTTTGCTAGAGATTGTTCGTGAATTGTTGGCTGTCCAACAATACCAGATGGTGGTGCAACAACAACAACAATAGAAACATTAGCAATAACAGCTCCAGCAGTAGGAACACAATGTCCTGTTGAACCAAGGGTTGCAAACGGCCCTAGAACGAGGTGGAAGAACATATTCTGGGACATCTGTTAGATTTTATAGACTGAACCCAAGATATTTCGATGGCACGGAGGACGCAACCTCGACTGACGATTGGCTCCAGGATATTGAGACCATTCTGACAGCGGCTAAAGTTTTGGATGAGGAACAAGTTGACCTGGTTCGCCTACAACTCCAGGATCTGGCAAGAGATTGGTGGGCTACGATGGAGGTAGGACTGAGGCGTCCTATTTCATGGGTGGATTTCAGGACCCTGTTCAGGGCAAAGTACTTTGGAATTATGGATCAGTGTGAGTTACAGCAAATGTTTATTAACCTCAAGCAAGCTGGAAGGGAAGTAGGCGACTATGCGACAAAATTTTGTCGATTTAACATATTTGCTCCAACAATGGTAGCAACAAAATTGGAGAGATCAATGAGGTTCCAACAAGGACTTCACTTGGAGATCTTGTATATGGTAGAGGTGCACGACTACCAGACCTTTGAGGTAGTATTGATAGCATCCAAGTGGGTTCAACTTACTTCTCAAAGGATGGCATCAAGAGGAGTGGAACGAAAGATGCCTCATGGACAGAACAATGAGGGAGGGCCAGTACCTCGAATGTCAGCACCATCACCTGGCGTTCGTATACATGATTCAATACCATGGAGGGTGACAGTTTCAACAGTGACAGTACCAACTCGGCAATAGTAGCCGAGGCAGCAGCAACAACAACAATGATGGAGAGCGTCGACAGCTAGTACCTACTGTGGCAAGAGAGGTCATACTCGGGATATTTTTCGGGCAACTAACAAATTATGTTTGAGATGTGGAAGCCCTGATCATAAGATTGCTACGTGCCCATTGATGTAGAAGCCAGGAGGGCTAGTACAACAGTTTCCTACATTGCCAGCTCCAAGGGCAGTACAACAAGGAGGACCAACAGTAGCACCACGACCTTTGGCTCAGCGTCTGTTGCCGACGCAGTCCCTGCTTTATAAGAAGCAATAGCAGAATCAGCAAGGGCCGCAATTATGGCAGTAAGGAAGACAACAGCAGGGAGCTCAATAAGGCCAAGGACAGTCACTCACCCTGTCTTTGGAGAAAGCAATGGCGTCGGGCGACGTGGTGGCATATAATGCTTGATAGTCTCTATAATGCATGCTTAGTATTGATTATTTGATTCTCAACACTTGTCACACATGTTAGTATGATGGATTCTTGTTATGAGATACGTGACTGTTCTGGATTATTGTTATTTCTTCGTGACTGGTTCAGAATTAATGTTATACTCGTAGGGAGGGAAAATACTTAATGGACGTGTGAATTATCCTTTCCATCCTATGGTCTTACTGGATTAATAGCACCCATGCACGACACATGTAGTTTGCCAAATTTTTACCCTTAGTCGTTTATATGTCAAGAAGTTATTTCCAATCACGTAGAGTAATTTGTTCCTATCTGTTCTTTCATACATTATAGTTATTTCCTATATTGCTTGGAGATATTGTACTACATCTTTGCCATAACAGGACTTCAGCATTTTGTTATTCTGGTTGCCTTATTGTGATTTAAGTTTTGTTGCTAGCATACATTCTTTACTATTTATTGTCTTATAGCTTCTACCATGTGTTGGAACTATTTTTACTGTGATGTACTCATTCCTTTACTAACTGGATAACCATATTTTAGGTGACTATGATGAGGATGCGATCCCTATACATTATGGACCATATGCTAGCGACATAATAGAGCATGATCTTGCCCTTCAGGAGGATCAGCGAGAGTTAGCAGCTCAGACACCGTCTGCGATGGAGTAGCGCAGTAGAGTAGTGGTTTTGTTAGTTATTTTGGACCGAATTGTTCTCTGGTAATTTTTCTAGAGTATTTTGAATATTGTTCTTTAGATATTTAGTCATTTTTGGGAGACTTCTTGAACTCGCATCGAGACTGTTATTACATTATTATCTATGGTTTTTTCACTTAAATTAGTGCCTGTGATTGAGTATAGTGTGGAGATGTATATATGTTGTGAGTTATAGATTATACTTGTGGCTTATTGTATAGATTTTTACCACTGACACTGCGGCGTAGGCTGGATGTACTCTTGACTCATGCCCAAATCCAGGGTGCGGGTCATGACACATTTTTATGGTGGCCACGCAGGTCAGATTTCACACAAGTTTGCGAACTCGTAGTGGTACTCAACTTAGATGTACGACTGCGATCCTGCCATAGGATATACATACTATGAATAGGAAAATACTTAATCACAATTAGGGATCCCATATACTCAACTTGCTAACCCTTATTAATTCTTTCCGAGCAATCAAACCTCTTTCATAGTTGATTGTCCTTCTTGAATACTATCTTCTCTTGTGCCATATCAATTGAATTCTTATCATTTTCAACCTTTTAGAATGCCACCCAAGACCAGAGTGTACGGTTCCGGGATGAATGGTGCTCTCCCTACACCACCCGCATCGCAGGTGTCCACATCAACTATATTGGGGAGCCTTCCTCCTTCTCCTCAGCCATTACACGAGATCTTCAAAAGAATGATGGAGGATCAAAAAGCTTAGGCAGAGGCCCAGAGGCAGCAGACAGAAATATTGAGGGAAAGAATAGAAAATGCCCAACAGGTTGTCCTGGCAGCCATGGAGAGTATTGCCCAGCAACCACAACAACAGGCCACTCAACCGAAGGTGGGTAACATCCATAACTTTAAGAAGATGGAGCCTCGGACGTTCAATGGGACAGAAGAAATTGTCTACGCTGATGAGTGGCTCGAGGATATCAAGCGGATCATGAGAGTTTCTCGACTTTTCGAGGACCTGAAGATTGAGGCTGTTGGATTGCAGCTTCACGACATTGCTCGTACTTGGTTCAGAAACGAGCCTAGGATTGCAGATCCAAACCTAACTTGGTAGCAGTTCTAGGACATCTTTAAGAGAAAATTCTTTCTTATAGTAGCTAAAGGAGTTCTGGAGAAGCAATTCTAGAACTTGGAGCAGAACGGGATGACCGTAGATGAGTATGCTACAGAATTTGGGTAGGCTGAGCCGATTCGAAGAGTACATGGTGAGAGACCCAGAGGATAGAGCTAGAGGGTTCAAAGAGGGCTTGAACCAAGAGGTCAAGGTCTATATTTCTTTGGCTCATACGACTTTTGCTGACATATTGTTAGAGGCTCAAAGGGTCGAGTTGGATATGGGTCTTCAGACTAAGAGCAACATGGATGCTATCAGAGGTGGCAGTAGTCAGGGTCAGGCAAAGCGTCCATAATTTCAGCCAAGGAACTTTCTGTAACATCAACAACAACAGTACCATGTCCCTGTCAAAGCCCCAGCTCAGTAGGTGCAGCAGCAGCCACAGAGGCAAGTGCAACAAGCTCCCCTATGCAACTATTACAAGAAGCCAGGGCATTAATGGGAGGTCTGCCAGAAGAGATTAGGCGTGTGCTTATTCTGTGGATCGCCTGCGCATCAGATGAGAGGGTGTCCTACCGCACCTCCTATAGGGGGAGCCTCAGCCCAGATAGGACCAGTTGGACCACCAGTGGCCCCGCAGCTAAGAGGACCCCTACTTCCTATGCAACAATAGCAGTTTGCCCAGCATCAACAAAGGGGAGTACCTCCACAGGGCAGAGCATTTGCCATGACCGTAGATGAGGCTGAGCCGACTGGTGATGTGATAACATGTTCTATTCTTCTCGATTCTATTTCCGTTAATACCTTATTTGATTTTGGTGCATCATATAGTTTCATATCTGTATCCTTTGTACTTAATCATAGTTTAGTAACAGAACCCTTGAGTAGTAGTTGAAAGACCACGACTGGTGGAGGCATTATCCTAGTCAGTGATACTTGCAAGGGGCATCATGTTACCTTGGGAGGCCTTAATTTGGATGCTAGATTACTCATAATGCCACTTCTAAGTTTTGACATTGTCCTCAAAATGGATTGGTTGAGTATACACCATGCTAGCATAGACTACATTGGAGGACGTGTACTGTTCTGCCCTCCAGGAGAGCCAAAATTTGAGTTTGTTAGGGGAGGAGTTGAGCAGAGTGATGGGATTATTTGTTGAGCCATGATAACAGAGAAGGACTTGCCATACCCTGTTATTGCAAAATTTCTAGACGTATTTCCTGAGAAGCTACCAGGATTGCCCCCAGAAAGAGATCTTGAATTTTCTATTGACTTAGTGCCTAGGGCAGAGCCGGTGTCACAACAGGTCTACAGGATCAACAATTGCAAGCTGGCAGAACTGAAGAAGCAGGTTGATAAACTGCTAGACAAGGGTTTCATTAGATCGAGTTCCTCGCCTTGGGGAGCTCCGGTCTTATTTGTACCAAAGAAAGATGGGTCGGTGCAAAGGTGCATTGATTACAGGGCTCTAAACAATCTCACCATCAAAAACAAATACCCGCTACCAAAGATAGACGATCTTTTTGATAAGTTGAGTGGTAAAAGGGTATTTTGGAAGATTGATTTGAGCTCTGGCTATCATCAATTGAAGGTGAAGAAGGAAGATATTCCAAAAAATGCTTTTCGGACAAGATATGGCCAAGATGAGTTTATGGTGATGCCATTTGGGTTGACTAATGCCCCGGCAGTCTTCATGAACTTGATGAACAAGGTATTCCACCAGTATCTTGACAAGTTCGTAGTAGTATTCATAGATGATATTTTTTCTATTCGAAGACACCGGAAGAGCACGAGAAGCATCTAAGGATTGTGTTGGAGACCCTTCGGAAGGAGAAGCTCTATAAAAAACTCTCGAAATGTGAGTTCTTCCTAGATAAAGTAGAGTTCCTTGGGCATATGGTGACTGGAGATGGGATATTTGTAGATCCAAAGAAGATTGCAGTTGTAGAGTCTTGGACCACTCCGAGTTCTGTTGCAGAGATCATAAGCTTATTAGGATTGACCGGGTATTACCAGAATTTTGTGAAGCATTTTTCTCGGATCGCAGAGCCATTTACTAGACTCACTCAGAAGATGTGCAGTTTGTGGGGACCGAAGAATGTCAGGCTATATTTAATGAGCTAAAGAAGAGGTTGACCACAACGCCTATTTTGACGGTGACATCGGGGACAGGTGGATTTATCATTTATATCGATGCATCGGGAAAGGGCTTGGGATGTGTTCTAGAGCAAAATAAGAAGCTAGTGGCATATGCTTCTAGACAATTGCGGCCACATAAAAAAAATTATCCCACTCACAACTTGGAATTAGCAGTGGTGATCTTCGCTCTAAAGTTATGGAGACATTATTTGTACGGAGAGCGTGTAGAAATATACACTGACTACAAGAGCTTGAAGTACGTCTTTACGTAGAAAGAGCTGAATATGAGACAGCGCAGGTGGCTAAAACTGATGAAGGATTTCGATATTTTACTACAGTATCATCTAGGGAAGGCTAACGTCATTGCTGATCCCTTGAGCAGATATCCAGTAGTGATGTACTTGACAACGGATCGTCACTTATTAGCAGACATGGATAGCCTAGGCATCAAGGTTATTATTCCACGAGTGGAGATACAGATGATGGGCATGCAGATTCATTCGGGGTTGATGGAGAAGATCCGAGAGATATAGTACCAAGAAGAGGGTCTACGAAGCCTCAGAGCTCAGGTGCAGGCAGGATTGATGGATGACTTCGCTATTGCTGAGGATGGTTCACTAAGGCACGGGACTAGGTTATAAGTGCCTAGTGGGGACCTGCAGGAAGAGATCATTCAGGATGCAAATTGTTCCAGTATTCTATATATCCGGGAGCTAACAAGATATATAAGGACCTGAGGGAACACGTATGGTAGTATGGGATAAAGCGAGAGGTAGCATGTTTTGTCACCAGATGTTTAGTATGCCAGTAGGTCAAAGACGAGAGGCAGAGACCAGGAGGATTGCTACAGCCACTACCGATTCATGAGTAGAAATGGGAAAATATCATAATGGATTTCGTTTTCGGACTTCCACGCACTCCAGGAGGGAAGGGCGTGATTTGGGTTATTATTGAAAGGATGACCAAATAAGCCCACTTTTTTCCCTTCAAAGTGGGATTGTCCAAGGAGAAGCTTGCCGACTTATATGTGAGACATATAGTTAGGTTGCATGGAGTTCCAGTGAGTATCGTCTCCGATCAGGATAACAGATTTATGTCCCACTTTTTAAGGAGTTTGCAGGCTGGCTTGGGTACCCAACTGTCACGACCCGCACCCGATGTAGGGATGCAAGTCGGAAACAACGCCCAACCTACACCATAGAATCGGCAGTAGAACGCTGTCTTGGTCTACTATACTATCTAAAATCTCACAATAATATGAAGTCTGTCAATAAAATCTTAACACAAAACTCAATAACATTCTAAAGCACGAGAAGATATCAAGGAAGTCTAACATAACTATCCATTCAATATATATAAACAATAATAGAAACAATATCCAATCTCATACTCTATGCCGAAAATAAATCCGGTACCAAAATGCTAAAGAGACTAACTATAAAAACTAATGATCCGAATAAACCTCCCAACAATCACTCCAGAACTAGTGGATCCAAGTCTGCACCATCTATAAGTCGAAGTCCATAGTATGTCGGACACCAATCTCTCGGATCCTCTGAAAAAAAATTTCCAGTCTGGAATGGAGCAAAGTACGTACCTCTGAAACCAGTTCCAATAACATAATCGAGCATATATAAATATGGAAATGAAATACAAGATCACTAAACATATGAATAATGAACAAGATATATACAGGTAATGTACGAGAATATATAGATCAACAATATGAATATCACAATATGATGAAGTAAACTACAATCTAAACTATCTAATGTGCCTTAAAATACAAGTTCATTATGTGATCGGGTTGGGTGAACATGATCAGGTAAGACAGATTACAAGTGAAGTATGTAATCAGAATGTACACGATTTGTAACAATAGCTTTGATCACATAATCAACTCCTACTCTCCCACCCCCAACTAATACCGATGGATCCAATCACAACACGCTACGAACACGAAAATATAACCACTGTCACGAGCAGTGGGTGTACACGAATATCATAACCACCGAACACGAGCGGTGGATGTACACGAATAAGCACACTGAACACGAGCAGTGTGTGAACACGAAGTAACATCAATACCCAGTATACACGATGAGATACAATGTACACGAGTACCCGCTGAACACGGTAGGGGATAACATCTCATGACGGGATCCATATAGTACCAGTCCATAAAATCACTATGTCGAGATCAATGTATACAATTCTAGAACATGTATATATACAATATTATGAATTAAAAACTATCAGAGAAATGTACTCGCCTGTGGTCCAGAGCAATGAATGTCAAACTGTCCGAACTGGTGTCACACAGACCTATATATGGAATATTGCATTAATATAAGGTTCTGGAAAGAAAATAAGTTAAACTAGTCAAATTCTAGGTCAACAAGTCAATTCTAAGTCAAAAGTTAAACTAGGTCAACTCTAAGTCAAACCGGTCAAACTATAGTCAAACTATGGTCAACTATCTATTTCTAGGTTGCATAAGTCTAACTCAAAGATATTGGGCTCACACACTATGAATCTAGGCCATACAAGCTACAACTAAGATACCGTATCTCAGGATACGCAAACAATAGGTAAATTTCACATATCTATAATAAAGCAATATTAAATATATAAATCATAATTATAAATGCTAAATGATTATCATGATTTTGAACCAACTTGGTATCACAATAGTAAACCTCTATCTTGATACCCAAACCCAATACCTTGGATATCCTTAATACCTTGGCATTTACCTTGGTATCTCAAGGTAACGTCACTCTAGTATATATATATTAACTATCCAACTATAACTATAAACTACCATGTATTTAGTATTTATACCATACTATATACCTTATTTTAGTCACCTTAATACCAACCCATAATTAGTTTACAACTCTCATACCTACTACTCATACCTTAGTATATCTTGATACTTACGTTGGTATCTCAAGGTAATTGGCAAAACTTCATATATGTACTAACGATCCAACAATAATTACATATATCAATCCAATATAACTCTGGTATGTACTAATAGAATAAATACTAACTACCAACTACACACTAACTATTAATACATATATACCTACATACATACCTAAAATATATAATATATAAAAGATACTCATAACCATTGATAACTAAATTATACTAATTTACACAATAATATTTTGTGCTACAACTAAATATATACATATATAGTATAATACAAATAGCAATTAGGAACATATTTATATATATATATATATATATATATATATATATATATATATATATTAATTACCATATATATATTTAAATACATATATATAGCCCACCATATATATTTATATAATATATATTTAAATATATATATATATATATAACCCACAATATATATTTATACAATATATATTTAAAACTATATATATAACTATACATACACTTATACATAGTAAATTGTATAAAATACCACATAGTAACATACACACACACACATACATATTAATATGTATATATAACTATACATATATGTATACGTATATAAAATTATTCACTATATAAATACATAACAATATATAATATAACTATATATATAACCACATATAAATATATCTACTATATTATATATACATATACTACTACTTATAAATATATATCTACATGTAGAAAAATAGCTACATAATAAATATACACATATAGTATATGCATAGGTACATAGATCTAAGACACAACATTATATAAATATATATATACAATACTATATATATATATATATATATATATATATATATATATATATATATATATATATATATATATATAATTATACTTTTCCATGAAATAAGAACACAAAAGAATTAGATCTACAATTAAATTGCACATACATGGACCGTACACCCCGTATCCCACTAGATTTAGGATACACATGCGACACGAGTCCACCACACATCCAAACGTACTCCGAAGGACATAAACAAGTCATATATATTATTTATGAATAATACGAAGAGTGAAATATAAATCTACGTGTCCGTGTCAAAATATAACATGCTCAAAGTTCCGTGTCGGAGGGAAAATCTCCAAATTAACACGTATCACCAAATTGATGGGATACGACCTACACGTACCCAACTGTGGACACGACACTAGTCCCAGACACACAAGCACATGCCAAATTGATCTATAGGACCAATTGACACACACAACAAATGTCAATTTCGGAATTCCCCAAAAATTGACACAAAAAGCACCATAACTTTCTCAATAGGCCTCCTATGAACACAAAACCAAAACCTATGGGTAGCCTATGCATATGGGTTGATTTTTCATGATTAAATCTCAGATTTAGAACCTAAATTAAGGGGAAAAACTGAATTATACCTATTGGGAGATGGATTCCCAATAAAACCTCCAAAATTGGTGAAATTGTCCTCCAACTTGTAGATCCTTGCTCCTCTTTGTAGATCCATGCTTCCTCCTTGTAGATCCTTGCTCTAATAGCCTCCAATGGTGATTTGAAAAATAATTGGGTGAAAATTTGGTAGGGATTTGGTTGAGAAAATTTTCTAGATTTAGATTTGGAATGAAAAATGAAGAGAGAAAGTTTTTATCACATTTATATAGGCCTCACTTGCCCCCTCCCTCAAGCTACTATGTAAAGTCTAAAATACCCCTTGGGGCCTCTCATGAAGAAATTAATTAAGGAGGGAAGCTTCTAGTCTAATGGGTTTAACATAATTAATCATTCTCCTAATAATTGGGCTTCTAATTATTGGGCTCAATTCTAACTAGAATTAAATGTTGGTCCATGAGTCTAAACTAAACTAGTTGGTCCACTAACACAAGTCGAAAAAATAAATCTAACATGCTAATAATAAATAAATAATACAATAAATAAAATTTAATATGCACAATATTTAATTAATTACCAAATGACTAAAATATCCTTTCCTAGAAAATATGGTAGTAAAAAATCTACCCCCCTTAGAAGAATTTCGTCCTCGAAATTAAAACTCTCACCCCTCTCTCTTGGCCAGTCATATTCTATTTATACAAATCTTACTATGGTCAAATTCCATCAATCATAGTCTAAAATAGTATATATCCTATAACATACAATCATATTATTCTACTGAAAGAGAAATCATACTTGGATATAGTCTCTAACTATCATAAAATCAGTCTCTGCCCTGCTGAGATATCTTCCTTTACTGGTAAGGTAATCTGCTATGCCACATGTGGCCTATTCCATCAGACACAATTAATCATCAATCTTGTCAAGATATTCTTAATACTGAGGATTACTAAATACTAGTGATATACTCTAATTCTAGGTCATGGACATGCTTAGCTCACTGGCACTTGCAACTTAGGATACTATTCAAGATACTACTAAGATACTACCCCTTGTTCTGTTTCAATCACCAAAATTTCTCAATCATTCTCTTGCAAGAAATACTTCTATACCTTTTCAATCATGTGTTTTATTAGCACACCCTCATCCAACTTATCACTCCTTATAGGATGCCTTACTTAAATCTTGTTACTATCTACACAAGGCATCAGCTCTCATATGTATTTTGATGATATCCGTATACCAAGTTACTTATGTCTCTCCTCTATATTATTTTATTAGTCACTAAAATGCTTGCCTAAACTTTCATAATACTTGAGGTACTTTGCTTCTTGTTACTAGGGTATCTCTTTCTATCTGATACTTGGTGCAACTCATCCTCTAATATTTGTTTAATCATCTTAAGCTTCTCATCTGTACATTAGTATCACAATACATACATAATTACCTTCTAGCCATTACAACACCATGACATCTCACTGGTATCCTTATATCCCTCGGACTATTCTCTGATACATAAGACCTCTATACTCAAAATTGGCAAGGTACTATACCTACTAAACTTACTTTTCTATATATATTGTCTCCCTCCTCTACTGCTTGGATCACTTGTACTATTACTCCCAAATATCTTTCTATCTATATTAACTGATACACCAATCCAATGTCATTACACAATGTACTTACTGTTACTAGCACATTACTCAGCTAATCCCTGATATAGAAATACTAGCACTCTTGATATAGTAACACTAGCTTCCTAACTACACAACATATGTCCTTAAGGTTCTAGGGTACTAGCTTCATCATTAGATCACCTCATAATACTCACTGAAAATCATGATCACTTGCATCCAATGCACTAGTTATTAACTTCTATAATACACACATTTCACTTCACTCTCAAAGGTCGACATATGATTCCATATCTCTATTGATGTATATGTATCTCTCCTCAAACCTTACAGACGGATATGCAAATCAGTGATGCACTATATATCTTCTATGACCAATCTTGATATTTCTCAACCCATGACATAATATTAACACTCAAGCTTTTACTTTCTGATACTCATGAACTTCCATGCTGACACTTATCATCCACTATACATCCTGCACACACTTTTTTGATACTTCTTCCACCTATTGCTTCCAACACATCACTAGCCCCAATATTAGGTGAGATACCCATCAGTAATCATATACTGGTACACTCCTATCTACTTATAGTAATGCTCTACTTTATCTTAACACAAGTCTTACTACTTTAGCACAATGTATTATTATTCCCTCATGCTCTCCCATACACTTATGGGTACCCTTCCACTATGGCACACTCATTAATACTCTTGATGCATATACATATCTATACTCTTGACACACCCAAGTATCAACCACCAATTTGAATATCATACTTCATTGATTTCCAACACAATTTTCTTGATACTTAATTGTTACATGGATCACCCAACTACATGAATGCATGATTATCCTAAATTGGTATGCTGACTTTGATACTAACTCATGAAACCACTATTGATATTCTCTACTCCCTCTTCTACCTATAGTAACTACTAACTTATAATTACACCTATCATAGAACTAATGCTATAAAGTACTATGCTATGGGTTATCCCTAGATTTATGCCTATTGCTCACATGCCTAACCAAGAACCACTTACAGACTCATAAGTCACACTCTCAATAGTCAATACTAATACTCAAGATACATACCTAATTGTAACTCACCAATTATCACACTAACAAGGACTCTAATAGAAATAAGCTCTATAAGGAACTAGAGAACTGAAGGTATCTCTATTGCTTAGCTAAAGAATGATGTAACAAAGTCCTACAATAACAGAAATGAATAAGTATTGAGATGAAACTTTAAGAACCAATTTAAGATACAATCTGATAATCATACATGTCTGTCCAAAATTATGACACTCAGAATCCTCACTACGCTAGTAAACATAGCTGCGATAAATGATAGATTCCATAACTAGGGTATGCAACTCTATAATCATGTTATCTAGAATCCTCACAACGCCAACCGGTATGGCTGTGAGAAACTCTAAATTTTATAACTAAGATATGTACATCCGAAGTCAGGTCCCTATATTTTTCGCTACGCCAGCTAATATGGCTGCGATAAACTCTAGGCTCCATAACTAAAGTAGACATTTTACCTTTCTCACTGTCCTCATCAACATATGTCATCAGATGATACCGTAACTTAGTCCGTAAAATTTCTCTCGACATAAAACAAACTAAATAACGAACACCAAGAATTTTGAATCATTCGATCACCAAGAATCAAATTCAACAATAGATTACCAAGAATCAATTTCAACAACAACAAGTGAGAGAAAACAGAAACAAGAGAAAAGATTTGAAATGGGAATTGTAATAAGATTCTCAAGGGTCATCCCAGGAATCGCTCAAGAGATTTGTGATTGAGTATCCTCTCTCATCCTAATGTCCTATGTCCTATATCCTATCGCAGGTACGCAGTAGTACAACTAAGTTGTCGCACTACCAGGACCGCAAAACTTGTGAAGTCTGACCTGCATGGGCTACCACTAAAAATGTGTCACGACCCGCACCCCATGTAGGGATGCAAGTCGGAAACAACGCCCAGCCTACGCCGTAGAATCGGCGGTAGAACGCTGTCTTGGTCTACTATACTATCTAAAATCTCACAATAATATGAAGTCTGTCAATAAAATCTCAATACAAAAATCAATCACATTCTAAAGCACGAGAAGATATCAAGGAAGTCTAACATAACTATACATTCAATATATATAAACAATAACAGAAACAATATCCAATCTCATACTCTATGCCGAAAACAAATCCGGAACCAAAATGCTAAAGAGACTAACTATGAAAACTAATGATCCGAATAAACCTCCCGGCAATCACTCCAGAACTAGTGGATCCAAGTCTGCACCATCTATAAGTCGAAGTCCATAGTATGTCGGACACCAATCTCTCGGATCCTCTGAAAAATATTTTCCAGTCAGGAATGGAGCGAAGTACATACCTCTGAAACCAGTTCCAATAACATAATCGAGCATATATAAATATAGAAATGAAATACAAGATCACTAAACATATGAATGATGAACAAGATATATACAAGTAATGTACGAGAATATATAGATCAACAATATGAATATCACAATATGATGAAGTAAACTATAATCTAAACTATCTAATGTGCCTTAGAATACGAGTTCATTATGTGATCGGGTTGGGTGAACATGATCAGGTAAGACGGATTACAAGTGAAGTATATAATCAGAATGTACATAATTTGTAACAATGGCTTTGATCACATAATCAACTCCTACTCTCCCACCCCCAACTAATACCGATGGATCCAATCACGACACGCTACGAATACGAAAATATAATCACTATCACGAGCAGTGGGTGTACACGAATATCATAACCACCGAACACGAGCGGTGGGTGTACACGAATAAGTACACTGAACACGAGCAGTGTGTGAACACGAAGTAACATCAATACCCAGTATACACGATGAGATACAATGTACACGAGTACCCGCTGAACACGGTAGGGGATAACATCTCATGACGGGATCCATATAGTACCAGTCCGTAAAATCACTGTGTCGGGATCAATGTATACAATTCTAGAACATGCATATATACAATATTATGAATTAAAAACTATCATAGAAATGTACTCGCCTGTGGTCCAGAGCAATGAATGTCAAATTGTCCGAACTGGTGTCACACAGACCTATATATGGAATATTGTATTAATATAAGGTTCTGGAAAGAAAATAAGTTAAACTAGTCAACTTCTAGGTCAACAAATCAATTCTAAGTCAAAAGTTAAACTAGGTCAAATCTAAGTCAAACCGGTCAAACTATAGTTAAAATATGGTCAACTACCTATTTCTAGGTTGCATAAGTCTAACTCAAAAATATTGGGCTCACACACTATAAATCTAGGCCATACAAGCTACAACTAAGATACCGTATCTCAGGATACGCAAACAATAGGTAAATTTCACATATCTATAATAAATCAATATTAAATATATAAATCATAATTACAAATGCTAAATAATTATCATGGTTTTGAACCAACTTGGTATCGCAATAGTAAACCTCTATCTTTATACTCAAACCCAATACCTTGGATATCCTTAATACCTTGGCATTTACCTTGGTATCTCAAGGTAACGTCACTCTAGTATATATATATTAACTATCCAACTATAACTATAAACTACCATGTATTTAGTATTTATACCATACTATATACCTTATTTTAGTCACCTTAATACCAACCCATAATTACTTTACAACTATCATATTACTATGCTCATACCTACTACTCATACCTTAGTATATCTTGATACTTACCTTGGTATCTCAAGGTAATTGCCAAAACTTCATATATGTACTAACTATCCAACAATAATTACATATATTAATCCAATATAACTTTGGTATGTACTAATAGAATAAATACTAACTACCAACTACACACTAACTATTAATACATAAATACGTACATACATACCTAAAAATATATAATATATAAAAGATACTCATAACCATTGATAACTAAATTATACTAATTTACACAATAATATTTTGTGCTACAACTAAATATATACATATATAGTATAATATAAATAGCAATTAGGAACATATTTTTATATATATATATATATATATATATATATATATATATATATATATATATATATATTAATTACCATATATATATTTAAATACATATATATAATCCACCATATATATATTTATATAATATATATTTAAATACATATATATAACCCACAATATATATTTATACAATATATATTTAAAACTATATACATAACTATATATACACTTATACATAGTAAATTGTATAAAATACCACATAGTAACATACACACACATACATATTAATATGTATATATAACTATACATATATGTATACGTATATAAAATCATACACTATATAAATACATAACAATATATAATATAACTATATATATAACCACATATAAATATATCTACTATATTATATATACATATACTACTACTTATAAATATATATCTACATGTAGAAAAATAGCTATATAATAAATATACACATATAGTATATGCATAGGTACATAGATCTAAGACACAATATTATATAAATATATATACACAATACTATATATATATATATATATATATATATATATATATATATATATATATATATATATATATATATATATATATATATATATATACTTCTCCATGAAATAAGAACACAAAAGAATTAGATCTACAATTAAATTGCACATACATGGACTGTATCATCCCGTATCCCACTAGATTTAGGATACGCATGCGTCACGAGTCCACCACACATCCAAACGTACCCCGAAGGACACGAACAAGTCATATATATTATTTATGAACAATACGAAGAATCAAATATAAATCTACGTGTCCGTGTCAAAATATAACATGCTCAAAGTTCCGTGTCGGAGGGAAAATCTCCAAATTAACACGTATCACCAAATTGATGGGATACGACCTACACATACCCAACTGTGGATACGACACTAGCCCCAAACACACAAACACATGCCAAATTGATCTATAGGACCAATTGACACACACAACAAATGTCAATTTTGGAATTCCCCAAAAATTGACACAAAAGTACCATAACTTTCTCAATAGGCCTCCTATGAACACAAAACCAAAACCTATGGGTAGCCTATGCATATGGGTTAATTTTCTATGATTAAATCTCAGATTTAGAACCTAAATTAAGAAAAAAAACTGAATTATACCTATTGGGAGATGGATTCCCAATAAAACCTCTAAAATTGGTGAAATTGTCCTCCAACTTGTAGATCCTTGCTCTTCTTTATAGATCCATGCTTTCTTTTGTAGATCCTTGCTCTATTAGCCTCCAATGGTGATTTGAAAAATAATTGGGTAGAAATTTGGTAGGGATTTGGTTGAGAAATTTTTCTAGATCTAGATTTGGAATAAAAAATGAAGAGGAAAAGTTTTTATCACATTTATATAGGCCTCACTTGTCTCCTCCCTCAAGCTACTATGTAAAGTCTAAAATATCCCTTGGGGCCTCTCATGAAGAAATTAATTAAGGAGGGAAGCTTCTAGTGTCACGTCCCATTCCCAAAATATGTAGGACTAAGAACACGTAAGCATGCCAGCCGCATGGATATGGCAACTCCAATATATGAAAACCAAACTCATACGTACGCTGTAATATGAATATAAAATCCACAAGTGGTATAAATATATGTCACAAGTCACAGGGTATAATCTAAATCTCATCCACAGAAAATCAATATAAATGAATAACCAACATCTATATAACTAGATCTCAACATAAGTATCTAAGGATGATAGTTGGATGGAGACAAATCCACTACCAACTCGAATGTAAGAGCAAATACAAAATAAGTACAACACAACAACACAATATAAGAATACCAGCTAGCAATCACGGGCTCGAAGAGAGGACATCCACGAAATATATATAACCATCCAAATCTGCGCTCCTGCAAATACTCAAGAACAGATACACCTGGCAGAGGACCAGGTCCTCAGAGGGACGTAACAAGATACAGAAAAGCGAGCCAACTTGAATACAGTAAACATGCATATTATTTAAAAATAAATAAGTACGCTGTACAAGACATCTATATGAATGCAAATGAGGACAACTTTTTGATGTATGGGCAAGGGTAGGCTACTCGATCTACCTCACAACTCACACACACGTCAATGGACATCAGAAATTGACATACCGCGGGGGTAGCGACTAGCGAGACTCCAGAAATCGACATACCGCGGGGGTAGCGACCAGCGCGACACACGCCCGTAGTGCGAACTATATACTATGGTTTACCAGAGTGGTTAAAAGCCCATACGCCTAATGATTGTCCTCTCATGATACTAGGTGCCATGTGTGTGTCAACATATCTAATACATAGTAATGACTGAAGAAAAACTACACATGCAAGAACTATATAGAAATGCAATAAATATACAGAAATATACTAAGCATGCAAAATACTGTAAACAATTTGGCAAGGTATCTTGCCTGGTCTGAAAAATAATGAAGTCCTAACTCAAGGCGTCGTCCGATCTACCCGTCACATAAATTAAACAAGTTACGTTACAAAAGTAGGTGAATAGGTTCCTCAATTTTAATCTATTTTAATTCTGAATAAAATAACTTAAAATAGTATTTTAATCTTATTATAATCTGATTTTATTGTTGAACCCTAATTTTGGTCCAACGAAAGTCAACTTTACGGATTTGTGATCCATGGCACGCAAATCGAGGCAATCCGTTGACCAAAAAGTCAACTGACCAAATCCTTGATTTGTGTGTATAATTATATATATTTCAGTGCTACATGAACACCGGAATCGACGGTTTCATACAATCACAAGTCGGTAAAGAGTTATGTCCACAAGGCGCACAGATGATAATTTTCAGTAGTTTTCTATTTATGTATACATTGCACAAATTTTACAGTAGAATAAAATTATATTTTAAATTCTAAAAAATACTTTTCTGGAAGTTCATCATGTCAGCTTTTTGAAATTTAAAACGGTTCATAATTTCGAGTTCAGGATCTCCCAAAATCTCGAAAATATGAAAACGCGTCTGATTTCGGACAGCTGACACTTTCAGAATATTCTGGAAAAATAAGTTCTGAAATTACTAAAATAATTTATATATTCAGAAAACTAACCTTTATATGATTCTAATAAAAAAAACTGGAGCGCGTTTGGAGTCCGGAGCTAGGAGATATCGTCTTTTTAAGTCGTCCTAACTACTAGAAAATGAGGCTAAATTTATGACGAATTTTGACTATTTTTGGACGAAAAAGAGAGGAGTTTGGGGATAAAAAATATGAAAGATGAGTTTATTCCATAAGTCTAATAGGTATTTATAATGGTGAAGATTGTTTAATTGAATAAGACTATGATTGGCTAATTTGGATATGATTAGGATCAGTTTAAATAAGGATAGGATATGCATGAAGTTATTTTCCTGCTCAGGATTTGAATTAATTTAAAATAGAGTTTGAGTTCATCTCAATAATTTATAATCTTAAATATAATTAAAGATAATATAAATAATTTATAAAATCTTATTAATCTCTATTAACACTAAATTAACATCTATCTAATATTAAGACTATATATATCCAAATAAATCCTAAATAATTTTAAAAATCTAAATAAATTTCTTAAAATTCTAAATAAATTACAAAAAATATAATTAAATATTTTAAACTAAAATAAATATTTGGTAGGAACAACATGCAAGTATGGTCATATAGTAAATCATAGAAGTCCTAGAAATTTATGTTTCCTAAGTTTTATTTACCAAAAATTCTAGAAAAATCTCCAAAAATCTCCAAAAATCTAAAATAGCCTAAAAATGATTCTAAATAAATATTTACATAAGTAAATATACTAAGAAATTTATTTTCTAATTAACTAAGAGAATACTCTAATGTAATTTAATATCTATAATAATATAAAATATACACAAAATATCTATTTTTTTAGTGAGGGGGTTTACAATCTACCCCACTTAAAACAATTTCGTCCTCGAAATTAAAATAGGCATAATTTGTTAAATTCTTCACATTCGTACATAAGGCACGTCAATCGCAATCTCTTCCAAAAATTTAAATAACAAAATATATTCAAATCTATCGTGATCACTTCAAAATTAAGATAATCATTGTTCAAATCAAAATTCAACCTATTGTAATCTCCTCTCACTTTTCTAAATCATCAATATCCAAATTTAAATTGAATCCATATAACATCTTCAAGATTTAAATAATTCCATATCAAATTTTATATCACGATCTCCAACTATCATAATCTCCTCTAGAAAATAATTATAATCAAACATTATTCCTATTTTCAACTTATGAATTTTGTACTCTTCAAATTTTTAAATTTAATTTCCATCATCAACATTTCAAATAGGTGATCCAACAATCAAATTTAACTTCTAATTCAAATCATCAAATTATAAAATTTTGAATTTAATTCACCAATTGTTCAAGTCTAAAATTCTATATTTATCCTTAAAATTTAAATCGATGATTCAACCTTCAATATTCAAAATTTAAATTATGTGCTCAAATTATAAATATTTGGTCCGCAATATCAAGATTTCATAATTCATTAAATCCTTATTATCTTAGTCATTCCTCTAAATAATTTTTAAAATTTAAAATGACTTATATCTCTCAATCTAATCTTACTTGATCACAATCTAAAAGAAATTTACCTCAAGTTTAACAATGCAGTTTCTACCCAACTTAGAATTTACCCATCTGTCATATAAGGCTATACATCTAAGAAAACTTATTCCTCAAATTTACTTAATCATGTTACTCAATTCTCAGAACTTTAACACCAAATATATCATATATGATATGCATTTAATTGCGAAAAATAATCACCAAGTATTGTGATTGGCCTATGGGGTATATCTAGTACTATATGTATATCAAACTTATACTAAGCACGATGTTTTGTCTTTCCGAAATAAGGAAAGACGGAGATCAATAATAAAGGGTTCAAGGAAGAGGTAATAGAATAAAAGTATGGAGATTAAGGCGTTTAAAAAATTCAAAGGAGAATTGTCAAGGCAGTTGTGGATTGAAATCTTATTTTGGTAATTCCTATTTACATGCTCGCATCGGTACAGTTATATACTTGACATGATATGCTCTGTCATATCTAGAGGGCAAGTATATTCGTTTACTGGTCAGCTATATATCTTAATCCACGTAAAGTAGTATTGTGAAGGGCGAATCAAGCGCACTATGGTTGATCAGACCGTAATACACTAATTCTGAAATGTATTATTATAGTACTCCAATAATACATGTCATGAGCAAGCTCGATAAGGAATAAGCTTGCAAAACTAGGCTATAATAGCAACATAAGTCAAGATAGTACAAAAATTATAAATAGGCTGGATTATGATGAGAGAAGGTACAAATAATTCAATTTCACAAAGAAGATAAGACTATACAATCTCTACAGTTGTTATACTAATTTCTTGTCTAAGTCGATAGTCGACAAAGTAGGGGTATAGCCTATAAGTTCTACAGTCTGAATAAACACTGTCGTCTTATGCTAGCATACAATTAATGTTATTCAACTATACTTCAATAATAGGGCAAAAGACTATGTGATACTAGGTTGTGAGGTATGCTACCCAACTTATAACAATTAACTAATACTGTAATTGCCTTAAGGATACCGTAGAACTCCTGTTAAGGTCTACGGGAAGGGGTCTTGGTATTTATTAGGGTATCCTCTTTCATTACATAGGTCATGGTCGTCCTAAGTCTTAATCATAGCGCTCATGGAGCAAGTGTCAATAGTAAGGATAGAAGAGTTACTGGCCGTCAAGGGGAAAGGATCTAACTCGTATCGAGGTGGGGGTACATGTTACGTAATTTAAAACTAAGGGATAAGCGCCAGGTCTCAATCTACAAGAATAGCTTAAACCATCAAGTTCTAACTACTAAGCACACAATTTCAAAATTCAAGAGTAACCACCAAAATTCTAGCAAGCTATATATATCCTAACATAGAATAAATTCACTTGGTCTATAATCAGCAGTGTCAGATGGCACGAGTTGAAAGATGAAGAATAGAGGAACAAAATTTGGTCGTCGCACAATTAGCGAACGCTAAGGTCGCAGAGGAACAATATATAAAATTAAAATAGGGGGCTCTATATAGCATCGTGGTTTTCTAAGAGAAAGTGGTATGCTAGTTGCTATGTTCGAGGTATGATCAAGAGAAACGTTATATTCATTGCTCGTGGCTTCCTAAGGTACTGTCTGCTACTAATAAGACAATGATCTAAGTTTATAGTTCTAATATTATCTCACCATAAGTGTTAGGTCCAGCCCTAATATTTAACCCTGGATTTCTATTGGTTCCTCAATACTAGGGTCAAACACTATGGTCAAACTTCTAACTAACTCTAGTAGTGTCTATACTACTCTCAAGTCTTCATATTACATCAAGGGGTAATGGTAAACCAATTCTAGAGATAAGGAATTCTAGGGTTCACTAGATATTCTAAACTTAGTGGTGTGTCTATATTCTCGTTGTATTCTTAATAGGTGTGCTACCATAATTATCATCCTAATAACAGGGGTTCCTATATTCTAGCAGAAGGCTATACTTAAAGAACTATTAGGGAAGTACAGGAATCAAGCAGGATGCAATTATTCAGATAGAACAGATAGGAGGAAGATGAATAATAGTCAATTATGGATGAGATCCTATACTCTATTCCTAGGTGCAGGCTTGTTCGGTACAATAACGTAACCGAGACAATATGCTCTCGACCTGCATCGGCCACCACAAAAATATGTCACACCCCAGTCCCAAAATACGTAGGACTAAGAACACGTAAGCATGCCAGCCGCATGGATATGGCAACTCCAATATATGGAAACCAAACTCATATGTACGCTGTAATATGAATATAAAATCCACAAGTGGTATAAACATATGTCACAAGTCACATGGTACAATCTAAATCTCATCCACAGAAAATCAATATAAATGAATAACCAACATCCATATAACTAGATCTCAATATAAGTATCTAAGGATGATAGTTGGATGGAGACAAATCCACTACCAACTCGAATGTAAGAGCAAATACAAAATAAGTACAATACAACAACACCATATAAGAATACCAGCAAGCAATCACGGGCTCGAAGAGAGGACATCCACGAAATATATATAACCATCCAAATCTGCGCTCCTACAAATACTCAAGAACAGATACACCTGGCAGAGGACCAGGTCCTCAGAGGGACGTAACAAGATACAAAAAAATGAGCCAACTTGAATACAGTAAACATGTATATTATTTGAAAATAAATAAGTACGCTGTACAAGACATCTATATGAATGCAAATGAGGACAACTTGTCGACGTATGGGCAAGGGTAGGCTACTCGATCTACCTCACAACTCACACATACGTCAATGGACATCAGAAATTGACATACCGCGGGGGTAGCGACCAGCGAGACTCCAGAAATCGACATACCGCGGGGGTAGCGACCAGCGCGACACACGCCCGTAGTGCGAACTATATACTACGGTTTACCAGAGTGGTTAAAAGCCCATACACCTAATGATTGTCCTCTCATGATACTAGGTGCCATGTGTGTGTCAACATATCTAATACATAGTAATGACTGAAGGAAAACTACACATGCAAGAACTATATAGAAATGCAATAAATATACAGAAATATACTAAGTATGCAAAATACTGTAAATAATTTGGCAAGGTATCTTGCCTGGTCAAAAAAATAATGAAGTCCTAACTCAAAGCGTCGTCCGATCTACCCGTCACATAAATTAAACAAGTTAGGTTACAAAAGTAGGTGAATAGGTTCCTCAATTTTAATCTATTTTAATTCTGAATAAAATAACTTAAAATAGTATTTTAATCTTATTATAATCTGATTTTATTGTTAAACCTTAATTTTGGTCCAACGAAAGTCAACTTTACGAATTTGTGATCCATGGCACGCAAATCGAGGCAATCCGTTGACCAAAATGTCAACTGACTCAAATCTTTGATTTGTGTGTAGAATTATATATATTTCAGTGCTACATAAACACCGGAATCGACAGTTTTATAAAATCATAAGTCGGTAAAGAGTTATGTCCACAAGGCTCACAGATGATAATTTTCGGTAGTTTTCTATTTACGTATACGTTGCACGAATTTTACAGTAGAATAACATTATATTTTAAATTCTTGAAAAATACTTTTCTTGAAGTTCATCATGTCAGCTTTCCGAAACTTCAAACGGTTCATAATTCCAAGTTTAGGATCTCCCAAAATCTCGAAAATACGAAAACGCGTCTGATTTCGGACAGTTGGCACTTTCAGAATATTATGGAAAAATAGGTTCTGAAATTACTGAAATAATTTATATATTCAGAAAACTAACCTTGATATGATTCTAACAAAAAAAACTGGAGCGCGTTTGGAGTCCGGAGCTAGGAGATATCGTCTTTTTAAGTCGTCCTAACTACTAGAAAATGAGGCTGAATTTATGATAAATTTTGACTATTTTTGGACGAAAAAGAGAGGAGTTTGGGGATAAAAAATATGAAAGATGAGTTTATTCCATAAGTCTAATAGGTATTTATAATGGTGAAGATTGTTTAATTGAATAAGACTAGGATTGGCTAATTTGGATATGATTAGGATCAGTTTAAATAAGGATAGATTATGCATGAAGTTATTTTCCTAGTAGGCTCAGGATTTGAATTAATTTAAAATAGAGTTTGAGTTTATCTCAATAATTTATAATCTTAAATATAATTAAAGATAATACAAATAATTTATAAAATCTTATTAATATCTATTAACACTAAATTAACATCTATCTAATATTAAGACTATATAAATCCAAATAAATCCTAAATAATTTTAAAAATCTAAATAAATTTCTTAAAATTCTAAATAAATTACAAAAAAATATAATTAAATATTTTAAACTAAAATAAATATTTGGTAGGAACAACATGCAAGTATGGTCATATAGTAAATCATAGAAGTCCTAGAAATTTATGTTTCCTAAGTTTTAATTACCAAAAATTCTAGAAAAATCTCCAAAAATCTAAAATAGCCTAAAAATAATTCTAAATAAATATTTACATAAGTAAATATACTAAGAAATTTATTTTCTAATTAACTAAGAGAATACTCTAATATAATTTAATATCTATAATAAATATAATAATATAAAATATACACAAAATATCTATTTTTTGGGTGAGGGGGTTTACATCTAGTCTAATGGGTTTAACATAATTAATCATCCTCCTAATAATTGGGCTTCTAATTATTGGGCTCAATTCTAACTAGAATTAAATATTGGTCCATGAGTCTAAACTAAACTAGTTGGTCCACTAACACAAGTCGAAAAATAAATCTAACATACTAATAATAAATAAATAATACAATAGATAAAATTTAACATGCACAATATTTAATTAATTACCAAATGACTAAAATATCCTTTTCTAAAAAATATGGTAGTGACACCAACTCAAATTTAGCACTACTTACCACCCTCATACGGATGGACAGTTAGAGAGGACTATTCAGACGCTCGAGGATATGCTTCTGACATGTGTACTAGATTTTGGTGGCTCATGGAAGGATCATCTTCACCTGGTAGAGTTTGCATACAACAATAGCTATCAGGTCAATATTGAGATATCTCCTTTCGGGGCTCTGTATGGTAGGAGATGTTAGACTCCATTGTCTTGGGAAAACATAGGAGAGAGGGTACTATTGGGACCAGAGATGGTAGTTGATGCTGCAGAAAAAGTAAAGTAGATTAGAGAGAGACTTCGTGTGGCTCAGGACAGACAAAAGCAGTGGGCCGATAGCCGCCGGAGACCGTTAGAGTTTTGGGTTGGAGACTTAGTATTCTTGAGGATCTCTCCAACTACGATTCATTTCGTTGGAGGTGGAAAACTTAGTCCAAGATTCATCGGACCTTTCAATATTCTAGAGAAGGTCAGGGAAGTATCCTATCGACTAGCCTTACTGCCTACATTGGAAGGAGTACACAACGTGTTCCATGTGTCTCAGCTGAGGTGATACGTGGCAGATCCTAGCCATATATTAGATCATTCAGAGTTTGAGGTTGGACCGAGTCTTCGCTATCTAGAGCAACCGGTGGAGATCCTAGACCGCAGAGATAAAGTTCTTCTTAACCAAGTAATTCCTTTAGTTCGCATCGCCTGGAGGCATCACTCTCCTGATGAATCCACAAGGAAAAGAGAGGACGAGATACGAAAGCGTTACCCCTTTTTGCACTAAGAGGTATTTTCCTTCTTGTACTTATTTTGTCGCAAATTTTGAGGACAATTTTTTTTAGGGGGGTAGACTTGTAACCTCCATATCCTGAAATTATAGCTTAATGTTGTTATTAGGTTAATTTGGGGCTATTGGAATTTTTTTCATAATTTTTGGTTAATTAAAAACTAGTAACAATAAATTCCTAGACCTGCCAAGAATTTATTTTAGTGACAAAACTAATTAAAATCATCCTAAACTTTGATTTTAGCTTATAAATAACTAAATATATTTTCTAGAATTTTTTGGAAATTTTTTGAGTAGTTTTTATATTTATCGGGAGTTATTTAGGCTAAAAGTGATTAAATAAATAATTTTTGGTAATTAAAAACCTATTTTACTATTTAAATAATCCAGTCAGCTGTCAAGGGCCCACCTTTCATCCTCCCTTGGCCATCCGCGGGCCCATCTGTCGGTGACCATGCACACGTGGGCGGGGCAAAGCGCGGGTCTCCGAGCTCTACTTAGACTCCTAAGCGGAGCCAAGCTCGGGTCGAGCCAAGCTGCACACGCCTTAGCCCTTGGATCTGGGTGGGAGATGCTCAGATGCGTCCATGTGTCCAGAGACCTAAGCCGTGGCTCCCCTTTTCCTCCTATATATATATATATATATATATATATATATATATATATATAGTTAGGTTTCCTGCCGACTTTATTAATTCGAGGAGAGGGAAAGTAGTTTGAGGGAGTTCTCATCTAGGGTTAATTCAGCTTCGCGTTGCCATTTCTCATAGCTTCGGACTCCAAACGCGCCCTATTTTCTTGTGTTAGAACCATATAGAGGTTAGTTTTTTTAATATGTAATTTGTTTCACAAAATTTAGAGTATTAAATTCTAAAAAATTCGTAGAGTACAACATGTCCAAAAATAGATGCATCTCGGTGTTTTCCTGATTTTGGTAGAACTAGGGATCCGAATCCTGAACCGTTTGAAGTTTCGAAAATCTAACGTCGTGACCGTCGACATATATTTTTCCTACAATTTAATTCAATTTATTTTATGCTGTTAATTTTGTAGAACTTCTAGGTTAGCAATCAACCACCGTTGCACAATACAATTTTGTATGTACAATAGTTTCCAAACGTATTCGAATCTGTATGAGTCATAAATTCTAGCATGTTTGTGACACTAAAATATATAGGAAATTATGCATAAAGATCGAATTTGTATTGGTTTACTTTTTGATCAATAGATCTCCTAGATTTGCGTGCCATGAGTCTCGAGTTGATAAAATCGGGTTCTTTGGACAAAATTTAGGAATTTTCCTAAAAAATTAGAATAACAAAATTAAAATAGAATTTTAGAGTAATTATTCCAGAATTAAATAAATTAAAATAAATTATCTCTTGACATGGTAACATATTATACGTAGGATTTGGACTCTGAATTGGGACCTGATCCAACTGCAACTAAGAACCACAGGCGAGTAAATTTTCGTAATTACTTTTAGTGCTTGATAGTCTCTATAATGCATGCTTAGTATTGATTATTTGATTCTCGACACTTATTACACGGATTAGTATGATGGATTCTTATTATGAGATATGTGACTACTTTGGATTATTATTATTTCTTCGTGACTGGTTCAGAATTCATGTTGTACTCGTAGGAAGAGAAAATACTTAGTGGACGTGTGAACTACCCTTTCCATCCCATGGTGTTATTGGATTAATACCAGTCATGCATGACACGTGTGGTTTGCCAGATTTTTATCCTAAGTCATTCACATGTCAACAAGGTATTTCAAATCATATAGAGTAGTTTGTTCCATCTGTTCTTCCATACATTGTAGTTATTTTCTATATTGCTTGGAGATATTGTACTACATCTTTGCCATGACAGGACTTCAGCATTTACTTATTTTGGTTGCCTTATTATAATTTTAGTTTTGTTACTATCATACATTCTTTACTATCTATTGTCTTATAGCTTCAACCATGTGTTAGAACTGTTTTCACTATGATGTACTCGTTCCTTTCCTGACTAGATAACCATATTTTAGGCGACTACGATGAGGATGTGATCCCTACATATTATGGACCGTATGCTAGAGACGTAATAGAGCTTGATCCCCTTCAGGAGGATCAGGGAGAGTTAGCATCACAGATACCGTCTGCGATGGAGTAGCTTAGTAGAGTAGTGGTTTTGTTAGTTGTTTTGGACAAAATTGTTCTCCGGCAATTTTTTTTTAGAGTATTTTGAATATTGTTCTTTGGATATTTAGTCATTTTTGGGAGACTTCTTGGACCCGCATCTAGACTGTTATTACATTATTAGCTATGGTATTTTTACTTAAATTAGTGCCTGTGGTTGAGTATAGTGTGGAGATGTATATATGTTGTGAATTATAGATTATTCTTGTGGCTTATTGTACAGCGGTCTACCATCGACACTGCAGCGTAGGCTGGACGTACTCATGACACATGCCCAAATCTAGGGTGCGGGTCGTGACAGTCACACATACCTAAATAAAAATATCATGTTACTTGGTGTAATAAAGTAAGAAATGAGGCAAAAAATGCAAGAATAGGATTTTCTAGGACAACTAGGTTACTCTAGATAAACTAGGTCAATACCTTACCTATCTAGGTATTCTAGATAATAAAAGTCATTACCTTGATACTAGCTAAGGTACATATAGCTAATACTAGGTTACTAGCTAATATTAATATATATGACTTATATATACTAGTACTTAAGTTATGCTAATAATACCTTACTTATGATCTAATACTATTACCTTAGCTTACATTGGAATGAATCCTTACCATGTATTCTAGTCAAATATCTAGTATCCTAACTCTTTCTTATACCCTATTAATACCATAGTGTCTAACACTATTACCCAAGATACTCACTGATACCCAATCTACTGACCACAATACCTACACTCAGTCAATATCAAATCCTACCCCAGTGTAACCCCCTGATTTTTCAGAAATTTTGAATTTGGATTTTTCACAATTTTCTGTAATTTTCTAGGATTTTCAAGAATTTATTTTAGATTCAAATATAATTAAAAATATTCCAAAATTTTATTTTAGGTTCTAAATAGTCAAATTTATTTTCTAGAATTTTTTACAAATTTTCTGAATATTTTTAGTATTTATTGGGAGTTATTTAGACTAATAACTAATTTTTAGGACTTCTAGAATTTATTGTGCAAGCCCAGGTATATAGAATGGACCCACATAATTTTTTTACTGTTTATAATATTATTATATATTTTTTGGAATTATTTCAGAATTTTTGGAATATATTTAATATTTAATTTTATTTAAATATTTAAAACTAATTTTTTAGAGCTTCTCCTAATTATAGTAGGAAATCTATGAATATAAAATTATCCCAAATATTTTTCTAGGGTTTTTCGGTTCAAAATATATTTTCTGTAATTTTTTAAGATTTTTATGATTATTTTTAATGTTTATTTTGAGTTATTTAGATTTAAAATAACTTAAATAATGTTTTGATAAAGGCAAATCAAAAACAAATAATATAACCAAAACCATCCAATCAAATAATGACACGTGTCACCCAATCAACTTTCATTCAGCCGTTCAACATCCCTATATATAATATAATAACCCTAATTATCTCATTATTTTAGAGAGAGAGAGAGATTTGGGAGAATTGTCATCTAGGGTTTCTTCATCTTCCAGAAGCCATTGCGCATAGCTCCGGACTCCAAACGAGGCATAGTTTCTTGCGTTAGAAAGATATTGAGGTTAGATTTCTGATTATATAAATTTTTTTCGAAATTATGATTATTAAATTCTGTAAAATTCGTAGAGCACAGCATGTCCAAAAATAGACGTGTTTCGATATTTTCGCAATTTTGGGAGAACCCGGAATCAGAATCATGAACCGTTTAAAGTTTCGGAAAGCTAATGTCGATATTATCGACATATATTTTTCCTAGATATTAATTCGAAGTATTTACATACTGTTAATTCTGTAGAACTTCTAGGTTAGAATTTAACCATAGGTGCACAATACAAAATTTGTATGTGCCATAATTCCCAAACGAATTTGAATTCGGACGAGCCGTGAATTCCAGTATATTTTTGATGCTAAAATCTACAGGAAATCATGTATGAAAGTCGAGTTTGTGTCGGTTAATTTTTTGGTCAACAGATCGCCTCAATTTGTGTGCCATGAGTCTCGAGTTGATAAAATTCAGTTTTTTTGGACAAAATTTAAGAATTAACATAAAAATCAGAATAATAAGATTAAAATAGGATTTTAGAGTAATTATTCCAGAATTAAATAAATTAAAATAAATTATCTTTTGACGAGATAAATTTGTAATACATAGGCTATTTGGACTGTGACTTGGACTCTGATTCATACCAGCAATAGGACCCCAGGCAAGTGTACCTTGCCAAACTCTGCAGTATTGTTACATATTTTTCTTGCTTCATTATATTGTTGTGCATGCTTAACCTAGGACCGTGTGACGTACTTAGCGTCCGATTATTAGTCGGGTGTCAACACTGTACGCGGTGTTGGATACTGTCATCTAGAGATGGACATTCGTGACACTTTATATTCTCATACTTGTCTTACCAAGTACACTTGACCCAGGACACTTGACACTATTTATGAGACAGGATCTTCCCGAGATATTCGTGGTGATTCTGTATAGGATACAGGACTTGACAGAGATACTATATTCATAGATACTTTATGACTTGTTGCATTAGCTATGATCCCGCTTGACATGGACATGAGACGTTATGGTCATGATATGCGTGGTTACATTGGGTGGAGAGAGACACACAGGCTACAGGCTGTTTCATATATATCTACTACTATTGTGAGACCGTAGACTCTCGTAGCAGAGCTAGGCACATTACCGGTTATTACCGCTACCGGCTCCCCGATACAGAGCTTGTAGTGGCTCAGCCTGAGTACTCGTGATGCTCTCACTTGCATTTTCACATAGATGGTTATATAGCTTACCCTATTTATTTCATTTACTATCTGCACTGCATTATTTTAACTTGTTTTATCTGTACCTTGCTATGTCCCCTGAGGACCTGGATCCGGATTATGTCCCCAGGATTTGCAGACGAGATCTATCCCGAGGTATACGGGACCGCAACAGGAGCTGATCTAGGAGCTGTACCGCCATCCGAGGACGAGGTGTTAGCTGAAGACTTTTTCTGAGCATCCATGTTTCATGCTCAGTATTTATTTATTTCAGTCATTTATTTCTGGTCTGTTGAACCTTTGAAACAGATATTTTATCGGGTTGTTCCCCGAAGCACTTTGTGAGACTATCTGATGATTTATATTCCTTATTTATTCTGTGGATCATATTTTATATCTTGTGTGGATGTGATTAGTTGTGCCATGATTATCGTAGACTTATTTTACAGCTTAAGTATGCCCTGATGGATCCATTAAATTGGGTTTCTCCATCGGTGTGTACTGCTGGCCATTGACACGTGTCCAGTCCCTCGGTATTTTGGGACTAGGGCGTGACATGGTTTTTGTGGTGGCCCATGCAGGTCTACGACTTAATTGTTCGGTTTTAACTTAGGGACCGAGCAAGCCTGCAAATAGGATTAGAGTATAGGATCTCATCCACAACCGACTATGGCTTCTCCTCCTCCTCCTTCCAATCTATTCCGTTGAAAAATTGTATCCTGCTTGATTCATGTGCTTTCTCATTAGTTCCTTGAGTGTAGCTTTCTTCTAGAATATAGAAGTCCCTGTTGATAGAATGATAGGTAGGGTAACCTTCCTACTAAAAGTACAGCTAGGATATTGACACATCCCTAAGTAGAACGCTTAATGAACCCTAGCGTCCTTTACTTATAGAATAATTTACTATTATTTCTTGTTATAGTCATGAATGACCTAAGAGTAGTATAGGCACTGCTAAGAGCTAGTTAGAGATTGGACCCTAATGTTTGACCCTAGTGGTTGACCCCAGTTTTGAGGAACCAATAGAAATCTGAGATCGAATGTTAGAACTGAACCTAATGTGCGTAGTGAGATAGTGTTAGGATATAGGTTCTTGTCGTGATATTAACAGACAGTACCTCAGGAAGCCCAGAGCAACGAGCATGACGTTCCCCATGAGATCATACCTCAAACACGGAGAATTGCTCGCCACCTTCACCTTAGGAAACCATGATATTATCTAAGAGCCCCATATTTTAATTTCATATGTTGTTCATCTGCGACCTTAACGTTTGCTAATGCGCAACGACTAAAATATGTTCTTCTTTCCTCCGTCTTCCAATTCGTGCCACCTGACACTTCTGATAGTAGGCCAAGTAACTTTATTCCTTGTTAAGGACCCATAGTTTGCTAAGGTTATATCTGTAGTTTTGAATTTAAAAATTTTGTGCTTGGTAGTTAGAGTTCGATAAGTTTGAGTTAATCTCGTAGATTGTGACCCTATGATTATCCCTTAGTATTAAATCACGTAATTTGTACCCCCACCTCGACACGAGTTATATTTCCTTCCCCTTGAGACTAGTAACCTTTCCATTCTCGCTATTGACACAGGTTCTATGAGCACTATGATTAAGACTTAAGATGACCATTACTTACATGATACCACAGGAGACCCTAATAAGAGTTTCTGTTTTATTTACATGTGCAAGGTTATTTTGCAGGATCCTCTTAAGACCGTCACAGTACTAGTTTAATTCTTATAAGTTGGGTAGTATGCTTCACAACCTAGTACCACATAGTCCACTTGACCCATCGAGATAGTATAATTGAATGACATTAATTGTATGCTAGCATAAGACGATAGTGTTTATTCAGACAATAAAATTTAGAGGTTCATGCCCTATTGGGTCGACTAGCAACTTAGACAAGGAGGTTGTATGATAACTGTAGAGATTATAGAGTCTTTTATTATTGTTGCTCATTTTGTTCGTTTTGTGAACTTGAATAATTTGTACCTCCTTTCATCATCATCTAGCGTACTTGTATTTCATATACTACCTTGACTTATGCTGCTATTTTATAGCCTAGTTTTGCAAGCTTATTCTTTATCGAGCTTGTTCATGACATATGTATTATTGGGGAGGCCCACAATAATATATTTTAGAGTCAGTGTATTACGGTCTGATCAACCATAGTGCCCTTGATTCGCCCATCGAAATACTACTTTACGTGGATTGAGATATGTAGTGATTAGTAGACGAATATACTTGCCCTAGACATGTCTGACATATCGTATCAGTTACATAACTGTACTAATACGAGCAGGCGAACAAAGGATTACCAAAATAGGATTTCAATCCACAACTGCTTTGACAATTCCCAATTGAATTCTTTAAACGCCTTGATCCCAATACTTCTATTCTATTACGCTGCCCTTGAACTCTTTATTATTGGTCTCCGTCTTCCCTTATTTCGGAAAGACGAAACCTCGTGCTTGGTATAAATTGATACACAGAGAATACTAGATATACCCCATAGGCCGATCACATATTTAAGGATTATTCTTCATAATTAAGGACATATCATATGTGATATGATCGGCATTGAAGTTCGAGGATTGAATGACATGAGTAAACATATTAAGGAATATTCTCTTAAGGTATATAGCCTTATGTGATAGATGGGTAAATTCTAAGTTGGGTAGTAGTGCATTGTCAACTCGAGAGGAATTTTTTTTAGATTGTGATCGAGTAAGATTAAATTGGGAGAGGTTCAAGCCATTTTAATTTTGAAAATTTTAGAAGAATGACTAAGATGATGAGGATTAATGAATTGATATTGAGGACCCGATATTTATACCTTAAGTACATGATTTAAACAATGAAGGTAAAATCATCAACTTGAAATTTAGAGGATAAAAAGATAGAATTTCAGACTTGAACAATGGTTGACTGCATTTAAATTATTTTTTCAATTTGATGATTTGAGTTAAAATAAAAACTTGATGGTTGGACTACCTATTTGAAATATTAAGGATGTGAATAGAATTTAAGAAGTTGAAGCATACAAAAATTTATAAGTGAAAATAGAAATAATAATGGACTCGAATTACTTCTAGAGGAGATTATGATAATTGAAGATCGTGAGGTAAAATTGATATGCGTATTTAAATCTTGAAGATGATATAGGATTTAATTTAAATTTGGATATGGATAATTTGAAAAAGCGAGAAGAGATAACCATAGGTTGAATTTGATTGGATCAGTGGTCATCTTAACCTAGAAGTGATTGCAATAGATATGATTAGGATTTTAATTGTCGCAAGGAGATTGCGATTGACTTGCCTTATGTACACGAAGGATTAACAAATTATGCCTTATTTTAATTTTGAGGACGACATTGTCTTAAGTTGGCTGGATTGTGAAACCCCCTCACCTAAGAAGTAGACCTACTTGGCTTAGATAGTGAGACTGAGGCTAGCTCGAATCCACTTAGGAATAGAATACGATATTTTTTATTTAGTTTTACAACATGGTATCCCTCGGCGCGCCTTACCATTGCTTCGATAATTGGAGCACTTCCCTAGTCACTGCCTTCCTACAAATTCCACACATTGTCCTAGACATGCCCATCCTCCAATTTCCATCTTTGTGCAACATTTCAATTATTGGGCGCTTTTACGCAAAAGAGCATTTAGGTGTCCACACTATTGGACATGACATACGAAGAAACCTATTTTCACTCATGTGAATTTCTTCCATGATTTTCGGAATGTGTAACGTGCAACATCGTCCACTCCGTTAAATCTAGTCTTGCATTTTAACCAATGCACATCTTAGACCATCCTTGATTTCTACCATGGCTTAATTTTAATTTCGAGGACGAAATTTTTATAAGTTGGGTAGATTGTAACCCCCTGATTTTTCAGAAATTTTGAATTTGGATTTTTCATAATTTTCTGTAATTTTCTAGAATTTTCAAGAATTTATTTTAGATTCAAATATAATTAAAAATATCCCAAAATTTTATTTTAGGTTCTAAATAGTCAAATATATTTTCTAGAATTTTCTACAAATTTTTTGAATATTTTTAGTATTTATTGGGAGTTATTTAGACTAATAACTAATTTTTAGGACTTCTAGAATTTATTGTGCAAGCCCAGGTATATAGAATGAACCCACATAAATATTTTACTGTTTATAATATTATTATATATTTTTTGGAATTATTTCAGAATTTTTGGAATATATTTAATATTTAATTTTATTTAAATATTTGAAACTAATTTTTTAGAGCTTCTCCTAATTATAGTAGGAAATCTATGAATATAAAATTATCCTAAATATTTTTCTAGGGTTTTTCGGTTGAAAATATATTTTCTGTAATTTTTTAAGATTTTTATGATTTTTTTTAATATTTATTTTGAGTTATTTAGATTTAAAATAACTTAAATAATGTTTTGATAAAGGCAAATCAAAAACAAATAATATAACCAAAACCATCCAATCAAATAATGACACGTGTCACCCTATCAACTTTCATTTAGCCGTTCAACATCCCTATATATATATAATATAATAACCCTAATTATCTCATTATTTTAGAGAGAGAGAGATTTGGGAGAATTGTCATCTAGGGTTTCTTCATCTTCCAGAAGCCATTGCGCATAGCTCCGGACTCCAAACGAGGCATAGTTTCTTGAGTTAGAAAGATATTGAGGTTAGATTTCTGATTATATAAATTTTTTTTTGAAATTATGATTATTAAATTCTGTAAAATTCGTAGAGCACAGCATGTCCAAAAATAGACGTGTTTCGATGTTTTCACAATTTCGGGAGAACCCGGAATCAGAATCATGAACCGTTTAAAGTTTCGGAAAGCTAATGTCGATATTATCGACATATATTTTTCCTAGATATTAATTCGCAGTATTTACATACTGTTAATTCTGTAGAACTTCTAGGTTAGAATTTAACCATAGGTGCACAATACAAAATTTGTATGTACCATAATTCTCAAACGAATTTGAATTCGGACGAGCCGTGAATTCCAGTATATTTTTGATGCTAAAATCTACAGGAAATCATGTATGAAAGTCAAGTTTGTGTCGGTTGATTTTTTGGTCAACAGATCGCCTCGATTTGCGTGCCATGAGTCTCGAGTTGATAAAATTCAGTTTTTTTGGACAAAAATTAGGAATTAACATAAAAATCAGAATAATAAGATTAAAATAGGATTTTAGAGTAATTATTCCAGAATTAAATAAATTAAAATAAATTATCTTTTGACGAGATAAATTTGTAATACATAGGCTATTTGGACTGTGACTTGGACTCTGATTCATACCAGCAACAGGACCCCAGGCAAGTGTACCTTGCCAAACTCTGCAGTATTGTTACATATTTTTCTTGCTTTATTATATTGCTGTGCATGCTTAACCTAGGACCGTGTGACGTACTTAGCGTCCGATTATTAGTCGGGTGTCAACACTGTACGCAGTGTTGGGTACTGTCATCTAGAGATGGACATTCGTGACACTTTATATTCTCGTACTTGTCTTACCAAGTACACTTGACCCAGGACACTTGACACTATTCATGAGACAGGATCTTTCCGAGATATTCGTGGTGATTCTGTATAGGATACAGGACTTGACAGAGATACTATATTCATAGATACTTTATGACTTGTTGCATTAGCTATGATCCCGCTTGATATGGACATGAGACGTTATGGTCATAATATGCATGGTTACATTGGGTGGAGAGACACACACAGGCTACAGGCTGTTTCATATATATCTACTACTATTGTGAGGCCGTAGACTCTCGTAGCAGAGCTAGGCACATTACCGGTTATTACCGCTACCGGCTCCCCGACACAGAGCTTGTAGTGGCTCAGCCTGAGTACCCGTGATGCTCTCACTTGCATTTTCACATAGATGGTTATATAGCTTACCCTATTTATTTCATTTACTATCTGCACTGCATTATTTTGACTTGTTTTATCTGTACCTTGCTATGTCCCCTGAGGACCTGGATCCGGATTATGTCCCCAGGATTTGCAGACGAGATCTATCCCGAGGTATACGGGACCGCAGCAGGAGCTGATCCAGGAGCTGTACCGCCATCCGAGGACGAGGTGTTAGCTGAAGACTTTTCCTGAGCATCCATGTTTCATGCTCAGTATTTATTTATTTCAGTCATTTATTTCTGGTCTGTTGAACCTTTGAAAAAGATATTTTATCGGGTTGTTCCCCGAAGCACTTTGTGAGACTATCTGATGATTTATATTCCTTATTTATTCTGTGGATCATATTTTATATCTTGTGTGGATGAGATTAGTTGTGCCATGATTGTCGTAGACTTGTTTTACAGCTTAAGTATGCCCTGATGGATCCATTAAATTGGGTTTGTCCATCGGTGCGTACTGCTGGCCATTGACACGTGTCCAGTCCCTCGGTATTTTGGGACTGGGGCGTGACATCCAGTACCTCACAACTTCAATCCTCCACGCCATCTCAACCAACCAATATTTTCCTTCCAAGTTTGATAGCACCCCTGTCAAGTCCAACTGGTATATACACTAACCTGGGATCAATCCCCCCCTCCACATGCTCTGATACCCTCACTCATTAACACCTATACATACACAACATCTACACTCATATATATAACCCAAAGCAATATTAACTTCAATGAGCATCAGTGCACAGGCAATGTAATTGATGTAGAAGAGTGTAAAGTCCAGTGTATACCGTGCCTAAATCCCTCCTCAAGTCTGATACCAACAGGTATCAGACACACACACTCCTAAGTCTAATACCCAAGATCCATTGTACTTAACCGGAGTTGTGCTCCCTCCCATCTTGCTCTTAAAGCTGCTGCTCTCCTTAGTAGCAAATTGCTACTGCAACTACTGTAAATCCTAATGCATATAGAAGTGAAAACCTGTTGTTCAGTTGCTCCCTCATGTTACCCCTTATTCTGCTGTTTACTGCTATACATAATAGACAGTGCAATACACTGTGCAAGGGACAGTGCACCCCCCTCTCTACCTGTTACTGCTGAACTGAAACTCGACCCCTTCACTCGAGCCATCACAGTCCCCCCTACTCCACTGGACTGAACACAAATGTGGTATATAGCTGATATACTCCACTACTACCTGATATAATTGTTATCTAACACCATCTCATACATACTCTCATACCCAAGTACCCCATGCACATCTGTGAACTGCCTCCTCACTTGACTTTTACCATACAACTCTACACAACCACAAACACACTGCCACATGCACACAAGTGCACACACACACATCTAGTATATATCCCCCCCCCCCACATATATATATATATATATATATATATATATATATATATATATATATATATATATATATATATATATATATACACACACACTAGCTAATAGCCAAATCAACAAAAACCTATAGTGCATAATTAGGAATTCCATGATACGTATCCAAATGAGGGTCAAAACTCACAATACACCACACCAACCATTCCTATATATCAAATACACTATTTCATAACTAATGCAATTTGCTACAACAGGAATTGAAGAGCATTTACACAAATTTTCCAAAAATGAGCCTTGTATCACACCGTATCACAAAATACTACGATACACTCAACCCGTGTTCAATTGTGGATACGTACTTAGTCCCATAATCCCGATCTAAGTCTAATTAGATCTAATTGGCCTCATGACACACACTTGATGTGTCAATCTCGTAAATTTTTCTAGTTGGACACAAATAATCATGTAGATTCCATAATACAAGTCATATGAACCTAGTTCTTGATCTTATGGGTAGCCCTAAGCCAAGGGATGATTCATAATAGTTAAATGCATGAATTAAAGTCTAAATTAAGGGATGGATTTAGAATTTACCTATTGGAAGATGGATTCTCAATAAAATGCTCAATGGACACAATTAAGACACAATCTTCTTGCCAATTCCTCCTCCATTAAGTATTTCTTGCAATCCAAGCTCCAATGCTTCTTAGATGATGAAATTGAGAGGGAATTGGTATAAATTTAGTTGAATTTGGTAGAGAAATGAAGTGAATTGGGGATAAACTAAATTGGGGATCTAGAATGAATGAAATAAAGAGGAGAGAGAGTAAGAACTCCCCCTATAGGTGGCCGGCCCCATCTTTCCCCTTGCCCAAGCATCATCAATTTCCTAATGTACCCCCACTAGCTAATTATGAGGAATAATTAGGAAGGGATATATTGAAATATCTCTAAACTAATATAAATTAAGCTAATATCCTTAATTAACTAAGAAAAATGGTCTAATGGACTTAGTCTAATGTTGGGCTTAATATGTCATGACAATTCAATGGGTTCACTAATGACAAGTCTAAATAAACATAGGATAGCCCACTAATAAATAATTAAATAGAACTATATAATATAATTAATTAATAGCACAATATATAATATTAAATAACTAATTAATAAATATACTAAATGACCAAAATACCCTCATCTAGAAATATGGTAGTGATAAGTCTACCCTCCTTAGAAAAATTTTATCCTCAAAATTTAAGAAAGAACTAGCATTACAACAAACAATCACAGCAAGCAAGAAATAATGATACCTCACGGCTCAAACAGATAAGGGTATCGCTCGCGCATCTCGGCTTTCCTCTTCCAGGTAGACTCTTTCAGAGAGTGGTGCCTCCACGCGATGCGTACCAAGGGAATCTTCTGTTTCCGCAATACCTTCTCCCTGCGATCCAGAATCTCCACTGGCTTCTCTGGGTAGCTGAGAGTCGGACCCACCTCGATCTCCGAGTGATCCAATACGTTACTAGGATTTATCACGTACCGTCTCAGCTATGACACATAGAATACATCATACACTCCCTCCAGTATAGGTGGCAAGTCTAGTCATTAGGCCACTGCATCGACCCTCGGAAGAACACTGAGGGGTCCGATGTACCGTGTGTCATGACCCGCACCCGATATAGGGGCACGAGAGCGTGGGTACGTCCAGCCTACGCCACAACATCGGCGGTAGAACGCTGTCTGGGTCACAATAATACTATATAACTAAAAACCTATCACTGATGTCACTCTCCATAAGGAGGACAATATACATCTCACAATATCTCATAATGTAAACTCAATCACAACACTATAAGAGTATAAAGGCACGATAAAAGATAAGAAGAATGACATAGTTAAACACCATGTTTCAAATGTAGATAATCCACAGTCTAGCTGTCCAATATAAAGTCTTCACAAGTCTCAAATTAAACTTAACATAAGTCTAAACATAAACTTAATAAACCTTCAAATAAGTCTCAAAAGCATAAGATAAATACTATCTAGATAGCTGCAGGCAAAGTCTCATCTAAAGGAATAGTCTCCTTGTCACTACCCAATTCTAGAAAAATAGGGTTATTTTTTTATTTTTATTTGGTAAATTGTGTATTGTATTTAAATAATTATAATTATATTTAAATAGTGATTGTATTATTTTTATTATTTTTATTTTGATTGTTTTAGGGTTTTGGCTAGCCTAGACCCATGTCAGACCCTAGTGGACCCATGTCCGACCCAGCCCACACCCTTGTGAGAATTATTTTGGGGCTTAGATTTATTATTATATTTTTAGAAGGTTAGTGGGAGAGATTTGGAGTTAGTTTGAGCGTATTTGGAACCCGAAACCCAAAACCGAGTTTCGGGAGGGCATTTTGGTCATTTGGAGACTTTATGTGACCTATATTGGAGTGGCCGACCCCTAACCACAGCCCCTCACCCGTACACCAGCAACACAGCCCCCCTTTTCTTCATATTCTTCTTCTTCTTCACTTCTTCTTCATTCTTCTTCTTCTTTCTTCTTCTTTCTTCTCCAAGGTAAGTTCCCATTCCTTTTTTCTTCCCTTTTTCTTCCATTACTTCTTCTTAATGCTAACCCTAACCTTGCATTTTCCCTAACCTAGGTGTGAGGAGCTTAGATCTAGTGTGGGAGCTAGATTTGGTGGCTTGGAGCTTGAGGGAGGTGATTTCTAGGGGTTGTGAGACTTTGGCCTTGGAATTTCAACTCCCAAGAGGTAAACCCTAACTTTCCCTTTGTTAATTACTTTTTTATAGTGTAATTAGTGTTGTAGAACCCTCCTAGACCCTAAGCCTACCCGTAGGAGAAAGTTGGAACTAGTTTGGTTGAGTTTAGAGACTTTGACATTAGGTTTTGTGTCGAATTCGGGTGGAATCCGAATTTGGCCCAATTTTGGGTGATGCCCTAGGTTAGACGGACCTAGGTAGACGTTGTCGGGTGTCTAGAGGGTGAGTGCGTGTCTCCGTTCGGACACGGGAAGCCGTGTCGCGGAGAAACGTGCATTTCGGGCAAAATTGGGGCTTTTCGTCGTCGCCGATTCTAAGTGCGTGCGCGTTTCCGCCATGGGCCTAGAATCGACACGGGAGTGCATTTTCTAGGATCTATGCATCGTTTAGAGCGCGTGGATAAATTTTGGGGCGATTCTGAGTTCGTTTGGTGTGCGTTTCAGGAGGTTTTCCGAGCCGCGCACCGCGTGTTCGTCGAAATGACCGAACGGCCATTTCGACTTGGTTTCCTCGTTTCGGGCTTGTGCGCGCGTTGGGTTAGTCCCGGGGAGTGTGTGCTAGAGTTTTCGAGTTATATTATATATATTTTAGGGTGTTGGTGAGTGTCGGGGTCGTTGGACGTGAGTGGGGCGTGTGGTTTGTGTGTGGTTGTGTGTTGTGTTGTGTTAGTGTATATGTGTCCATATATATATATATATATATATATATATATATATATATGTATATATTTATTTGTATGTGTGTTTATGTATATATATTTATATATATATGTGTGTATTTATATCTATGTGCTTGTGTGTATATGTCTATGTGTATATATATATATATGTATGTGTAAGTGTGCTTGTGTGTATATGTATATATATATACTTATGTGTGTATATATATATAGTTGAGAGTGTGTGTAGATATATATATATATATGTATATATATTGAGTGTATATATATATATATATATAGCTATGTATATATATTTATGTGTGTGTGTGTGTTGTTATGTGTTTTAGTGTGTGTGTGAATGTGTTAGTGTGTGTTAGTATATAGAGATATAGGTGTGTATATATTTGTATCTAGTTATATATATATATATAGATATATATGTATGTATATATATATTAGAGAGTGATATAGCTATGTATATATGTATAGGAGTGTGTGTGTGTGTGTTTGTGAGTAGGAGGGAGGGGGGTTCAGCTACTGCACAGCGAGGTGCAGCAGCTGCTGCTGCACTGCAGCAGCAGCACAGCAGCAGCAAGGAGCTGCAGCAGCAGCCACAGTATCAGCAAGAGCAGCAGCAGCAGTACAAAGAGCAGCAGCAGCAGCAATGTGAAGCCAGGCAGCAGCAGCAGCTAGTATATGCAGCGGGGAGCAAGGTAGCTAGGTTTTAGATAGGTAGATAGTTACTAAAATAGATAGATAGATAGTATTATAGATTAGATAATTAGATATATAGATAGTTACTTAGATAGATATATAGATAAGTAGATGCATAGATAGATACATATATCTATGGATAGATAGATAGGTAGATGGATAATAGATACCTATATCTATATGCATAGATATATATATATATATATATATATATATATATATATATATATATATATATATATATATATATATATATATATATATATATATATATATATATATATATATCATAGTTAGTATATATATATGTGTATAGGTAAGGTAATAGGTATTAGTATATATGTGTGTGGATAACTATATACATAGGTATATAATACTTAGATATATAAATATATGGTAGATATATATATTTCCTAGCCTAGATTCATAACTAGGTGTATAATTATTAGTCTAATTGCGAGTTAGAGAGGTTCGAGAGCGGTATCTCAATACCTTGAGATATTGAAGGTATTGAGTTTCGAGCGGGGTATTTGAGCATTAGCCTAGGAAATGTTTTGGAATGATTTTTATATGCTTATGTATATATATTTACGTGTGCTAGCATAGGTTTTAGCGGGTTTAGGCGGGGTGCGTGGCCTAGGGCGAGGTATCGGATACCGAGGGTATCCCAGTATCTCGATTAGGCGAGTTTGAGAGTTTAGTAGCTTAATGAGCTCGGTTTGACCTAGAATTTCAGGGGCACCCTAGTTTGACCTAGCTTTGACCAAATTTGTCCTCGTTGACCGTAAAAGTCAACGTTTGACCTAGTTTTGACCTAGAGTTGACTTTTTGGACCCCGGGTTGACTTTTTGACCCAAATTTTACCGGTTTGACCCGTTCGACCTAGAATAGCCCTAGAAGCCTATTTTTAATTATTTTATATCAGTTTAACTGCTTAGAACCCTGTTTAATCCTTGCTTTTCGCAATAGATCCTTGCGACACCGGTCCGGATCTCGATCCTCATCAGTTGCTCAGGACCTCAAGCGAGTACCTACCTCTGATAGTTTCCATTTCATGACAGCGTTTATATCACATGTTCTAAGACTGTGATACTTGATTCTAACACATTGTTACACGAGATGGTACTAGTGGATCCCGTCATGAGATGCTATCCCCCTTACCGTGTTCAGCGGGTACTCTATCACGTGTATTTTATCATGTGCTTCGGGTATTGATTCTCATCTACTATCATATGCTTCTTGTGCTCTCGCCTTCGTGTGCGCGAGCTATTATCATGTACGTAGCGTGTTGTGGTTGGATCCAATGGTATTAGTGGGGGAGGGGAGTAGGAGTTGGTTATGTGATCAAAGCCAAAAAGTATTCATGTGTATGTCGGTTATGCAACTCACGCATAACGGAGTTATCGTAGTGTTTTTCATGTGCAACCTAAGCCGATCACATAACGAACTTGTGCTCAAGGCACTTAGCTAGTATTCATGTTTCTCACCTGCAGTTACCTTTCCACTACTTGTATTGTTCTCCAGTTTACTTGCAGCTACTTATTGTGCTCCAGCATATATTTATTTTTTGTGCATCTTGGATACTTTTCTATTGCTCGTCATATACACCTTACCATGTATTTGGAGTTGCTTTCAGAGTTATGTACTTCGCTCCAGTCCTGACTGGGCATATTTTTTCCAGAGGATCCTGAGGACTATTGCCTGACGTTCTACGGGCCGGGTGTTGACGACTGTTATGACCCCGTGATCGAGGAGTGCGCCGAGGAGACGCCTATAGCATCCTAGTTAGCTAGGTGGGTTTCCTGGGTTGTTCCCAGTGTTATATTTTGGATGATTGTACTTATTCTTTTGTGGCTGTGAGATGTTGTAGCTATTATGGCCTTGGACTGTATTATTTTGGATTGTCTTGCTCTCTTGGTTCTGTTTCTTTGTTTATATCATATCGTGCTTTTATTCTTTCCCTAGATTTTATGATTGAGAGTTCATATATATATATATTGCATGGTTGCCCTCCTTTTGGAGAGGATTTCATATATATATATTGCGTGGTTGCCCTCCTTTTGGAGAGGTCATGCCGGATTTTTCTGTGAGATATAGATAGATATGGTTGACCTAGAACGGACCTTTACAGCGTTCTACCGCCGATTCTGCGACGTAGGCTGGACGTACCTACGGCTCATGGCCAATTTTCGGGTGCGGGTCCTGACACGTTTTTGGTGGTGGCCCATGCAGTTCTAGTTTTTAGGTTTACCTGCAATAGGATATAGGATATAGGCTGAGAGAGAGTGTGCTCAATCACAACTAGGACCCCTCCTGATTTTTCTTGCTATCTTAATTTTTTTCTGAAATTGTTTTCTTTTGCAATATTACTTACCTTCTTTGATGATTTCGTTTCTTGCGCTGTATTGACTTCTTTTGGTCTGTGTTCAGGATGCCTCCGAAGACCAGATCTCAGCGCACCGTCCCAGCAGCTGCTACCGAGAGGTCTGCCACCTCTCGACCTGCTCGGCTTCCGGCAGCCGCTACCGCTCCACTCGCCACTCCTGCGGTTGAGGGAGCTTCAGTTTCTCTCGGAGATCCCCTTACTCCAATTGATCCGAGAGTCACCCCAGTTGTCCCGGTGGTACCTCCTCCACCACCGCCTGCGCCAGTGGATGCTATGCAGTTGTTCGTATTCTTCCGAGAGATGATGGATGCGCAGTACCGCCAGACAGATGTTATGAGGATGGGCATTGAGAATGCTCATCAGGTGGCTATGACAGCGGTCGACAGAGTGGCTCAGATCCAGCCACAGCCAGAGCAGGCTCAGTATCCTAGGCCGGGTACTATTATCAATTTTCAGAGGATGCGGCCTAAGGAGTTCTACGGTACAGAGGGGATCCTGTACGCCAACGACTGGATCGAACATATAGAGGGCATCTTTAGGCTGGCGATGATCCCAGCCAGCATGCAGATAGAGGCAGCGGACAGCCAGATGTTCGACCTTGCCCTCACTTGGTTCCGTACGGATACGCGGATAGCAGCTCCGGGATTGACTTGGGAGGCTTTCAAGAAGCTTTTTAAGGAGAAGTTCTTCCCGGATGTGGCTCTCAGTGCCTTAGAGAGTCAGTTCGAGGCGCTCGTCCAGGGGAGTATGTCAGTGGACGAGTATGCAGCGGAGTTCCGCCGTCTGGGCAGATTTATTGAGGGGTTGTCTGAGGCAGCGAAGGCGCGGAAGTTCCGCAAGGGCTTGGTCATGGCGGTCAAGTCCTTGACTAGGAGCGACCGCGAGGCGACCTTCGAGCAGATTGTCAGCGACGCTCAGAGGGCTGAGGATGATTTGGAGCTAAAGACGAAGAGGAGCAGAGATGCTTCGGGAGCAGGTAGCAGTGCAGGCCCAGCCAAGAGGCCATTCCAGCAGACCCAGCAGCACCAGGGTCAGGGTCGTGCGCCCTTCCGGCAGGCGCCCCAGCAGCAGAGGCAGGGTCAGCAGCAGGGCCAGAGGCAGCCCATCATTTGCCCTTTTTGTAGGAAGCCAGGGCACGGATGGGACATATGCAGAAAGAGGCTGGGCAGATGTTTATTGTGTGGCGCCGCAGATCACCAGCTGAAGGATTGTCCTTCAGCGCTTGCCCGTACAGCTCAGGGCGGAGGAGCCGCTCAGAGGGCACTAGCCAGAGCACCTGCAGCGCAGCAGAGAGGACCGCCTTTGCAGACTCAGCAGCAGAGGTTCGCCCAGCACCAGCAGCAGCACCGAGGAAGACAGCAGGGGCGAGCTTTTGCCCTGACAGTAGACGAGGCCGAGCCAGTTGGTGACGTTATCTCAGGTTCTATTCTTCTTGATTCTATTCCAGCACTTGCTTTATTTGATTCCGGTGCTTCCCATAGCTTTGTGTCTGTATCTTTTGCTGTTAGACACCATCTTGTTGCTGAACCTTTAGCTAGACTCTGCAAGATCACGACCGGGGGTGGTATCATCCTAGTCTGTGATGTCTGCAGAGACCGGAGAGTTACCTTGGGAGGCCGGGAGTTGAGTGTGTGCCTACTCGTAATGCCACTTCCGAGCTACGATATTGTACTCGGGATGGATTAGTTGAGTACGCATTATGCTAGTATAGATTGTCGTGGAGGCAGAGTTTTGTTTAGTCCGCCAGGTGAGCCAGAGTTTCAGTTTGCCAGAGGAGCAGCGAAGCAGACCGAGGGAGTTTTCTGCGGAGCCCTGGTGGTAGAGCCGAGGTTGCTACATCCACTGATAGAGGAGTACATGGATGTCTTTCCGGAGGAGTTGCCAGGGTTACCTCCGGACAGAGATGTGGAGTTCTCTATAGACTTGGTGCCAGGCGCGGAGCCGATATCCCAGCACGTCTATAGAGTCAGCAACAGTGAGCTGATAGAGTTGAAGAAACAGGTGGATAAGCTTCAGGACAAGGGATTTATCAGATCTAGTTCTTCTCCGTGGGGTGCTCCGGTACTTTTTGTGCCGAAGAAGGATGGGTCGATACGGATGTGTATCGACTACAGGGCTCTGAACAACCTCACAATCAAGAACAAGTATCCGCTGTCGCGTATTGATGATCTTTTTGACCAGTTGAGCGGAGCGAGGGTATTTTCCAGGATAGATCTGAGGACAGGCTACCACCAGGTGAAGGTCAGGAAGGAGAATATTCCGAAGACAGCTTTTCGGACCAGATATGGACAATATGAGTTCTTGGTGATGCCGTTTGGGTTGACTAATGCCCCGGCAGTATTCATGAATCTGATGAACAAGGTGTTCCATCAGCATCTGGACAGGTTTGTGGTGGTGTTTATAGATGATATCTTGGTGTATTCGAAGACCCCAAAGGAGCACGAGGAGCATCTGAGGATAGTGCTGGAGACTCTCAGGAAGGAGAAGCTTTATGGAAAGCTTTCGAAGTGCGAGTTCTTCCTTGACAAGGTTGAATTCCTTGGTCATGTGGTGACTGGAGAGGGTATCTCGGTAGATCCGAGAAAGATCATGGCAGTTGAGGCATGGAGTGCTCCGAGTTCAGTAGCCGAGGTCAGGAGTTTCTTGGGACTGGCAGGCTACTACAGGAGATTTGTTCAGGATTTTTCCCGGATTGCAGAGCCGTTGTCCAGGCTGACCCGGAAGGACGTGGAGTTTGTTTGGTCAGAGGAGTGCCAGATTGCCTTTGATGAGCTAAAGATGAGGTTGACGACAGCTTCAGTGTTGACGTTGCCATCAGGTTCTGGAGGATTCACTATCTATAGTGATACATCGGGGAAGGTACTGGGTTGTGTGTTGCAGCAGAATGGGAGGGTGATTGCCTATGCTTCTAGGCAATTACGTCCTCATGAGAAGAACTACCCTACCCACGATTTGGAGTTGGCAGCGGTCATCTTTGCTCTGAAGTTGTAGAAATACTATTTATACGGAGAGCGTGTGAAGATCTTCACAGACCACAAGAGCTTGAAGTATGTGTTTACCCAAAAAGAGCTGAACATGAGGCAGAGGAGATGGTTGGAGTTGATGAAAGACTTCGACATATCGTTGCAGTATCATCCAGGGAAGGCGAACGTAGTTGCGGATGCGTTGAGCAGGTATCCGGTAGCTATATGCCTGACTACAGATCGTTATCTTCTGACAGATCTAGAGAGCTTGGGCATTGAGGTGATAGTGCCTGGAGTTGAGATACAGATATGGGGACTACAGATTCAGTCAGAGTTGGTAGACCGAATCAGGGCTACAAAGTTTGAGGATGAGTCCCTGAGGAGCATCAGGGCGCAGGTTCAGATGGGATTGTCAGATGACTTCACCATTGCTGATGATGGTTCTTTGCGGCACGGTACCAGGTTGTGTGTGCCGAGTGGGTCGTTGCACGAGGAGGTTCTCCAGGAGGCGCATCGATCCCAGTATTCTATGCATCCAGGTACCGACAAGATATATAGAGATCTGAGACAGCATGTATGGTGGTACGGGATGAAGCGGGAGGTAGCGCGCTTCGTATCCCGATACTTAGTGTGCCAGCAGGTGAAGGCGGAGAGGCAGAGGCCAGGAGGATTACTCCAGCCGTTACCCATTCCAGAGTGGAAATGGGAGCATGTGGTCATAGATTTTGTTTCTGGACTTCCCCGTTCTCCAGGCGGGAAGGATGCGATTTGGGTCATCGTGGACAGGTTGACCAAATCGGCCCACTTCCTACCATTCAAAGTGGGTACGTCTACAGAGAGACTAGCAGAGATGTATGTGCGCCAGATAGTCAGACTGCATGGAGTTCCAGTGAGCATAGTATCAAACCGGGACAGTCGCTTCACTTTGCATTTTTGGAGGAGTCTGCAGGCTAGCTTGGGCACCCAGCTCAAGTTTAGTAGTGCGTATCACCCACAGACAGATGGTCAGTCAGAGAGGACCATTCAGACACTTGAGGACATGCTTCGCACTTGTGTTTTGGATTTCAGAGGCTCTTGGGAGGATCATTTGCACTTGGTAGAGTTTGCTTACAACAACAGCTACCAATCCAGTATCGAGATGTCACCATTCGAGGCGTTGTATGGACGGAGGTGTCGCACTCCGTTATCATGGGATGATGTAGGTGAGAGAGCTTTGCTTGGCCCGGAGATGGTGGTTGATGCAGCGGAGAAGGTCAAGCTCATTAGAGATAGACTTCGTGTGGCGCAGGACAGGCAGCGGCATTGGGCCGATAGCCACCGGAGACCTTTGGAGTTCGAGGTATAGCTTAGAATCTAGATTTTGTTCTTGTGTTTGCTTGTGATTGCTTGTTTTAGACTAAGTGCAGAGACCTTGTTTGTGCTAGGTTGGAGATCTGGTGTTCCTGAGGATTTCTCCGACACGGGGCACTATTCGCTTCGGTGGAGGCGGGAAGCTTAGCCCACATTTCGTCGGACCCTTCCGTGTTCTTGAGAGGGTCGGCGCCGTGGCGTATAGGCTTGAGTTGCCGCCTACGCTGGAGGGAGTTCATGATGTGTTCCACGTGTCGCAGCTGAGACGGTACGTGGCGGATCCCAGTCACGTATTGGATCACTCAGAGATCGTGGTGGGCCCTACTCTTAGCTATCCAGAGCAGCCGGTGGAGATTCTGGATCGGCGGGAGAAGGTGTTGAGGAACCAGACTATTCCCTTGGTTCGCGTCGCGTGGAGGCATCACTCTCCAGGGGAGTCGACTTGGGAGAGGGAGGATAAAATGTGCGAGCGATACCCCTATCTCTTCGAGCCCTGAGGTATAGTTCTTTCTTTGCATTCCTGTCATAGTTTCGTCTTTTAATTTCGAGGACAAAATTATTTTAAGGAGGGTAGAATTGTCACTACCCAATTCTAGAAAAATAGGGTTATTATTTTTATTTTTATTTGGTAAATTGTGTATTGTATTTAAATAATTATAATTGTATTTAAATAGTGATTGTATTATTTTTATTATTTTTATTTTGATTGTTTTAGGGTTTTGGCTAGCCTGGACCCATGTCAGACCCTAGTGGACCCATGTCCGACCCAGCCCACACCCTTGTGAGAATTATTTTGGGGCTTAGATTTATTATTATATTTTTAGAAGGTTAGTGGGAGAGATTTGGAGTTAATTTGAGCGTATTTGGAACCCGAAACCCAAAACTGAGTTTCGGGAGGGCATTTTGGTCATTTGGAGACTTTATGTGACCTATATTAGAGTGGCCGGCCCCTAACCACAGTCCCTCACCCGCACACCAGCAGCACAGCCCCCCTTTTCTTCATATTCTTCTTCTTCTTCTTCACTTCTTCTTCATTCTTCTTCTTCTTTCTTCTTCTTTCTTCTCCAAGGTAAGTTCCCATTCCTTTTTTCTTCCTTCTTTCTTCCATTACTTCTTCTTAATGCTAACCCTAACCTTGCATTTTCCCTAACCTAGGTGTGAGGAGCTTAGATCTAGTGTGGGAGCTAGATTTGGTGGCTTGGAGCTTGAGGGAGGTGATTTCTAGGGGTTGTGAGACTTTGGCCTTGGGATTTCAACTCCCAAGAGGTAAACCCTAACTTTTCCTTTGCTAATTACTTTTTTGTAGTATAATTAGTGTTGTAGAACCCTCCTAGACCCTAAGCCTACCCGTAGGAGGAAGTTGGAACTAGTTTGGTTGAGTTTAGAGACTTTGACATTAGATTTTGTGTCGAATTCGGGTGGAATCCGAATTTGGCCCAATTTTGGGTGATGCCCTAGGTTAGACGGACCTAGGTAGACATTGTCGGGTGTCTAGAGGGTGAGTGCGTGTCTCCGTTCGGACACGGGAAGCCGTGTCGCGGAGAAACGGACGTTTCGGGCGAAATTGGGGCTTTTTCGTCGTTGCCGATTCTAAGTGCGTGCGCATTTCTGCCACGGGCCTAGAATCGACACGGGAGCGCATTTTCTAGGATCTATGCATCATTTAGAGCATGTGGGTAAATTTTGGGCCGATTCCGAGTTCGTTTGGTGTGCGTTTCAGGAGGTTTTCCGAGCCGCGCACTGCGTGTTCGTCGAAATGACCGAACGGCCATTTCGACTTGGTTTCCTCGTTTCGGGCTTGTGCGCGCGTTGGGTTAGTATCGGGGAGTGTGTGCTAGAGTTTTCGAGTTATATTATATATATTTTAGGGTGTTGGTGAGTGTCGGGATCGTTGGGCGTGAGTGGGGCGTGTGGTTTATGTGTGGTTGTGTGTTGTGTTGTGTTAGTGTATATGTGTCCATATATATATATATATATATATATATATATATATATATATTTATTTGTATGTGTGTTTATGTATATATATTTATATATATGTGTGTATTTATATCTATGTGCTTGTGTGTATATGTCTATGTGTATATATGTATATGTATGTGTAAGTGTGCTTGTGTGTATATGTATATATATATACTTATGTGTGTATATATATAGTTGAGAGTGTGTGTATATATATATATATATATATATATATATATATATATATATATATATATATATATATATATGTATATATATTGAGTGTGTATATATATATATAGCTATGTATATATATTTATGTGTGTGTGTGTGTTGTTATGTGTTTTAGTGTGTGTGTGAATGTGTTAGTGTGTGTTAGTATATAGAGATATAGGTGTGTATATATTTGTATCTAGTTATATATATATATATAGATATATATGTATGTATATATATATTAGAGAGTGATATAGCTATGTATATATGTATAGGAGTGTGTGTGTGTGTTTGTGAGTAGGAGGGAGGGGGGTTCAGCCACTGCACAGCGAGGTGCAGCAGCTGCTGCTGCACTGCAGCAGCAGCACAGCAGCAGCAAGGAGCTGCAGCAGCAGCCACAGTATCAGCAAGAGCAGCAGCAGCAGTACAAAGAGCAGCAGCAGCAATGTGAAGCCAGGCAGCAGCAGCAGCTAGTATATGCAGCGGGGAGCAAGGTAGCTAGGTTTTAGATAGGTAGATAGTTACTAAAATAGATAGATAGTATTATAGATTAGATAATTAGATATATAGATAGTTACTTAGATAGATATATAAATAAGTAGATGCATAGATAGATACATATATCTATGGATAGATAGATAGGTAGATGGATAATAGATACCTATATCTATATGCATATATATATATATATATATATATATATATATATATATATATATATATATATATATATATATATACCTAGAGATAGATATATATCATAGTTAGTATATATATATATATGTGTATAGGTAAGGTAATGGGTATTAGTATATATGTGTGTGGATAACTATATACATAGGTATATAATACTTAGATATATAAATATATGGTAGATATATATATTTCCTAGCCTAGATTCATAACTAGGTGTATAATTATTAGTCTAATAGCGAGTTAGAGGGGTTCGAGAGCGGTATCTCAATACCTTGAGATACCGAGGTATCTCAATACCTTGAGATATTCAAGGTATTGAGTTTCGAGCGGGGTATTTGAGCATTAGCCTAGGAAATGTTTTGGAATGATTTTTATATGCTTATGTATATATATTTACGCATGCTAGCATAGGTTTTAACGGGTTTAGGCGGGGTGCATGGCCTAGGGCGAGGTATCGGATACCGAGGGTATCCCGGTATCTCGATTAGGCGAGTTTGAGAGTTTAGTAGCTTAATGAGCTCGGTTTGACCTAGAATTTCAGGGGCACCCTAGTTTGACCTAGCTTTGACCAAATTTGTCCCCGTTGACCATAAAGTCAACGTTTGACCTAGTTTTGACCTAGAGTTGACTTTTTGGACCCCGGGTTGACTTTTTGACCCAAATTTCACCGGTTTGACCCGTTCGACCTAGAATAGCCCTAGAAGCCTGTTTTTAATTATTTTATATCAGTTTAACTGCTTAGAACCCTGTTTAATCCTTGCTTTTTGCAATAGGTCCTTGCAACACCGGTCCGAATCTCGATCCTCATCAGTTGCTCAGGACATCAGGCGAGTACCTACCTCTGATAGTTTCCATTTCATGATAGCGTTTATATCACCTGTTCTAGGACTGTGATACTTGATTCTGACACATTGTTACACGAGCTGGTACTAGTAGATCCCGTCATAAGATGCTATCCCCCTTACCGTGTTCAGCGGATACTCTATCACGTATATTTCATCATGTGCTTCGGGTATTGATTCTCATGTGCTATCATGTGCTTCTTGTGCTCTCGCCTTCGTGTGCGCGAGCTATTATCATGTACGTAGCGTATTGTGGTTGGATCCAATGGTATTAGTGGGGGAGGGGAGTAGGAGTTGGTTATGTGATCAAAGCCAAACAGTATTCATGTGTATGTCGGTTATGCAACTCACGCATAACGGAGTTATCGTAGTGTTTTTCATGTGCAACCTAAGTCGATCACATAACGAACTTGTGCTCAAGGCACTTAGCTAGTATTCATGTTTCTCACCTGCAGTTACCTTTCCACTACTTGTATTGTTCTCCAGTTTACTTGCAGCTACTTATTGTGCTCCAGCATATATTTATTTCCTGTGCATCTTGTATACTTTTCTATTGCTCGTCATATACACCTTACCATGTATTTGGAGTTGCTTTCAGAGTTATGTACTTCGCTCCAGTCCTGACTGGGCATATTTTTTCCAGAGGATCCTGAGGACTATTGCCCGACGTTCTACGGGCCGGGTGTTGACGACTGTTGTGACCCCGTGATCGAGGAGTGCGCCGAGGAGACGCCTATAGCATCCTAGTTAGCTAGGTGGGTTTCCTGGGTTATTCCCAGTGTTATATTTTGGATGATTGTACTTATTCTTTTGTGGCTGTGAGATGTTGTAGCTATTATGGCCTTGGACTGTATTATTTTGGATTGTCTTGTTCTCTTGGTTCTGTTTCTTTGTTTATATCATTTCGTGCTTTTATTCTTTCCCTAGATTTTGTGATTGAGAGTTCATATATATATATTGCGTGGTTGCCCTCCTTTTGGAGAGGATTTCATATATATATATTGCGTGGTTGCCCTCCTTTTGGAGAGGTCATGCCGGATTTTTCTGTGAGATATAGATAGATATGGTTGACCTAGAACGGACCTTTACAGCATTCTACCGCCAATTCTGCGGCGTAGGCTGGACGTACCTACGGCTCATGCCCGATTTTTGGGTGCGGGTCGTAACACTCCTCTAAGATCTCTGGTGTGTAGTCTGCATCTATACCCGGTCCATAGTGTGTGGTACAGAAATCCTCAAGATCCTTTGAAAAAAATATTCAGTCAGGATTGGAACGAAGTACAAGTATTAACAGCAGTTCCACATATATTGACAAAAACTATAACACAGTGTAAAGAAATACAAGACAGATAGGAAATATTGGCAATAAGAAATACTGAAATAATGAAATGCTGGAATAAATAAATACTGAAGTACTGGAGCATATGTCATCACCAATATACAACTAGCAATGAAATAGAAATACAAGTACACGCTAGAACAATAAACTGGTATATATGTGAATGCTAGAATCATGACTAGGACATAAGAATGCTATATCAATATGCTAGAGATACATGTCAAGAACATCTAACTAAGTGTGTGAAATATTATCATATCATATGATCGGCTTGGGACTGATCAGGCTTGCTATGTATGACTAGCTATGATTCATGTAAGGTCAGGCTAACCATCCGGATAGCTATGATGCGAGCAATAGTCAGGCTAGTCACACATAACAGGCTATGAGGCATGTAATGGTCAGGCTGTACCGACGTGAGGTGTGGGTGAGCTATGATGCATGTAAAGTTTGGGTATAATCACATAAGCTACTAATATTTCTCCGTTTCCCCCAACTAGCACGATGGATTCCAAATCATGACTCCTCGTGAGAGGTCTCGATGATGCCAACTCGTCTAAACAATAGTGTCAGAGTCATGTACGCTATACAACAAGAATTATAGAGATAATCAACATAATAAAAACTGTCAGAGAATGTACTCGCTTGTGGTCCTTAGCTGGCAATACCAATGTCCGGGTTCCAAAGTATCGTTTGAAGGATCCAACGGTCCTATAGACATATCATATAACATAATACTGCATCAGATATTACTCTAACACACAATCATCATAATGAACTCAGAGACTATACTGGGGGGTCACGTTTGTAGTTGCTGTGCATAACAGACAGTCAAAGATACGGTCTTGCTAGTACGTCGGTGTACATGTGGCAGTCTGCTAACATGCTACGTGGTCACAGGTCAATGTAACTACGGGGTATCCGTGTTTACGCTCGGGCATCTAGTACATAGACATATAATACATATTATTATCTAGCATAAATATTAATACTAACTATTTGCAATTTATAATAGATATAGGTATATATATACTTACAATATACATATACACCAAATTAAATACATATACAATGCATATACATATGTATATATATATACTAATATACTTTCAACATATACTAATACATATGCCAATACGTATATACCACTCATATACCAATACCATCATATACTAATTACACCATGGCTACATACGTATGCAATACGATAACGATCTACGCGTATGCGTGTACGTGTACATATACGAGAGAGAGGGGACTCGAACCTGGGTACGTGGGATGAGTCATGTGCGTCGAGGTCGTCGCGGGGTGCTTGGTTCAATCGAGATGGGTTGCTCCGGTCGGGTTCAGCGAGGTCAGTGGGTCTCTGGTCGTGCAGGCGAGTCGTCGACGACGTTCAGGCACTGTACAACAGTTCTGGTGTAGATGGCGACGGCTCAATGAGGTTCTGCGGCTCGGCGCAGCGTCAGGCAGTGGTCTCCGGTCCAGCACAGTGGTCGTCGACGAGGTGGACAGCGGCAGGCGGCTTCGAAGCCGGATGGGTCTTCACAGCGGGTTCACGGCAATTTCAGGTGGGTTGGCGAGTCCTCCGACGGGGTTCGATGTAGACGTTCAGGTGGGTTTGAAGTCGACGAGATGTCGAGAGCAGCGGGATGGTCGGGCTGGGTTGTGTGAAGTTGGGGAACAGCGGGAGGAGTCGGTTTCTGGTGCAGTTGGGCGAGACGTGCGGGATGAGGCGTTCGTTCCGGCGGGTATAGGTCGAGGAACAGGCGGTTGTGCTCTGGTAGAACAACAGGAAAAAGGGTTCGGGAACAGTAGATGGGAATAGGAATACTCGGCTGTGGTTTATTAGGTTTAAAAGAAAGGAAAAGTAAAAAAGAGTTTATATATGAAGGGGGTTTTGGTTTGACTTAGAAAAGTTTGACTTTGGTAAAACCCTTGGGAAAAAGGGTCTTCTCATGTGGGTAGTTCAAGGGCTATGATTCAAATAAATTAAAATGAATGGCTATGGTGCATTGGTTCAAGGTTTTAGGGCCATGGTTCAAGGAGGTTGATGTTAAATTACACACTCCCAAAAATTATAGAAAATACACATGAAAGAGAAATAGGTTTATTTATATGTCGTGTCCAACGGGGTGGATACCTTAATGCACTTTTGCACAAAAGTGCCCAACAATTGGAAAATTACATGAAGTAAGATTTATGGTTTATCTAATTAAAAATAGATGTAATTGGTGTTCTAAAATTAATTAAAAGTACAAGGGTCTGAATTTAAGTGGGACACAAGTGTCATGAATGAAGTAGACTCAGAATAGAATATTATCCTAATTTGGGTTGCTCAAGATAGGTCGAGATTATGTCTCCAATTTCGATTAGAACACACAAGGGTACAAGGTTTGATTTATATTGAATTAAATGTATAATTTATCGCGATGAATGCTGTGCGACTAAAGTTTAGCACAACAAGACATAGTTATGAGTCACACAAAGATCAAAATAATAGTCTGGCATGTCTAGGACAAGGATGTGAAATCAGTTGGAAGACAATGGCTAGCGTAGTGTTCTAATTATCGAAGCAACGATAAAGTACAACATTCAAATAAAATCACAGCAATTTAAATATATTTAAATATCATGTAATTATTTACACATTAATTATGAAAAGACAAAAATACCCCCTAAACTGAAATGTGGGGGTGACAAGTCTACCTCCTTAAAAGAATTTCGTCCTCGAAATTAAAATGAACTAACACAAGGGCAAACAATCAAATAATGAATTATACCTCAAGTTTCGAAGAGATACGGATACTGCTCGCGTATTTCATCCTCTCTCTCCTAGATTGACTCTCCTGGAGAGTGATGTCTCCATGCGACACGAACCAAGGGAATAGTCTGGTTTCGCAATGCCTTCTCTCTACGATCCAAGATATCAACGGGTTGTTCAAGATAGCTGAGTGTCGGTCCAACTTCGATCTTCGAGTGATCTAGTATGTGACTAGGATCTTCCACATACCTTCTCAGCTGTGACACATAGAATACGTCATGCACTCCATCTAGAGCAGGCGGCAAGTCAAGTCTATAGGCCACTGCACCGACCCTTGAAAGAATACTGAAGGGCCCGATGTATCATGGACTAAGCTTTCCGTCTCTGCCAAAATAAATTGTGCCCCGTGTCAGAGAAATCCGTAGGAACATCAAATCACGAACCTAGAACAAACAATCTTAACACACAATCTAAAACAAAATAATCACCAACCAAAAGAACAAAATCTATACCTGAAACTCTAGGGGTCTACGGTGGCTATCGGCCTAATGCCGCTATCTGTCTTGTGCCACTCGCAGTCTGTCTCTGATAAGTTTTACCTTTTCTGCTGCATCCATGACCATTTCTGGTCCTAACAAAGCTCTCTCTCCAACATCATCCCAAGATAATGGTGTACGACACCTTCGTCCATATAAAGCCTCAAATAGTGACATCTCAATACTGGCCTGGTAGCTGTTGTTGTAAGCCAACTCTACCAGGTGTAGATGATCCTCCCAAGAACCTCCGAGATCCAAAACACAAGTGTATAGCATATCTTCAAGAGTCTGAATAGTCCTTTCAGACTGCCCGTCTGTCTGGGGGTTATACGCGGTACTGAACTTGAGCTGAGTGCCCAAGCTAGCCCACAGACTCCTCCAGAAATGGAAAGTGAAACGACTATCCCGATTTGAGACAATACTCACAGGAACTCCATATAATCTGACAATCTGCTGCACGTACATCTCTGCTAGCTTCTCCGTCGATGTACCCACTTTGAAAGGTAATAAGTGGGCTGATTTGGTCAACCTATCTACGATAACCCAAATCGCGTCCTTTCCTCCTGGAGAACGAGGAAGTCCTAAAACGAAATCCCTAGTCACGTGCTCCCATTTCCACTCTGGAATGGGTAAAGGTTGAAGCAATCCTCCTGGCCTCTGTCGATCTACTTTTACCTGCTGGCACACTAAACATCAGGCTATTACCAAAAACTATAACACAGTGTAAAGAAATACAAGACAGATAGGAAATACTGGCAATACAAAATACTGGAATAATGAAATGCTGGAATAAATAAATACTGAAGTACTGGAGAATATGTCATCATCAATATACAACTAGCAATGAAATAGAAATACAAGTACATGCTAGAACAATGAGCTGGTATATATGCGAATGCTAGAATCATGACTAGGATATAAGAATGCTATATTAATACGCTAGAGATACATGTCAAGAACATCTAACTAAGTGTGTGAAACATCAACATATCATGTGATCGGCTTGGGACTGATCAGGCTTGCTATGTATGACTAGCTATGATTCATGTAAGGTCAGGCTAACCATCCGGATAGCTATGATGCGAGCAATAGTCAGGTAGTTACACATAACAGGCTATGAGGCATGTAATGGTCAGGCTGCACCGACGTGAGGTGTGGGTGAGCTATGATGCATGTAAAGTTTGGGTATGATCACATAAGCTACTAATATTTCCCCGTTTCCCCCAGCTAGCACGATGGATTCCAAATCATGACTCCTCGTGACAGGTCTCGATGATGCCAACTAGTGTAAATAACAATGTTCGAGTCATGTAAGCTATACAAAAAGAATTATAGAGATAATCAACATAATAAAAGCTGTCAGAGAATGTACTCGCCTGTGGTCCTTAGCTGGCAATACCAATGTCTGGGTTCCAAAGTATCGTCTAAAGGATCCAACGGTCCTATAGACATATCATATAACACAATACTGCATCAGACATTACTCTAACACACAATTAACATAATAAACTCGGAGACTATACTAGGGGGTCACGTCTGTAGTTGCTGTGCATAACAGACAGTCAAAGATACGGTCTTGCCAGTACGTCGGTGTACATGTGGCAGTCTGCTAACATGCTACGTGGTCACAGGTTAATGTAACTACGGGGTATCCATGGTTACGCTCGGGCATCTAGTACATAGACATATAATACATATTATTATTTAGCATAAACATTAATACTAACTAATTATAATTTATAATAGATATAGGTATATATATACTTACAATATACATATACACCAAATTAAATACATATACAATGCATATACATATGTATATATATACTAATATACATTCAACATATACTAATACGTATGCCAATACGTACATACCACTCATATACCAATACCATCATATACTAATTATACCATGGCTATATACGTATGCAATACGATGAAGATCTACACATATGCGTGTACGTGTACATGTACGAGAGAGAGGAGACTCGAACCTGGGTACGTGGAATGAGTCGTGTGCGTCGAGGTCATCGCGGGGTGCTTGGTTCAAACGAGATGGGTTGCTCCGGTCGGGTTCAGCGAGGTCAGTGGGTCTCCGGTCGTGTAGGCGAGTCGTCGACGACATTCAGGCGCTGTACAGCAGTTCTGGTGGAGATGGCGACGGCTCGGCGAGGTTTCGCGGCTCGGTGCAGCCTCGGGCAGTGGTCTCCGGTCCAGCACAGTGGTCGTCGACGAGGTAGCCTTCGATTGGTTCTGCAGTCTTCAAGACAATTGGATCTCCTCCTTCGAAGACCTTAAGCGCATCTTCCTAGCCCGATTCTATGATGGAGAAAATGACATGACGATGTCCTCCCTGATGGACATCGCTCATAAAGAAAAGAAGCCGCTGCAAGAATACATAGAATAATTCAGTCAAGCTCCGCTCACACTACCCCTAGGCAATTCAAAGTCTACACTGATGGACACATGCCAAAAAAATTGCTCCTAACTGTAAGGCTTTGGACAAGCGTCCCTCAGTTCATAGATTGGACGACATTTATCATAAGTGTCGTCTTCACTGAGAAGAATGTAAAGGATGCTCGACTGCTGGAAATAAAGGAGAAAAAGTCCTTTTAACAATAACAAAAACAACAATAACCAGGGCAACGATGCCCGTGACGGCAAAAGGAAGTAGGCCCTTACCGTCAACCTGTCTAAAAAATCTCCTTCGTCGGATTCGAAGCCGGCTGAGGCCCCCAAACCAAAAGAGACTTAAACCAAAAGAGACTTACTCTTTCGATGATGATGATATGATGGTAATCTTCGACGTCCTGATAAAGGGCAACAAGCTCTGGCTCCCCAATATCAAACACCCAATGAGGCAGACCAGGTCAATAATCGCAGATACTGCCACTACCATCGGTTCATCAACCACCCAATACGGGATTGCTACGTGTTGAAGCTATACATCCAGCGTCGGCTTGAGTACAAAACTCTTATCTTAGACTTTGAGGATAAGACGGCCATCGCCAACATGATATCTCTTCAGTTCAGGGACTTCCCAATAACGGAGGCCCAAGATGGTATTGTCCTGATCCCGAGGAAAATAATGGAGGTTATTAATCTTCCTCTAGCTCACAACCAAGCAGCTGGGATGGTACCTCTTAGCACACCTCAGGGTGAGGTCATGTGGGTTCACCCAGATATCGTCCAGGATGTGATACAACAAACAGTACCCTCTTTCGCTAAGTCTAGAGGATAGAAGTCTAAAGCTTGCCACATGGTCCGTCTTAAAGGATGGGCTCCTAATACGGCTCCTCCCCTTGTGGTAAAACTCCATAAGAATGAGTTGAAAGCTTTTACTCCTTCGAAACCTCTGGTGGTAAAACTCCAAAAGTACGCACCAGAACCTCTGGTCGTTCACCTACGAAGGCCAAATCGACCACCTAAAGAAGATCATGTACCCGTTATTGCTTCAGAACCTCTGGTGGTAAAATTTTGCAAAAGGCCTCCAAAACCATCACTGGCGCTGGAGGAAAACTTGGGGAAGATGAGATGGGAAAGTACATGGTCGCTCATGCTAATGTCCCTTCTCTTGACGATATAATCCCCATAAAAAATATACATTACTTCATTAATAAAGGGTTATCTTTGAACTACTCTGATGTTACACATCTAAGTATAATATATTCCTTAGAGCCTGGTCTAGGCCTGCAATTGCATACACAGGTACCTACCACCTATGTAGTAAACCGAATCCTCCCTAGCCAAAACTCTCACTTCATAGTTCCAGTAAGGAGGAGGGATGACAAACCCATAATCTTTGGCAGAATTGAATATTTTTAATCCTTCATCCCCGAGGAACAAGAACTAGAGCCTGAGGGCAGAAGGATGTAAACATACTGCTACAACTCACAAGCCAAGTACCTTATCCAGAAGATGGACTATGATCTTAAAAGAGACTGAGGCCTGAATTATCACAAAGGATGACTACTGCCTCTGTATCTCCTTACTCCTGCACGCAAGTTCGAGTATTTTTACCATAAGACTCGATACGGTCTAGAGTACGTTAAACCACTATCTGCTCCCACTTTCGAAGACTCGAAGGAGGAAGATGAAGTGTATTCTCACTCTTCAGAAACCTTTGCTTGGGACTCTTATACAAGCATAAGAGACATACTTAAAAAGACGCTATCTGTCAACATGGCATCAGCGCAATCTAAGGAAGACGATGAAGACCCAATGCCTGGACGCACAGTGGGGGCTACGGTTTGAGCAACGAGATCCTCCCACTAAGGATAAGGTCATACAAGTCGACCTAGGAGATGAATCTGCCACCCTAAACCTATCTTTATTAGTAAAAGTATGTCCGATGGGGATCATAAATCCCAACTGCAGCTTGTAGGGGATTATATCGATGTCTTTGCCTGGAACTATGAAGACATGCCAGGATTGGAACCTCAGATCACGGTCCACAAACTCAACTTTCTGCTAAATACTGAGCCAGTGGAGCAACCTCCAGTAAACTACTCAATATTGGAGTTCCTTCGGGATACTAGTTCACGTTCATATCACATCTGAACTATGTTCCGGACATCTTCCCCAGTAAAAGTCTTTGCCATATCCACATTACCTCTGATCAAGAGCTCTTACTCTAACTATCGACAGTCACATCCATTATGCCTCTGATGTCGGTCGTTATCTTAAATTATCATCTATATTTAACCATTAGTACGCCAGTGATGACAAGTCTACCAAACCTATTACATCCATATCACCTTTGATAAGGTTCTGTTTCAAATTTATTACCTACACTCAAGCGTGCAAAAGGTAATAAGATGCACCTAAAATCATCCAGTGGGATGTCCTTAACAACTTCGGTGATGTACTACATCCATATCATCTCTAGTACAATATCCAAGTGTACAACATGATCGCAACAAAAGGAAAAAAGATTTTATTTGTTTCAAAGAGAAACCAAAAGCAAACTACACAATTAAAATCAAGTAGAGCAAAGATTAAAATAAAAATAAAATAAAGTTGCCAAAGGCTAGGCATCAAAACATAATTCTTCTATTCATCCTCGAAGCCAGGCGATATTAGCATCCATCCTTTCTCTTAGCCGATGCTCAACATCTTGAGCTAAAGTCACAAGATCCTTAAGGTGAGCGTAGGCCTGGTATTTGTCCTCTAGTTTCTTGAAAGTGGCCTCCACGACAGCGGAAGACTCAGCCGCTTTACTAGACTATGCATAGATGGCCTCTCTTTTCCGATGATCCTCCTGAAGATCGCTCTCCAAGATCTTAAGTTTTGCTTGGAATTGTATGATTTTCTCGCTAAACTCAGCCATTGTATGGGTCACAAAATCTTCACGAGCAAGGCACGCCCCACCTCGGTCATTCGACTCAATATTCTTGAGTACCAATTTCTTGAGGTCTTGCTCCATGTCTTCCTTATTTTGGGCGTAGGCAGCTATCACTCTCCATTCCCGGTATACGTATTTGGAATATATTTTTATTTTAGTATGCTTGTATGTGCATGGGGACTAGACCCATTCTTTGGTTTAACCTGGTTCATGGTTTATTTTATTGGTTGGTTCAACTCATGAGAGTCTTTGGTTCAACCCTCAAACCCTAGCATATATAAACCAATATTTTATTCTCTCTCTTCATTTCTTCCTCTTTCTTTAGCTTTCTCTCCCCATTTCATAGGCAAGTACACCTTGCATGAGAAATAGAAAAACCCTCAATATTATTATTTCATTATGTTTATAATGTGTTTCTAACTATTTTTAGTTCTTAGAGTTTTCTGTTTTGATAGATGAATTAATGTAGATCTATATTTCTAACTTAGATTTTTATTGGGTTTCATGAGTTATTCTTGGTTTTGATCTACTAAACTTATGTCTTTGAAAACCAGTTTTTTTTACATGTTAGATCTTTCAATTTAGAGCATTTTGGCTTTTGGTTCACCTAATTTGTACTTAAAATGAGATTTTTATGAAGGAAACAAGATTTCAGTTTTGGGAGTTTTTGCCATGGCCAACCCTGCTGTTGGAGAAGTCAAAGTCTTCATGCGGCCAACGAGCTATGCGGCTAAGAGTGCTATGCAGTCCAAGAGGGTTATGCGGCTGAACACTTGTCGCATACTGATAGTATGCATACATCTTATTGGACGCATGACTGCGGATCTACACAAGTGTCGTTGAATACTTTGTGCATTCACTCACTGAACGAATAAAAAATTCGCTAAGCCAAAAGACACTCTATGCGGCAAGTCTCTATGCGACATTAAATTTATGCAACAAGCAGAGCATACATACACCTTCCTTGGAAGCATGACTCTGAACTTTGGCGCATCTCTAGCGCACCCTTGGTGCGTCATTATATGGTTTTGTCTTTTTTTCCTGACATACTTTATGTCAGATCACAGACACTTTATTTATTTTACTTCAATTCATTACTTATCCCGAGGAGTAGATCTTAGTACTAACTCCATGCGGCATGACTCCATACGGCATTGAACTCCATACTGCATGACTCTATGCGACTTGACTCCATGCGGCATGATTTTATGCGGCCAGGATTGATATGTGGCCAAGATTGTCATGTGGCCTGTCTTCTCATGCGGCCAGGATTGTTATGCATCCTAGAGACCTATGTGGCCCTGCTTGTTGATCAAATATTTTCTTGATTCATGTGATCCAATATTAATTGGTAATTGGACTCAAATATTGTATCCGTACTGATACTACTATTGCCTGATAATTATTCATATTTTTATGTGCGCCAAGGTACGATTCATCATGTCATGTGTTAAGTGATTATATTTGGGTTGTGTATCGAGTACTACCAAATTCCTGAATGCGTGATATTATAAATATGAACATTGTTTTCCCAGCATGGGCATAATAAGAGAGTCAAACTACCAAAGCATGGATAAGATTTTTGATTGTATAAATGTTGCATACACGCTCGTGTGAATCCAGATTTGGCTTCCATGGATTTGTATCTAGCATGCCCGTACCTTGTACGACATCTTAAGAAAATCCTCACGTAACCATGCCTTGAGATTTCAAATACAACCTAGGGGTAATTAGGTAACGAAAAGTGGTAGCAACATTTGGAGGAAACGGTATCCCAAGATTATGCCAATGAACCTTTCCACAAAGATTCATTCGAAGTACGTTGTAGGCTGGCCACCACAGATATTGTATATCATCTCCCTTAGTGGAGTGCAGTATATGACTTATTATAATATCGAGCCAATATTTTAATATAGGAATACTGGAACCGCTAATACCATATTTTTAGCACAGTGGCCCTATGGGGGACTGGTGCATCTTGTAAGTACTTATTTTATTATATTGGTTTGGTTAGCTCATGTTCAGTACTGGCATAATATGAGGATAGTTATTATTTATTATTTTGAGATAACCTCAGACTCCACAAAATAACAAACCGTACAAATGATTGGCCAATATAAGAAATAGAATTATTTATGATTGTATTATTTTAGCTAGTAGCCTAGGAAAATGGATTATCATAGTGTGAGCCTTAGCGCTAGGATATTCCATGGACCTAATTTATGACACTAAACCTATGTAACATTATATTATTTTCTTGGGTTTTTGTTTCTTCATTTTGTGCTTCCTTTATGGTACTTGCTATTTGCAATCTAAACCCACTGGTTTTGCATGGCCAGGTCTCGAGCCAGCACTTGAGGATCCAGCATTCTTTCCCCTAACTCATGGCGCACACTAGGAATATGGTCGCAGAGGATAGCGAGTGGGTTTTTCTTTTTCCCTGCTCATCTTGCATAATTACTTCTTTTGGGCGTTTAGCATCCGGCACCTGTTAGTCGGCTCGTATGGATATTAGTTTTCCTTACATAATTGTATTAATTCAGGTTGCAGTTCATGTACTTTTGCTAATTTTCTAACTTCTTATTTTTGCACAGCTGGACTCCAGAATATTTTGAAAAAGCATTTGGGACACCTTATTGCTTATCATATATGCTTTATGCCTATTATTTCTTGTTTGAATGATTGAGACATAGAAGTTCTTGATCATAGGAGACTTGATTTTAGCATGCATCCCCTAGTCTTATACATCCGTGATCGTCGTACGACGTATAGTATCCTACATGGGGTAGTTGGCCATGTTCGTCGACGTATTCTGGTACTGGGGCATGATAAGGTTTTAGTGGTGGCCCATGCAGGTCTTTTCTTCAGACTTGTGGGGTGTCATGGTCATAGGAGTCTCAATCAAACCTGATCCTCCTTGAAACTCTAAATTCGTACACTTCAATACTCAGCTTAGATTTCCCTAGATTGGTTGCTTCCTTGTTCCTTCTCGTCCTGTACTTATTGGTTCTTGTGCTCTTCTTTAGGGCTTCTCCTTCTCTCGATGTTGCAATAACAGGAGAGGTAGTGTTGCCAATGGAACATGATCCTTTGGAACCTCAGCCAAGGACCGTGTTAAACCCACGATGAATGGGACTGGGCAGCAGGCTCCAGGTGTTCCCGTACCTCCTGCGGTACTGGCAGCACTAGATATCCTAGCCTTGCTAGATATTATTCGTAGATTATTGGCTGCACAATAATACTAGATGGTGTTGCAACAACAACAACAACAACATCAGCAACAACAGCTCCAGCAGTAGTAACATAATATCCTGTTGAACCAAGGGTTACAAACGGCCCTAGGATGAGGCGAAAGAATAGACTCTGGGGCATCTGTTAGATATTACAGACTGAACCCCAGATACTTCGATGGCACGGAGGACGCAATCACGGCAGATGATTAGCTCCAGGATATTGAGACCATTCTGACAGCGGTTAAAGTTTCGACCGAGGAACACGTTGACTTGGTTCGCTTACAACTCCAAGATCTTGTAAGAGATTGGTGGGCTACGATGGAGGTAGGACTGAGGCATCCTATTTCATGAAAGGATTTTAGGACCCAGTTCAGGGCAAATCACTTTGGGATTGTGCCTCAGTGTGAGTTGCAGTAGAGGTTCATTTCCCTCAAGCAAGATGGAAGGACGGTAGATGACTATGCGGCAGAGTTTTGCCGACTAAGCAGATTTGCTCCGACCATGGTGGCACCAGATTTGGAGAGAGCAATGAGGTTCCAGCAGGGACTTCACTTGGAGATCTTACACATGGTAGAGGTGCACAACAACCAGACCTTCGAGGCAGTATTGATAGCAGCCAAGTGGGTCGAGCTTACTTCTCAAAGGATGGCATCAAGAACAGTGGATCGAAGGAGGCTTCATGGATAGAACAATAAGGGAGGACTAGTACCCCGAACATCGGTACCATTACCTGGCATTTGTATACATGATTCGACGCCGCGGAGGGCGACAATTCCTACAGTGACAGTACCAACTCAACACCAACAACCGAGGCAGCATCAGCAACAACAATAGGAACGAGAGAAGCTCCGACATGTTGTACCTACTGTGGCAAGGGAGGTCATACCTGGGATGTTTGTCAGGCAGCTAACAGACTATGTTTGAGATATGGAAGCCCTGATCACAAGATTGCCATGTGCCTATTGATGCAGAGGCCAGGAGGGCCAGTACAACAGTTTTTTGTATTGCCAGCTCCAAGGGTAGTGCAGCAAGAAGGACTAGCAGTAGCATCATGACATTTGGCTCAACATCCATTGTCAATGTAGGACTAGCTTTATAGGCAGTAACAACAGAATCAACAAGGACAATAACTACGACATAAAGGAAGATAGCAGCAAGGAGCTCGATAAGGCCAAGGACAGGCTCTAACCATATCTTTAGAGGAAACAAAGACGTCAGGCAACGTAGTGGCAGGTAATATTTCCGTTACAAATTTTTCTGCCATAGCTTTATTTGATTCTGGAGCTTCGCACTCATTTATATCTATACAATATAGACATGTATTGGATTAAAGTTTGAGGTATTGCCAGTGTGGCTTAATATAGTCACTGGTAATGGGATCGTAGAAGTTAGGAGGGTGTGCCTAGCATGTCCAGTCGTAATATGTGGGCATCTATTACCTGCAAAGTTGATCGAGTTCCCTATAGGTAACTTTGACGTTATACAGTCATGCAACTATAGACTCTCATGAGGGTAGAGTGTTGTTTAGAATTTCTGGTCTAGAAGAGTTTGTCCTTAGCAGAATAGCAAGATGCCAGCACAAGGAAGGAGTCACAACCATAGCAAAAGAAGCAAACCCACTGCCCAAGATAGTTGAAGAGTTTATGGACGTCTTTTCTAATGATCTTCCCGGATTACCCTCCGTTAGGGTAGTAGAGTTCTGTATAGAGTAGATACCAGGAGCAGAACCAGTATCCCAGAAGGTGTATCCTATGTCACCATCAGAGCTTAATTAGTTATATCGACATGTGGAAGAACTGAAAACAAAGAAGTTTATTCGGACCAGTACATCACCGTAGGAAGCACCAACAGTATTGGTCAAGAAGAAGGATGGATCAACGCAGTTGTGTAAGGATTATAGGTAGCTTAATACAGTGACCGTAAAGAACAAGTACCCATTACCAAGGATTGATGATTTGTTTGACCAATTAAGTGGAGCAAGAGTCTTCTCCAAGATAGATTTACAATCAGGATATCATCAGGTGCAAGTCCGGGAGCAAGATATACCAAAGACATCATATACGTAACGATATGGGCATTACAAATTCTTAGTTATGCCATTCAGACTAACTAATGCTCTAGCGGTATTCATGGACTTGATGAACCATATTTTTATGCCTTACTTAGACCAATTTGTGATAGTATTCATTGATGACATCCTGGTGTATTCTCGTAATGAGGAAGAGCATGAAGAACAACTCAGGATAGTTCTGCAGACTTTGATGGAGCGCAAATTATATGGAAAGCTTAGTAAGTGTGAGTTTCAGCAGGATCGTATATCCTTTCTTAGATATATTATTTCTGGAGCAGGAGTGTCAGTTGATCCCAAGAAGGTAGAGGCTATAGAGAACTGGAAAATCTCAAAGATGGTAGCAAAAGTGCATAGTTTCCTGGTCTTGACAGGATACTACAGAAGATTTGTGTCAAATTTTGCTAAGATCTCAACACCTTTAACTCTGTTGACACACAAGAAAGTTAAATTTGTGTGGTCAGCGAAATATCAGATAGCCTTTGAAGAGTTGAATAAGAAGTTAATCTCTGCCCCAATCCTTACTCTTCCAGCAGGCTCTGGAGGATTCATAGTGTATTGTTATGCATCTGAAAAAGGACTTGGATGTATTTTGATAAAACAAGGGAGAGTGATAGCATATGCTTCTCGGTAGCTTAGAGATCACAAAAAGAACTATCCAACTCACGATTTGGAGTTAGCAGTAGTAGTGTTTGCACTTTAGCTATGGAGGCACTAATTATATGGTGATCGAGTAGAAATATTCACGGATCATAAGAGTCTGAAGTATATGTTCACGCAGAAGGACCTGAACGTGAGGTAGAGAAAGTGGTTAGAGTTGTTGAAAGATTATGACATGGAACTTCAGTACCATCCAAGCTAGGCTAATATAGTAACTGATGCACTTAGCAGAAGAGGTGGAGCATTAATATTGACTACTTAGAAGCACATTCTAGAAGACTTAAGAAAAATGGGTATCGAGATAGTACTTTCACAGAGTACTTGTGTTCAGGCTAGCCTACAGATTCAGTCAACTTTGATAGATAGAATCAAACTAGCTCAGAAAGAGGACCCAAAGATTCAAAATCTACGAGAAGAATGTGAGTCAGGTCTTCGAAAGGATTTGATAATACATGCGGATGGAACACTAAGGTTTAGAAATCGTCTATGCGTACCGAGCGGAGATTTTTGGCAAGAAGTTATAAGTGAAGCACACAGTTCCCAGAATTCCATTCATTCGGAAGGCACGAAGATGTACCAAGATATCAAGCAACACTTTTGGTAGAACAGAATAAAGAAGGAAATATCATACTTTGTATCGCGATGTCTGATATATCGACAAGTGAAGGCAGAACAATAGAGACTGGCAGGATTATTATAACCGTTTTCTATTCCAGAGTAGAAGTGGGAACATATCATGATGGACTTTGTGACCGGTTTACCTAGATCACCGACTGGTCGAGATGTAGTTTGGGTGATAATAGATCATCTCACAAAAGTAGCTCACTTTTTTCCTTTTCGAATATGGCAGTCTACAGAATAATTGGCTAAAATATATATGCGACAAATAGTGAGACTACACGGTATTCCAGTAAGTATCGTGTTAGATCGAGACACACGGTTTACTTCTTATTTTTGGAAAAGTTTGCACCAGAGCTTAGCCACCAAGTTAAGATTCAGCAAAGCTTACCACCCTAAGACAGATGGGCGATCAGAAAAGAACCATCCAAACATTGGAGGATATGCTACGAGCATGTACCTTAGATTATGGTGGATCTTGGGAGAATCACCTTCACTTGGTAGAATTCTCGTACAATAATAATTATTAGGCCAGTATTTAGATGGCACATTTTGAAGCACTGTATGGCAGGAAGTGTAGGTCACGTTGGCTTAGGACGACATTGGTGAGCGAAAGATGTTAGGCCCTAAAGTGATCACACAGACAGTAGAGGTTGTCAAGAAGATTAGAGAGCGACTTTGGGTTGCACAAGATAGACATCGTCATTGTGCAGATCATCATCATAAACCTTTAGAGTTTTGTGTCAGCGACCACGTATTTTTGTGGATTTTGCCTACCCGTGGAGTCATTAGATTCGGTGTTCACGGGAAGCTTATAAAGGAGAAATTGGGGTCAGAAACTAAATAAGAGACTACCTACTCTGATACAAATTGAAGGACCGTAAGACAACTCTAGAGGGGAATGAATAGAGTACAACAGAATAATCTACCCAATTAAAAATTAAACAGAGTAAAGTGAAGGCAGCTACTAACTAACAGTGTATATGCAAAACAGTAATAAAATTAGAGTAAGAGTAAGAGAGAGCAAACGCATACACCATGATGTATACTGGTTTTCCTCTGAGAGGACTAGTCCAGTCCCGAGAACTCTTGCTCGGAGTTTTATTGACTATAATTACCAATATTGAATCACAAGCTTTGATCCGAAGGCTTGCCGACTTCTTTACACTACGAGATTAGATTCGAAGTCTCGCAACTTCACACAAAAGAGGGGCTTGATGAACCAAGCTCTTTACAGCTCTATAGACTTCTAGACCGATATCGCACTTAGCACTAGAAGACGGAGAGTTGATCTTGGAGATAAGAAAGTTTAGGCTCTGAGGGTTTACTCACTATAGGATAGAAAGATTGAGAATGGTTGAGTGAGTAGGAATGTGAAAATCCAATCATATTTATAGGGTATTGCCAAACAAAATTTGGCCAAAATTCGGATGGAGTTTAATTCAAATTTTCAACCGTTAGGCCAAGAAATTATGAGTTAATTGAACTGGTTGATTTTATACCAAAAGGGTAACCGAGTTCGGCATGAGTTCAGCTCGAGTTCGGTTTCTAAGTACGGTAGACTTTGTTAATGAATGTGGCCTAATTTGGTGGATAGGTTCTTTGGTTTATTTAAGTGGACTAGGTATCTGGGTATAGGTACTTGGATTTGCCAGTAAGACTCGACTTACATAAGTCCTAGACTCAAATAAAATATAAGATGACATATGAAAACTAATAGTACTAATGACGCCAAACTTCTAAAATATCTGCTGACTTAAAGACGTTTTTTTTCTTGACGACAGTTTTCCAAAGATAACCAAATCTGGGAATTTGAATACCTTTCAGTGGCTTCTCTCCCGAACCCCCACGAGGGGCGCTGCCCCCTCGACCCTCGTCTACTGATCGGGCTGCGGAACCCCCGGGTGCGAGGCTCCAGATAAGTCGTAGGCGGTTGGATAAAATCTTATGGTATAACATCGTATTTGGCTCATCGTCATATAGCATATATTCATTGCTAATCTTGCTTATTGATTTCTACAAGTACATGTTAGACGAACAAGAAAATATACAGAAGAAAATATTACATATCTAGATAATGCTGAATTTAAGTAGAAGATACTATAGTGATTGATCGATTACCATAATGCTAAACTTAATCAATTAGCCATATTCAAAAACTCAACATAAATATTAGGCCAACAATCTTCCCATTTTTTGATTATGGCAAATCAGTTAAGTTTAAGACAAATATAACAAATGCATATATCAAAATTAATAAGCACAAATCACTATACGTATACTACTTAAACATATACTTACATACTTAAACTTACTTCTTTCCCTTTGATATGATCAAAAAAAAGCTCCCCCATAATAGGAGATATTGAAACAAATCTTTACCGAAGCTTCTACATGTGCATAAGCTTCCCCATAGTACGACGTTGATGAATATGCACATATTTAACATATTTTTCCTCCTTTGTCAAAATATATTGTTTACGGTTCCCCCGCAAATGAAGATATATCGTGAAGATAAGGTGAGTAACATAAAGCATATAATATGATCATGTGGTAAATTAGGAGTCAGTAGCTAGAATATCACCATATGTAGATTAATGAAATGCATATCATAACCATATACATACCAATTAAAAACTAGATACCAATTATAGGAAACTATATGCAGTACATTAATATAGAAATATTGGGTAACAATAATATAATAGAAGCATACATGAATATGCACATTTAGTCATATGCAAGAGATAATTAAATAACTTCTCTCTAATATCACTGTAACTAGTCAAAGTCTAAACTCAAATTAAAACTTAGTAGCACAGTTTTGAAATAATTTAGAAAAACACAGTAGTGCTTACTAAAAGTTATAGTGTCATAGTCTATACTAAAAGTTGTCAACTTTAAATTCAAGGAGTAGACTTAGATTCACTGTTGTATTATGGAAACAATTACAAATAGACCTTAACAAATCATTATTCAATAAAGTGTTGATCATCTTGGGTTAGCTGTAGGAGCCAGATCCTAGCTAGCGGTGGTCCGAAGACGCTTAAGTACCGTCTCTTAGGCTATTTACATATTTTTTAAAAAAGGCCCTTTCGGCTTATAACCAAAAGTAATCTTAACTGTAAAAAACTTAGATTTAATAGGTATATATGCTAATTATAACATCATACAACATCAAAATACTGAATCCTAATTCTTGATGAATAAAGCTTACTAAAAGATATAAAGCATGCAGAGACAATTCTGTCATAGTAAATGATTCCATAGTATGAACTAATCAGTAAGGCTAATCAAGTAGTCATGTTGAATAAAAGTAATTACAAGAAAATTAACCACGCATACCAGTATCACATCTCTCATTATTTAATGATATCAATAACAGATATTAACAAAATAATAATTAAGATATGCTAGATTCTATAATTATAACTATTTAGAAAGAATCAATTAACACGTTACAAAAGTGGCTCAAGTGGCTATACTTATGTTGGTACAATTGCTTGGTAGATGACCTTTATAGCTTTGCAATCACCAACATTCTCCTTGGTGCTAAATTCTGACACAAATCGTTCTACCTATATCATTAGGCAGAGAGTTTGGTATCCAAGATTTGGATCCATATTTGTTAGAATTGGGAGCCCACTTATACATATTCATATCAATCAATTTTCTAACCTTACACTAAGGTGTAATATGTTCTTTTAAATCACAATAATGACATGTAGCATAAGCATTTATGTTTGGTGTAAAAGGGTAGACATGAGTATGTGAAGTAGTGTGACGTGTCTTGCGTGGATATTTGTAATAAAATGCATGATTAGGTAAAGTATGTTGTGTTCTACATGCATGATAGTGTGGAGCATTTGGTTACTTGCTGGTGTCTTATTGTGAGTGCTCTTTTGTTTAGCCATGTGTCTCGTGTTAGACTGAGTAGTAGGTTATACGACCTGCTTTTCCAATCTAATCTCTAACTTTTTAGAGGTGGCATATAAATTATCGTATTTAGTAGTAAGAGCATAAATTCTAAGTGATGCACTAGAGTACTTCTACCACTCATATTTTAAGTTCTTCTTAAGTTGTTTTAAGTTCTTCTTAAGTTTAGCATTTTCTTGATTACTTTCATCAAAGTAGTCAAGTGCTTCTTGTAAGCTAAGCTTAAGTTTGGAGATATAAACTGAATTATCAAAAGGGAAATAGTCTCTAGCTTCATTTAGTAGACAAGTAAGGTTTTCATTCTCAAGCAGATAAGATTTAATATCTTTTTTAGCTTGTTTATAATTATCCATAAGCTTCTTGTGATCTTCAAATAAATTATTGAAAGTATCAGATAATTCATTATAAGAAAACTCTTTAAGTAAAGGATTATCTTTTACCTCGTTAGTGAACGCTGTTAAGCATACATTTGCAGCATGTCAAGGGATTTCTTCTTCCGAATTACTAGCTTCACTTTTACACCAGATGCTTGTATTTGCATATTTGTGTGACGAAGATTCTCCTTTGTTTAATTTTTTATATCGATTTTCTCTTTTTACTTTGGAGCAATATTTCATCATGTGACCTGGCCTTTTGCAGTTGTAGCATATAAGGTCTTCAACACTATTGTCATTAAGCTCCTTCTTCTTTGATCTCGCAAGCTTTAGAAATTTCTTGAAGTTCTTAGTGATCAGGATAACTTCCTCATCTTGAGATTCATCATCGTCGAAGTTGTAATTTGTGACCTTCTTGTGATGCGCCTTGAGATCAATTATCTTCTCCTTTGGTGTGGGTTCTTTAAATTCCTTGATATCAGCTCATGAGTCATCAGCTTACCCATGAGCATCTCGAGGGTCATCGTAGTGAGTTTATTCCCTTCTATGATTGCAGTAGCCTTGGGATTCTAGTTCTTGGTGAGTCCCCTGGGTACTTTTTGAATCTTTTCATGATTACTGTACTTTTTGCCAAGAGATGATAGAGGGTTGACGATGTCGAGGAATCTCGTATACATTTGAGTGATTGTCTTTTCTTGCTTCATCTTGAATTCTTCATAATCTTGTGTTAGACGACTTATTTTTTATTCCTTCACTTGGGAGATTTCTTCATGAGTGACCTCAAGAAGTTTCCATACTTCGTGTGAAGTGCTACAAGTGAAGACCCTGTTAAATTCAATTCTGTCTACAGCACAAAATAGAGTGTTAATAAATTTAGCATCAAGACAAGCTTGTTTTTTTAGTGTCTGTGTACTTATCATGAGGTTTCTCTACAAGGTTTTCATCTACAACTATTCTAGGTGACTTCTTGTATCCATCTATTACAACAGACCAAAGATCAAAATCAAGTAATTTTAAATAGAAACTCATACGTCTTTTCCAATATGTGTAGTTAGTATCATCAAATAGGGGTAGCCTATTTATGGACTGGCCTTCACCATTGTTGGTGTGGATAGATCTAATAGTTTTCATAAGTCTCTTAGGAAGTTAAGTAGAATATCAAGAGAACTAGGTCTTATACCAGTTGAAGGAGCAATTGGTATGAGCAATAGTTCCTATATAAAGAGCACCTGCTCTGATACCAATTATGGGACCAAATAGTATCAGTATTATCTATATAAAGAGAGCAATTGCTCTGATACCAATTGAAGGAGCAATTGGGATCAGAAACTAAATAAGAGGCTACCTGCTCTGATACCAATTGAAGGACCGTAAGACAATTCTAGAGGGGGGTGAACAGAGTACAACGAAATAATCTACCCAATTAAAAATTAAGTAGAGTGAAGAAAGCTACTAACTAATAGTGTATATACAAGACCATAATAAAATAAGAGTAAGAGTAAGAGAGAGCAAACACAAACACCGTGATGTATACTGGGTTCCCTATGAGAGGACTAGTCGTGTCCCGAGAACTCTTGCTCGGAGTTTTATCCACTATAATCACCAATAGTGAATCACAAGCTTTGATCCGAAGGCTTGCCGACTTCTTTACCCCACAAGATTTGATCCAAAGTTTTGCAACTTCACACAAAATAGAGGCTTGATGAAACAAGCTCTTTATAACTCTGTAGACTTCTAGATTGAGACCGCACTTGGTACTAGAAGACTGGAAGTTGATCTTGGAGATAAGAAAGTTTAGGCTCTGAGGGTTTACTCACTATAGGATAGAAAGATTAAGAATTGTTGAGTAGGAATGTGGAAATCCAATCACATTTATAGGGTATTGGCAAACAGAATTCGACCAGAATTTGGATGAGGTTTAATTCAAATTTCCAACCGTTGGGCCAAGAAATCATGAGCTAATTGAACTGGTTGATTTTATACCAAAAGGGTAACCGAGTTTGGTCCAAGTTCGGCATGAGTTCGGCCCGAGTTCAGTTTCTAAGTATGGTAGACTTTGTTAATGAATGTGGCCTAATTTGGTGGATAGGTTCTTGGATTTATTTGAGTGGAGTAGGTATCTGGGTATAGGTACTTGCATTTGCCAATGCGACTCGACTTATATAAGTCCTAAACTCAAATAAAATATAAGATTATATATGAAAACCAAGAGCACTGATGATGCAAAACTTTTGAAATATCTGCTGACTTGAAGAAGTTTTTTTTGTTGACGACAGTTGTCCAAAGATAACCAGATCTAAAAATTTGAATACCTTTCAGCGGCTTTTCCCCCGAACCCCCATGAGGGGCGCTGCCCCCTCGACCCCTATCTGCTGACTGGAAAGCGGAACCCCTGGGTGCGAGGCTCTAGATAAGTCATAGGCGGTTGGACGAAATCTTATGGTATAACGTCGTCTTTGGCTCATCGTCATATAACATATGTCCATTGCTGATCTCGCTTATTGCTTTCTACAAGGACATATTAGACAAACAAGAAAATATATAGAAGCAAATATTACATATCTAGACAATATTGAGTTTAAGTAGAAGATACTATAATGATTGATCGATTACGATAATGCTAAACTTAATTGATTAGTCATATTCAAAAACTCAACAAAAATATTGGGCCAACAGCTTAGTCCCATATACGTAGATCCGTTCGATATTCTCGAGCGGGTAGACGATATTGCTTATCGTCTTGCCCTTCCGCCTTCGCTATGTGTGGTACACGATGTATTTCATGTGTCTCAGTTGCGTAGGTATGTTCCGAATTCAAGTCGTATCCTCGATCACTCTGAATTTGTCGTTGCTACTGACTTATCTTACGAGGAGCAACCTGTATCCATTCTAGATCGAAGAGATAAAGTATTCAAGAATCAGACTATTTCTCTTGTTCGAGAGGCCTGGGGATATCACACTCTTGAAGAATTGACGTGGTAGAACGAGGACGATATTCAATCTCGGAACCCGCACATGTTCGATTGGAAAGGTATATTGTATCTTATGCCTTCATATCTCGGATTTTATGATCAGGAGATCACTTAGGTGTTGTGGTGATATTGCTTGCATGAGTAGTTGCTAGTAGGTTTATATCGTGCATGTCCTGACTTCTCTAGCTATTGTTTGGATTTGAATTTCGAGGACAAAATTTTTCTAAGGTGGATAGAGATGTCACTCCCCATTCCCGATATACGTAATTGGAACGTATTTTTATTTTAGCATGGTTGCAAGTGCATGAAGACTAGACCCATTCTTTGGTTTAACATAGTTCATGGTTTATTTGTAGGTTGGTTCAACTTATGATAGTCTTTGGTTCAACCCTCAAACCCTAGCATATATAAACCAATATTTCATTCTCTGTTCACTTCTTCATTTCTTCCTCTTTCTTTAGCTTTCTCTCCCAATTTCATAGGCAAGTACACCTTGAAAGAGAAATGTAGAAATCCTCCATATTATTATTCCATTATGTTTATTACGTGTTTCTAAGCACTTTTAGTCTTGGAGTTTTATATTTTGATGGATGAATTAGTGTAGATCTATATTTCTAACTTAGGTTTTTATTGGGTTTCATGGGTTTTTTTTGATTTTGATCTAATAAACTTGTGTCTTTGAAAACCAATTTTTTTTTACATGTTAGATCATTCGATTTAGAGCATTTTGGCTTTTGGTTCACCTGATTTGGACTTAAAATGAGGTTTTTATAAAGTAAACAAGTTTTTAGTTGTAGGGGTTTTTGCCATGGCCGAACCTGTTGTTGGAGAAGACGAAGTCTTCATGCAGCCAGCGAGCTATGTTGCTAAGAGTGTTATGCGGCCCGAGAGGGTTATGCGGCTGAACTCTTGTCGCATACTGACAGCATGCGTCCATCTTGTTGGACGCATGACTGCTGATCTACACAAGTGTCCTTGAACACTTTATGCATTCACTCGTTGGACGAATGAAAAATTCTCTAAGTCCAAAAGACACTCTATGTGGCATGACTCTATGCGACATTGAACTTATGCGGCAAGCAGAGCATGTGACCACCTTCCCTTAGACGCATGACTCTGAACTTCGGCGCATCTCTGGCGCACCCTTGGTACTTCTTTCTATTGTTTTTTCTTTTCTTCTTGACACATTTTATGTCACATCATACTTTATGTCACATCACTGACACTTTATTTATTTTTCGTCGATTCATCACTTATCCCGAAGAGTAGACCTTAGCCCTGACTCCATGCGGCATGACCTCATGCGGCTTCGAACTCTATGCGGCATGACTCTATCCGGCATGAATCCATGCGGTATGATTTAATGCGGCCCAGATTGTTATGCGGCCAGGATTGTCATACGGCCTGACTTCTCATGCGGCCAAGACTGTTATGCGGCCTTGAGACCCATGCATCCCAGCTTGTTGATCAAATATTTTCTTGATTCATGTGACCCAATATTAATTGGTAATTATACTCGAATACTGTATCCGTGCTGATACTACTATTGCATGATAATTATTCATGTTTTCATGTGCACCGAGGTACGACACATCATTTCATGTATTAAGTTATTATATTTGGGTTGTGCATCGAGAATGCCTCCAAATTCTTTAACGCGTGATATTTTAAATATGAACATTGTTTCTCCAGCACGGGCATAATAAGAGAGTTGAACTACCAAAGCGTGGTTAGGATTTTTTTGATTATATGAATATTGCATACATGCTCGAGTGAATACAGATTTGACTTCCATGGATTCGTATCTGGTGTGCCCGTACCTTGTATGACATCTTAAGGAAAATCCTCACGTTACCACGTCTTAAGATTTCAAATACAACCTAGGGCTAATTAGGTAACAAAAAGTGGTAATAATATTTGGAGGAAACGGTATCTCGAGATCATGCCAATGAATCTTCTCACAGAGATTCATTCAAAGTGCTTTGTGGGCTGGCCACCATAGATACTATATATTATTTGTATTACTGGAGTGCAGTATCTGACTTATTATAATATCGAGCCACTGTTTCAATATAGGAATACTGGAACCGCTAATACCGTATTTTTAATGCAGTAGCCCTACGGGGGACGGGTGCATCCAACAAGTGCTTATTTTATTATATTGGTTCGGTTAGCTTATGTTTGGTACTGGCGTGATCTGAGGATAGTTATTATGCATTATTCTGAGATAACCTCAAACTCCACAAAATAGCAAGCCGTACAAAAAATTGGCCGATATAAGAAATAGAATTATTTGTGATTATATTATTTCAGCTAGTAGCCTAGGGAAATTGATTATCATAGTGTGAGGGTACAACCTGTGTCCTTGTTTCGTTGTAGTGTTGAGCCTTAGCGCTAGGATATGCCATGGACCTAAGTTACGACACTGAACCTATGTAATATTATATTATTATTTTTAGGTTTTTGTTTATCCATTTTGTGCTTCCTTTGTGGTACTTGCTATTAGGGATCTAACACCACTTGTTTTGCATGGCCAGGTCTAGAGCCAGCACCTTAGAATCCAGCATTCTTTTCCCCAACTCATGGAGCGCATTAGGAATATGGTCACAGGGGATAGCGAGTGGATTTTTTTTCTTCCCTGCTCGTCTTGCACAATTACTTCTTTTGAGTGTTTAGCCACCGGTACCTGTTAGCCGGCTCGTCTGAACATTTGTTTTTTTTTACATAATTGTATTAATTTAGGCCGCAGCTGAATTACTGTCATGTACTTTTGCTACTTTTTCAACTAATTATTTTTGCACAACTGGACTCTAGAATATTTTTATAAAGCATTTGTGACATCTTATTGCTTATCATATATGCTCTATGCTTATTGTTTCTTGTTTGAATGATTGAGACATAGAAGTTCTTGACTATCGGAGACTTGATTGTAGCATGCACCCCCTTGTATTATACTGCCGTGATCGTCGTATGACATATAGTACCTTGTATGGGGTAGTTGGCTATATCCGTCTTCATATTTCGGTACTGGGGCGTGACAGCAACCTTCACTCGCTCTATGGAATTTAAGAGGAATTCGCGTTCCTCTGCTATTGCAATGGCTATGTCAGTCTGTCGTTCCTTCTGTAGTTTGTTTAGGCGTTGCTCCACCAAGATCAGCTTCTGGGACAATAACTCAGCTTTTGCCTCAAGACCGGGAAGGGACCTTAAAGTTTCAAACTAACTTTAGACACAGTGCTTAGCCCTAGCAAAGGACTTGTTTCATCCTAGAACGGCTTGGACCCCCTGCCTCAACTACAGGTGGAAATTATAAGTCGTAACCTTTCAGGATTCATCCACTTCGAAAATAGTGGAAGGCATTAAAGGAGCCGACACAGAAAGGGCTATTATTGGCTGAGGATTATGCATAATAGTACTAGACGACCCAAGAGGTAGAATGGTAGCGGCAGAACGACGAGATGCCTTAACTTCGGCCAGCAGCCACCCAGTCGAAATAAGCGTCTGAACACTAAGCAACTTGGCAATTTTGACTGTCGCAGTCTGGGCACCCAAAGATGTGACAACATCGGACGATCCGGCAACGAAAGATGGAGGGGCATCCACCGTACCAGGTGGATACATGACTATGGAAGCCTCCGCCACAACAGTCACCGCGGGAGCCCCGTAGGGTGTTCTTCACCCTTATAAGAGCGAGAGAGGGGCGTAAGCCTCTTTCGATTGAGCCCTCTGCCTCCTTCCTCCATGTCTTCTTCAGCAGTAATATTCTCCATCTTGAAGAAAGTGAAAGGGCTTGTTGAACCAAAACAACCCGTTACCCGAAGAATAGAGAGCTGAAGTCAAAAATTGCATCCATTGAGAAATCACGAAGCAACGTACCCAGAGTAGGTGGCAAAATATGCAGCTCATTCAGAGCCGTCTCTACAGTGTCCAAGTCATCCATTGAGATGATAGGAGTAGCCAGTTCCATCAGCTGCCCTTCTAGGATGCGTTCGCCTAAATTCTCAAGTACAGGCTCTCCAGTTGCGACCTCAGATTCGGGAGATGTCGTCTCTTCGTCCGATTCTACATAAGAGACCTTGGCGGTCGTAGACTGTCGAGGATGGCCCCTTCTCCCCTGTGTCAATAAATTTTCAAACATACTAGAAGAAAGATATTCATACAGAGGAGACGTAAGAATCAAACTAAGAAGTTTTACGGATATCGTCATCGCATCTACAATAGGGTCTGGTTCAGAAACCACCAGCCCAAGGGGTCCTACCTCCTATCTTACGTCCTCCGTAGAGGGGACAAATTCTTTTATATGATTTGCCTCAGGAACAGCTTTAACCCACGTCCATTTAGAGTGGCGAGGGTAGTGAGCCATAGTGGTCTTGCTCTTAGGAGCAGGAAGGTCATTAGAAGAAGTCCCCTCCTCATACGTCGGGTTCGACTCTACCAGCAAAGGCCGAACCACACATTTGCCTTTCTTAGGCGTTAGTCGACCTTTCGTCGTCGGAGGCGCAAATACTGTAACCTCTAGATAAGTCATATTAATCAAATATCCCGCTGGCAGAGTGTTGACCATGCAATAGAAACTCCCCGTAGTATACAGTACGTGCGGGAGAGCATTCTCCTCAGGAAGCCTAAACTCAACCTGTGTACCAACAGCGGTATAATAGCTCCATGGCCGAGATATATCAAGAAGACCACCATAATAACCAAGGGAAGCACTAGGATTATCCAACAGGAGTTGGCCATATCAAAAGTGACAGGCGAACCGTCTGGGCAGGTAGGGTTCTAAGAAGACGTCATCCCGATTTTGATACACTAAGTGAGATTGGCGGATAGCAAGGAGCCAGTAGTAGAGTTTCGCTGACAACGGGCGATCAACAAACCAGTTGTCTCGATGAGTAACACTCCTTTCCCCCTTAGTAAACTCAGAAATAGTTGTGAAGAACGTCCAACCATTCAAATGGTCAAGTTCCCTCCTACACGAAGGCACGTCCTTAAATTGTCATTTCATCTTTCGATATCGGCGAATAATGGCATCTCCCTCCAACATCCCCACTTGGGTACCAGGACGCATCTGAGACCGATGGTGCAATAGAAGTAAATCCCTCAAGTAATAATAGGGTAACTCTACCACGTTGAACTATCCAACTCCTTTGTAATTTTTTACCTTTGTGGCAAAACGTTGAAGGCCACGGTGGATGCAGCAGACCATCGCAGGTAGTAACGCAAGTGGGTGGCCGAAAGGTATCCACACAGCTGGGAGGATAAGGTTACGACTGGTTCTCTCAGTTGAACCAGAACCCCCTGCGAATACGCAACTGCGTAGCCAAATAATTAGGTATCCTGCTAATAGTGCCCTATCGGATAACTCATGGGTATCCATAAGGAAATAGCTTAGTTCCTTGCCTTTGGTAGATGATTTACGGTACTTCTGGATCAAAGCTATGATAGCCTTTTAGGATTGCGGCCCCTGAACATAAACCTCGTCCGATCTGGGCTCCTCCGGGAAAAGGTAATGCGTCCATATAGTGATATAAGAGATATCCCCTTCGGAGGTCTTCTACTCCTTCTATATTTTATTGCAGATGCTATTATTGTTTGCGAGAAAAAGTTTATACGAAACTTTTGTTTTATAAACTCTTGAAAAGAAAGAGAAGTAAAAAAAAAATCCTAAACAAGAATCTAAGTACAATTGATTCTAAGGAAGTATAGCTGTAGAGATCTGATCCACGGACAAACAATTTACTCCTTGGACAACTCGACGACGAAGAAATGCTCACGCCGACAAAGAACTGCACACGACGACAAAGAAAGATAGGGAATGCTGTGAACAAATTGGAGAGTTGAACAATAAGATATCTTTGGCAACAACGGTACGAGAAGCTTCTATTTTTCTCACTTTATTCTTGAATTTTAAAGACTTGAATGTTGTGAACAACTTGGAGAGTTGAACAATAAGAAAGCTTTGCGAACAATGACACGAGAAGCTTCTATTTCTCTTACTCTGTTCTTGAATTTTAAAGACTTGAACAATGACACGAGAGTTTAGGAACGGTTATGAGAGTGTGTGTGCACTTTGGACAGTCAACACTGTTTTACCATTATGCACGCACTTTTGGTGGACTAATACCCCATATTTTGAATGAGTGGGTGCACAACTTACTACTTACTTGACACGTAGCTTCCTATGTAACTACCATATTTCTAGAATATGAGTATTTTTGTCATTTTGTATAAGTATAAATAATGTGTTATATAATTTTATTTATATAAATGTGCATGTTATAAAGTGTGACTATTATTATTATTGGTTGCTATAAATGTTACTATGATTCTTGATACTATCTTACATGGATTGGTATTGTTATTGGATCATTAGTCATGAGATGTTACCTTGATTTATCAAGATGGTATCGAATACTGCTCCTTGTTGGTATTGAATAATATTGGATAGTAATAATTAAACATTGTCATGGTTGGATCCATCGTATAAGTCGGGGCAGAGGAAGTACGAGCTAGATATTTGATCAAGAACTATTAGCAAGTAGTGTAAATTATCGGCTATAAGCTAGTCATAGACTTCACTTATGGTTGAGCTATTTTTTCCCTTAGTATAAATTATTGAATCTCCCAAGCCGATCATATATCTATTTAGTATTTCAAACCACATTATATGTTGTAGTATTCAAATTCAGTTCATAGATTACATTGCCTTATACCTGATATTGTAGTTCCTTCTCTTTTATTTCATATATGCATTGGCTATACCCTATTGCTTACATTACTTGTCTCTCTTTACCATTTGCCATTGCATCAGTTTATTATTTTTCTCATCATATATAGAATCCTCTATTTACTGTTTTATAGTCTTTGTCAATTATTTGGAACTGCTATTGGGTTGTACTTTGCTCCAATCCTGACTGGATAGATTTTTCAGATGACGACTTAGAGGACTGGTGCCCCACACACTATGGACCATAAGGGGGGATAGAAACCATGGGCCCTGACACTTAGGTGTGATTGTGTAAACTCCCTCGACCAAATTTAGGTTTACTTAGCTTGGATAGAGAGACTAGGTTTAATTTGGAGCCAATTAGAATTAGAACACAGTGGTATAGATTTATTGTGCAATATTTATATCACTTAGTGCACCTTACCGTTGCTTCGATTTTTAGAGCACTACAGTAGCTATTACCTTCAAACAAATTCCATACATTTTTCTTAGATATGCCAGCCTACCATTCTGATCATTGTGTAACTTATAACTACTCTCTCTTGTGCTTTATTTTAGTCGCACAATATTTGTTACAAACGTCCATGTTTAAATCCTATTTAAATCCAACTTTGCATCTTTGTTCATTCCAATCAAAATTAGAGACATAACCTCAATCCGTTTTGGCCAACCCAATTTATGACGTTATTCTATTCTGAGTCTACTACGTCCATGAAACTTGTGTCCCACCCAATTTTAACCCTATGTATTTCCAATTAATTAAAGAGCACCACTTACACTAATTTTTAATTAAATTGGTGTCAGGACCTAACCTCACCCAAAACTAGACCCAACTCCAACCCAAACCCCCACTCACACCCTCAAGGTTCATACTAAGCACCACACACCATTTTAGCCCACTATATCACACCAAACATAGAATTTTACCTCATCCAATCTCATATTCCATTAATTGTACAATTTCCCAATTGTTAAGGGACTTTTATGCAAATATGCAATGACGTGTCCCCCGCCCATTGGCCCTAACACATGAAGAACCTCATCCCCCCTCCTTGATCGGTCTACCCTATTTTTCCCTCCATTTGTTATACTTCCTACAACTTTACCTCCTTACATCGTCACCCTCCATTTCAAAATCCCTCCATCCTAGCCCTCCCTTCATCATGTTGAGGTTTCCCACCTCCCCAAAAATATTTTCCAGTCGGCCCTAATCCCAAGGAGAGCCCCCTCTCTCTCTCCTATATATACTACACTCTTTCTCTCTCTAAAACACCCACAGCAGCCACATATCCAAAGAAACCCTAAATTCTACACTACCTTCTTCCTGCACCCGACTTCATTCACTGCCACCTCCCTCTCCCAACTCCGACCGCCTCCTGCTCCGAGCATCCTACGCCGACCTCCTCTGACCTTCCTCCTTCCCGACACCAACCACTGCCACTGCCACTGCCAGTAGCCTCCTCCGCCTCGACAGACCACCACAGCAGCCCCTTACACTCTACTTCTTCTTCCCCGGCCAACCTCCTTCCTCGACACCCCGTTCATCTCAGCCCGCCACCATCACCCAACTGTCTCCCCACCTCAGCCACCATCTCTTCCGCCTGTCCCCACCCTCGACCACTGCCAACATCCCCACCAGCAGCCATCACCACCACCTCCACCTTCGTTCATCATCACCAGCACCATCACTAGATACTTCCTACCCCTCGACCCGACTCCCCCCCGCTCGTCTCCACCCCCTCGACCACCGTCGACCTCACTGTCTTCACCACCGTTACCCCTACCTCACCGGCTCCACCATCACCAACAACCATTACCGCCACCACCGTCGTCTCCACCACTCCCCGACGTCACCAACATCCCCATCACAACACCATCATCATCATCCCTAGTCACCCCCACCGCCACCACAGTGATCCGGCCACCTCCACAACTCCCTTAGCCACCCCCTTAGCCAGCAACCCAGCCACCCCCACAATCAGTAACCAACCACGACCACCCTGCCACCGCCGCTGTCGCTGCAGCTACAACCGAAGATGCTGCCTTTGAGTGCTGCTGTGACCGTACTGCCAACGTAGCCGCCAGAGTCACTGTGCACGCCAGAGGCCGGCCACCTCGTGCAGCGGACATACACCCCCACGGACACGATCGTCGACTAGGTATATTCCCCTTTCGTACATGTCGACGTATTATTGTGTAGACACGTGTAGTGTAGTGTATGTGTTTGTGTTTAAGTGTAATATTTAAGTATATGTATTTATGTTATTAATTACATTATAATAAAATTATGAATATTTTTGATAAGGAGTACGGTGTTGACCAAGATTTAGACATTGGTCTCCTGCACGGTAATATGTTAGCTAGGAATATTAATATAATATTATACGTTATTTAATTTGTAATGTATCTTTATAACATGTTATCTAGGAATATTAATGTAGTATTATATGTCATTTAATTTGTAATGTATCTTTATAGCATGTTAGTTAGGACCTATGTTGCGTTATATATTATCTAGTATTATAGCGTATCTTGCTAATTCGTTGTCTTGGTGTACACGATAATTGAAGGTACGACACGTGTACGTTTTAGCTATATGCACACGTAACCCAGCTAGATGACCAATTGTGACCCCCTGCGTCAGTTTGTAATTACAATGTAGTATTTTCTGTGCGTACTATTGTAGTAACTGATAATTATATTATTATATTATATATATAGGGTCACTGGACCGTTCAGGCGAGACTTCAGGAGCAGGTCATTGGCACTCGCAGCTTGAGGACCCAAGCAAGTATACCTTGCCTGATTTACTGTTTAAATTAAATTATAAACTGTTGTATGATATCTTGTTGCAATATACATATAACTATGCGCGTCCGAGATTGACTCGGGTGTAATCGACGAATGCGTCGATGAGTAGTGTACTTGACTTAGTCAATAGCAGACTCACCTACCATTGCGAGGATATTATGATATCTTCCAAGACCCTGACACTTCTACACGCATCATGATGACAAACTCATATTGGGATGCGGGTCTGCTTACCCGACTAGCTATCGGTGCGTGTGGCATGCATCATGGTATAGTACGTAATCAGGGTTATCTAGTTAGTTGAGACTTGGTATGTATTTACGTGGTATGCACGTCGTGTATTCGACTTGTATATCCGCATTGGGCGGGGAGGACAACTGGTAGGCATATGGGATACACAAATTAGAATCTGTAGTATCCGGAGGAGCCACGGATCCAATGACTTGCTTTATACAGATACTGCGTTCTTCGGAGTGATACGTATGTATATATTTGCAGATACCTCATTCTTCGGAATGATGGACGTTACATATACAGATAATACGCTCTTCGTAGGGTGGACGTTATGCCTACACCTACCCATACGTACCAAGGTTGTTCTCATATTGCATTCACTTAGATGGTTAGCACACCCCTTTATTTTATTCAGTATTTATATTGGCATTTATTTTTGTATCTTATTACCTCCCTCTGAGGACCTGGTTCCCTTCCAGATTTGGATGAGGCTTATTATCCTACCGTGTACGGACCCGGGTAGGAGACGAGGTTCGCATTCGAGGAGGAGCTAGAGGTGCTTCCGTAAAACCACTAATTTCGAAAACCGTATTAATCTATTTTAATTAATTAATTATTTGATTTATAGTAAATATTAGCTAATTAGAAGAAATAGAATTTATTTAATTTTCATTTCTAGGTATTTGTGCATTTAGGGATTTATGGAGCAATTATAATTTTTCTTAATTATTTTTTTGTAGGAGACCTTGTGGACGGTCGACAGAATTATTGTATGCACTAATATAAATTTATAGAATTATATATATATATATATATATATATATATATATATATATATATATATATATATATATATATATATATATATATATATATATATATATATATGTATATAAAGTTTAAAGAAAAGAAATAAATTAGATAGAAAACCCCAAAAACCTACTTTTTCCATCTTCTAAAATTTGTGATACGGAGCCGCCCTGCCAAACGGGACCGCCCATTCGTGTACCAAGTGTACCAAAAGGTGAGCGCGGTATACCCAGACGTGTGGGCTTTCATGGAAACTGATTCGGACACGTGTGCGCGTCGGAACCAGCCCGTATCCGCAGAAAATTTCCCATATCGTAATTTTTGTAAAATCCTGCGCCATTTATTGCATACTCGTCAGAATATGACGAAACTTACACCACTGGACTCGTGGTATCGCGCTGGTCATGTTACCCAATTTTTACGCAGTTCTGAGACAGTTGACCAAGTCGCCTATTGGCAGGCCCTATGGTTGACTTTTTGGGCAAATTTGTGTTCGGCTCACCGGAATCTATATTTGGACATACTGTTGAGTTCGTACTGACATTTAGAGTCTGTTTGACCTATAATTTGTCCCATTTTAGAGACCGTTACCCCTGGCACACTTTTCGGTGCAAAGTGGGCCACAAGTGGACCCCACTTTGACCCCAAATTACCGTTTTGCCCCTGTGTCCAAATTGGACGAAAGGGTAGTGATTTCTAGCTATCTCACTGATTTCGAAAATGTTAGTGATGTCTATTTCAGCATTCGGAGACGTTTGTTTGGAGCCATTAGTTCCTAAACCCGTGTCCTTGATATTTGGACGTTACATTTTGTAGCTTTCTTGCCAGGCAAGTATACCTTGCCATTGTACTGATATTTATATTCCATGTGTTGCATACATCTTTATTTTCTGTCTTTAGTTCATATATTTTAATTGCTATATAAAATGCAATTCCAAGGAAACTTGGGTGCAACGACGATGTCGTCGTGATATATTTTTATTATGTATATGCATTGACCTTGTTTATGAGACCGCTCCATTATCGTGAAGCATTATTAGGTTTCATTGGCCGTGACACAGCTGTTACACGAGTGTGAGTCTCATGTAGATCACGGACTGCGTGACAGGTCTGGCCTCCTGTATGTATGGGCCGTGCGTTAGGGATAACTGCTAATAGAAACTTTGCATGCTAGAGGACTTAGCATTTATTAGTAGTCTATGGACATAGCCTATCATAGTATGGTTGTCCAATCCTTGTCCTTGTTTGGTTACAGGGTTGGGCTACTGTACTAAGATAGGCTATGAACCAAATCGTGTCATGGATGTGACATGCTTAGAGCATGGGGTGGGGAGAACAACAAGTACCGCATTTAGGCTCCTTTGCACTTTCTTTTTTATGTAATCCGTACGCTCTGCCAGAGATATGCGGTCGTGATGACCCCTATACTACTTGGTAAGAAAGTTATTCTGAAACTGTATTCACTTAGACGGTTAGGCGACCCCATTGGATATTTATTTCAGTACTTTATTGGCATGCTTCTATGTATCTTGTTATGTCCCTCTGAGGACCTGGTCCCTTTCCAGGTGTAGATGTTCATGAGTATTCGTAGGAGCGCAGATCCGCACTGGTTACTTATCTTTAAGGAGGTCTTCTCTTCGAGCCTGGTGATTGCTAGTTGATATTCTTATATTGTGATTGTTGTGTTGCACTTATATATTCTAGTTGGTAGTGGATTTGTTTCCATCCAATTATCATCTTTAGATACTTTATATTGAGATCTGGTTTCATAGATATTGGTTATTTATTTATATTTGATTTTTAGTGGATGAGATTTAGATTATACCGTGTGACTTGTAACATATGTTTATATCACTTGTGGATTTGATATTCATATTACAGCGTACGTGTGAATTTTGGTTTCCATATATTGGAGTTGCCATATCCATACGGCTGGCATGCTTACGTGTCCTAGTCCTACGTATTTTGGGATTGGGGTGTGACATATTTTTGTGGTGGCCATGCAGGTCGAGAGTATATTGTCTCAGTTACGTTACTGTACCGAGCAAGCCTGCACCTAGGAATAGAGTATAGGATCTCATCCACAATTGACTATTGTCCACTGTCACTACCACATTCCGAAAACAGGGGTAATTTCAACTTTTTACAATATTTAATATTATTGTAGTTATAATTAATTAATTGCATGAATAGTATATATTGATTTAAATAATTATGTGAGATGTGTAATTAAATATAGTATTAGTTGCAGTGTTCATTTATTTTTTTTGCTAGCAGACTAGACCTAGAAGCCCAGTAGAAGACCACCTGTCCGAATTATAGAATTCTGGATTTTATTATTTTATTAGAATTTAATATTTGGAGATTGTAATTAATTACTGTATTTTATTTAATATTTTGCGCATTGCCTTTGCTTCGATATTTGGAGCACTATCCAGACTTTTGTCTTCCAATAAATTTCACAATCTTGCCCTAGACATGCCCGCCTTCCATTCTGCTATTTTTGCAACTCGTAATTTTGCTCCCTGTGCATTATTTCTGGCCGCGCAAAAATCGTCGCGGACGTTATTTAATAAATCCCTATTTTTCATCGTTGTGCGTTCCAATCGAAAATTGGAGGCAATCTTGACCTATTTTTCGTGCGGCCCAAATTAGGGTAATGTTCTGTTCTGAGTCTTCTTCATTATTGGTATTGATGACTTGACCTGATTTTGGCTCCATGTACTCCTAATTAATTGTTGAACACAACTTTCATTTATTTCTATTTAATTTGAGGATACCATTTTATCTGATTCTGAAATTCCAAATTAATTCCAGTGCCCTGCAAATTCAGCCCATACCCATCTTACAGTGCCCCCTGACCCTACAAAATATCGGACACCGAATCGCCCGCCAATTTTCGTCATTTCATGTGTTTGTGCAATTTCCTAAATTTAAGGGGGCTAAATTGCAAATTGGCATTTTGTGGCCTCACCCAATTATTTTAAACCAATGAGGGAGCCTATTAATTTTTTAATTAAAAACCCTCATCCCTACATGAATTATTTTCTCATGTTCAATCCTAGCCACCCATTCCAGGGATGCATCCTCACCCTCCATCAAATTCCCTCATCCTATATAATGACATGTCCCATCCTAAACCCTAATCCCTAGGCAACCTAGAAAACACCACCCTCCTCAAGCCTCCATCTCCCCTCAACCCAACGTATGTAATTTCTCCTCCTTCTTCCTTTCTTCTTCTCTTCTTCTCCTTCTTTTTCTTCTTCTTCCTTCTTCTTTATTCCATTTGAATTCAATTTAAAAAGGGGGGGAACTTGAAGTTACTGTGCCCGAGCCCCTTACTGTGCACTCCGGCCGGGCCTACTGTTCACCGGCGGCTCTGTGTATCTCGGCGGCTGCTCCTCTCCGAGCCCGCTACTCCGGCGGCCCATCAGCCCGACCACCCGGCCGAGTCCCCCTCACGAGCTCCTTCCCGCAGTTCCTGTTCACCTCCGGCGGCGTGCTCTGTGCAGCCGACTCCTTTCTGTGTACTGCCGGTCACTGCTCCCCGGCGGCGCTGCCCATCAAGTCCGGCAGCCCGCTGCACTCCGGCGGCAACCCCTTCACCATACATCCGACCATCAGCCTGCTGTCCCCGACCCCATCCTCCATCTCCTCCCTCTGCCGATTCTCTAACACCACCACCACCACCATCATCTACAACTCCCACCACCACCATCATCTGCATCCCCACCAGCCACCTCTCCTCCACTCCGGCGAGTCTCCGGTCGTACTCCGGCCGACCCCGCTGTAAGTATTCTCCCTCTCTCCCTCTTTCTTCTTTAGTTATAGTTATATATATATATATATATATATATATATTATATATATATGTATGTATATATTTATATATATACGTATATACGTTCATGTATATACTAATATATGTATTTGTATATATTAAATCAATGTGTAGGTACATGTATGTGTAAAATTAATTTATACGTAAATGTATATATTTAATTAAAGTGTATGTATGAGTATGTATTTAATTTATTGGTATGTAGATATATATGTATATATATATATATATATACATTGATTTATTTTTATAATCTCTATTTAATAAAAGTATATTAGTATAATTTAAATTAGTGTATTAATATGTACTAATTTTAGTGAAGGATATAATTATATCGGTATATATGTACTATATACATATTGGTATGTGTATAGTATTATTATTAATTAATGTTAATACGCTTGTATAAGCATAGTATATATATATTTTAGTATGCATATATATATTTTGGTATTTTGGTGTATATGTATATATAAATGGTAGGTATTGATGTTTAACAACAGGTATTGTATAATTTAATATATGTACATGTATATTTTATTTTTTTTCATTAAATGTTAAACATGTATTAAATATGTATTTTAGTATTTAATATTATATATATAATGTATTGGTATATATATATATGTGTATATATATTTTATAAACCCTTGGCATGTTTTTTTATGTATATACATATATATTGTATATGTGTTTAATTTGATAGATATAAATACGTGTTCTACTATAAGTATTTTAAATATATATATACTTAGCATATTTTCAAGGTATGTTTAATTGGTATATATATATTTTATAAATTCAATTTGGTATATACCTATTTGTATTAGTATATATATATGGTAGGTATTAATGATTAAATAGGTAATGTGTTTTATTCCTACTAGGTGACCCTAGCTGACTAGTGCCTGCCTGGCATGGCCCTGAGGCCAGTGTTTATAGACTGTGTGTTAGCATAGCATCTGATACAAGTGTTATAATTGTGATATATTTATAGGACTGTTGATCCCAAGGGATACTCTGGAACAGGACATCCATAAATACCAGCTAAGGACCCAAGGCAAGTACATTCTCTGATAATTTCCAATTCTTGATAATTTCTATAAATTCAATGATCTTGAAATGTTACAACTGAATCCTTGACACTGTGCTACACGGACTAGTATAGCTTGGATCTGCAGTCATGAGATGTTACCTTGATTTTCGTATTGACATTATACACGATATTAACATTGACATTGACATTGACATTAGACATTGATAATTAGACATTGTACATAATATATTAGACAATGTTCGTGTATTTGTGACGTGTCATGATTTGATCCACAGTACTAGTTGGGGGCGGGGAAATTGCTAGTGAGAGATGTGATCAAATACCCATGGTATAATTAGATATTATTGGTGTTAATCATACCCCCACGTATGATTAGCCAGACTGTAGCAATCGTACATGTTCCCAAGCCGATCACATTTCGAAACTACTATTTCAAACACTTAGAGTAGATTACAGTTTCCCTATTTAAATCATATACTACATCACCCGTATATGATACTGTTCCTTGTTCTTTCATTTTCATACATGCACTGACTGTATCATATTGCCTATTGCCTGTCTCTCTTTACTTGCCATTGCATTTTATTTCACTGTCTTCTCAGTAGCTAGCATGACATGTTTATTGTATTATAGTCCTTATCAATTAAATGGAACTGTTATTTGAGATTGTGCTTTGCTCCTTCCTGACTGGAAATATTTTTCCAGACTATGCCCTAGAGGACCGCTGTCCGACACTTTATGGACCATATGGTGAGTAGCTGCAGACTTGGTAGTAGTTGTGATTCCGGGAGGTCTAGCCGGAATCACTAATTCTTCTAGTTTTCTGATTAGTTCTTTTAGTAGGCTGGACGTACCCACGCACTCGTGCCCCTAAACCGGGTGCGGGTCGTGACATCCACTTTCCTTCCGATCCATTCTAACCGAATAATTGTATCCTGCTTGCTTCATGTGCTTCCCTCATAGTTCCTTGAGTATAGCCCCCTCCTAGAATATAGAAGTCCCTGTTGTTAGATAATAAGTAGGGTAACCTTCCTATTAAGAGTACAACTAGAGTGTTGACACATCACTGAGTTAGAATGCTTAATGAACCATAGCACCCTTACCTGTAGAAGGATTGACCATTATCCCTTGATAATTAGGGATGACTTGAGATAGTATAGACACTACTAGGGTTAGTTAGAAATTTGACCATATTGTTTGACCCTAGTATTGAAGAACCAATAGAAATCCAAGGTTGAATATTAGGACCAAACTTAACTTTCATAGTGAGATAATATTAGAACTACAAATTTAGCTCCTTGTCTTGATATTAGCATAACAACACCCTAGAAAACCAAGAGGAATGAATGTAATATCTTCCTTGATCATACTTCGAATACAGAGTCTAGCATACCACTTCCCCTTAGAAAAACATGATATTATCTAGAGACTTTCTATTTAAGTTCACATCTTGTTCCTCTGAAACCTTGACGCTCGCTATCTGTGCGATAACTAATTTTATTTTTCTTTATCTTCAATTCGTGTCACCTGATCCCCTGATTGTAGGCCAAATGATTCTTTTATGTTAGGATATATAGCTTGCAAGGACTATAGTTGTAATCTTAAATTTTTAATTATGTGATTGGTAGTTAGAACTTGATAGTTTTAAGTTATTCTTGTAGATTGTGACCTGATGATTATCCCTTAGTTTTTAAATTGTGTAACTTGTACCACACCTCGATACAAGTTATATCTCCTTTTTTACTTGAGGCCAATAACTTTTCCACTCTTACTGTTGCCACTTGTTCTATAAACACTATGATTAAGACTTAAGATGACCACTACCTATATAATGCAATAGGAGACCTTAATGAGTACCAAGATCTTTCCTCGTATACCCTAACAAAAGTTCTACTTTATTTATAAGGACCAAGTTATTCTGAAGAATCCCCTCAAGGCAATTACAGTATTAGTTTATTGTTATAAGTTAGGTAGTATACCTCACAATATAGTATCACATAGTCTTTTGACCAATTATTGAAGTATAACTGAATGACATTAACTGTATGCTAGCATAAGACGACAATGGTTATTCAGACTGTAGAATTTAGAGGCCCATACCCTATTTGGTCGACTAGCGACTTCGATAAGGAGTTAGTATGACAACTGTAGAGATTGTAGAGTCTTATCTTTTTGTGAACTTGAATTATTTTGTAACATCTCTCATCATAATCTAGCGTACTTATATTTTCTGTACTACCTTGACTTATGCTGCTATTATAGCCTAGTTTTACAAGATTACTCTTCTATCGAGCTTGATCATGATATATGTATTATTGGGTCGACACACTAATACATTTCAGAATCAGTGTATTACGGTCTGATCAACCTTAGTACGTTTGATTCGCCCTTCACAATACTACTTTACGTGGATTGAGATATATAGTTGACTAGTAGACGCATGTACTTGCCCTCTAGACATGTCTGAGCGTATCGTATCGGTTACATAACTATACTAATACGAGCATGCGAACAAGGAATTACCAAATAGAATTTTAATCCATAACTGCCTTGACAATTCTTATTTGAATTTTTTAAATGCCTTGATCCCCATACTTCTATTCTATCACCTCCCTCTTGAACTCTTTATTATTGTTTTCCGTCTTTCCCTATTTTGGAAAGACGAACATTGTGCTTGGTATGAGTTGATACACAGAGAGTACTAGATATACCCATAGGCCAATCGTATTATTTGGTGACTATCTTTTATAATTGATTAAGGACATATCATATATGATATATTTGGTGTTGAAGTTTGAGGATTGAATAAACATGAGTAAATAAATTAAGGAATATCTTTCTTAAATGTATAGCCTTGTGTGCTAGATAGGTAAATTCTAAGTTGGGTAGAAGTCGCATTATCAACTTGAGGTGATTCTTTGATTATGATCAAGTGATCAAGTAAGATTAAATTGAGAGATTTAAGCCATTTTAATTTTAGGAATTTTTAAGAATGACTAAGATGATGAGGATTTAATAAATTTTGAAATCTTGATAGTGAGGACCAAATATTTATACTTTGAGCACATGATTTGAAGTTTAAATGTTGAAGTTTGAATCATCGATTTAAACCTTGAGGATAAATATTGTCACTACCACTTTTCCAAATAAGGGCATTTGTGTAATTTTACTATTTTGAATAATTATGTATTAATTAAATTGCTGAGTTTTATAAACTAAATATATATTGTGAGTGATATTTGTTTTTAGGTCAAACCCTAGAACGCATCAGGACAAACCCTAATGAGTAAACCCTAATTTGTAAACCAAATCCTAGAGAACCCTAGAATTCAAATTTTAGGTTGGAAACCCCAGCCCTAGACTGACTAAACCTTAGTTAATTAGGTTTTGCATGACCTAACCTAGGGGTTTAACCTAAAACAATGCATTAGAAACCCTAGCTAGGTTTAATATAAAAGGGAAGCTTCTCACAAAGCCATCCTTTATGTAGAAAGGAGAAACCCTAGCCTCCATCAAGAGAAACCATCTCCCCACCCAATTTTCGAGTTTTAATCCTAGGGCTTCCATCTTCCTCCTCCAAAGCAAGGAAAGCAAGGAACGTGGGTCAGGAAGCCTTGGAGAAGAAGAACCTCCATTGAAGAAGCCATCTCCCTAGGTAAAACCCTATTTCTATTCATTTTAGTTCTGTTTTCTGTTGTTCATACCCATTAGGAAACACCCTTGCTGTGTAGTTCGATTTTTAGGGTTTTGGATTGGGTTTTGGTGACCAACATGGGGTTTTCCCCAATTATCAGGAACCCTAACCCTAGGTATTTGTAATGAGACTGATTTCATCACATATGGGTAGGTTGAACTCGATTCTTAGGGTTTGGATTGGGAATTTATGGGTTTGTATGTATATTGGTTTTCTGCACTGCAATGTGTTTGATGAAATGTTCATTTAGGAGTTATCCATCTAGGTATTCGAATCTATGCATGTTTTGATTTATAAACCTATATACATCATATATTTGCCTGTGTTTTAACTATTTGTTGGTTTTCCTGTGCACTAGAAGAGAATTCTGTGCACAGTCGGGTTCAGCTGTGTAGAACTCTGAGTATTGGGAGAAAGGGGGGCATTATGTGTGAACCTGGGTTTAAATGACAGTGACTGTGTGGGTAGGTGATACCTTGAGTTGATGACTGTGTTTTGAGTTAGGATATAGGGTGTGCCTCAGTGTTTATGTGTTGTGGGTGTCTCAATATGAGTATCAGATCTTCAGTGAAGAGAGGCAAACCTGTGTGTTCTCAGTAAAGGGTTAACTGTGTGTGTGTTTATTTCAGAACCTGTGAACTAAATTTCTGTGTGTATATGACAGTGCTTGAACCTATGTGTCTCTGTGTATTAGTATTCAACCTGTGTGTGTCTTTGTGTCAATGTATACCAGTGCCAGTACATGTCTGTGTCTGTGTGTTGAGGTTGGTAATTAGGGATTCTGTGTTAGATGTGTGAAATTAGTTGAAACCTGTGTAAGTATCTCAGAAATCAGTGTGTGGGTTTTAGTATCAGTGAGTAGGTATTCCCATGTTAAATTCTGTGTATCCCAATATCAAGGAGAGTGTCAGAATGCAGTGAGGAACCTGTGTAGATTCTGTGCAGTGTAGGTAATTAAATTTACTGTGTGTGTGTTTTCAGAATTAGTGCAGTGTCTCCTTGATACAGTGAACCAATGTGAACCTGTGTCCAGACTTGTGTTTATCCTGTGTGTGTGTGTCAACCTGAGGGAACTTGAGAGTCTGTGTGTTCTCAGTTTAAATACCTACGTGTGTAGAAGTTGTGTGAGTGTGTGTCTTAGTGTTTCAGTGTCTGTGAGTTGGTGTGTATAGTAGTGTGTATTCCTACACTGTGCATGTGCCTGAGAGTGTAAACCAGTAGGTATCAGTGGGATTTGGGGGTTTCACTACAGTGGGTTGGTATTAAATATTAATGTGTACTAGGCTAGAGTGTAGTGGGGATGTCAAGTTGGGGTTGAATATGGGTAAATGTTAAGATATAAGATATGTTAAGGTATAAATTGGTTAGTGTCAGTAATAATTTTTATAGGTAATATAGTTATGGTATTTATATAATAGTGTTATAGAAGTTCATATAGTGTATCAAGATGCCTAGTGTAGGTAAGCTGGTGGGTGCTACCAAGGTATTAGTATAATGTAATAGGGTAGGTATTAAGTCCTGGGTGAGATATTAGTTATAGCTTAATACAAGTATATTTATAAGTCATATATATAGTATTACGAGTCACTATATAGTCTATATAGCTATATGATACCTAGTAACTAGATACTCATGAGATGGACCTAGAAACCTAGTCACAACCTAGTATCAACTAGTATAGCCTGGAAATCAACCTAGAAACCTAGGTGTAGGCTGATACTACCAAGAATTTACTATTTAGACCTAGTTAGACCTAGAAAACACTTACTTACATTTTTACCGAATTATCATTCAAGGACATTATTTGACATTGATATCTTATTTAGGTCTTTGTGATCCCACTTTGGACATCGATCCTCACACCTTGCTCAGGACCCCAGGCGAGTACATTCTCTGACAGTTTTCATTGTTGATTATTTCTATAATGCAGTTGTATTACATACTCGATTCCGACACTATGGATACACGGGTTAGCACCCTAGATCCCCATCATGAGGAGTCGTGATTGGAATCCATCGTGCTAGCTGGGGGATGGAGAACTATTAGTAGATTATGTGATCATATCCAAATCCTTTACATGCATCATAGCTCACCCCACTTCTCACGTTGGGTGCGGCCTGACCATCTTACATGCATCATAGCTGTTATATATGATTAACCTGACCACTACATGCATCATAGCTAATCATATGGTTAGCTTGACCTACAAGAATCATAGTTAATCATATATAACCAGCCTGATCAAGTCCCAAGCCGATCATATAATAAACTAATATTTCAAACACTTAGCTAGATGTCTATTTTATTCAGATTCACCTGTTCCAGCATTCACTACTTATTGTCTAGCATTCACTATTTATTGTTCATTGCTAGATGCTCTATTGCCTATTTCCATTTTTCTCCAGTATTTACATTTCCAGCATTTATTTCCATCTTGTATTTCTTACACTGTTTATAGATTTTGTCAATTTAATGAAACTGCTGTTAGTGCTTGTGCTTCGCTCCAATCCTGACTGGATAATATTTTTCAGAGGACCTGGAGAGCTTGTGTCCCACTCATTATGGCCCAGGATTAGAGGGAGATTTCACCCCGGAAATCCCAGAGGAGTTGCCTATTCTAGAGGAGAACGTACCTGGCTGCTCTTAGACTGCTTTTTCTACATTCATTATTTTAGACTGAGACTGAGATGTGTTTATTATTTTGTAACTTTGTGAGGTCATTTAGACCCAGGATTTGAGTTGGATTATTGTGGTTGGTTTTATTAGAACTCTTTTTTATTCCCATCGTGCCATTATTTTTATAGCTTGTGATTGAGTATATTATAGAACTGTGGATTTTTATCATTGTCCTCCGTACGGAGTTGAGTCTATTGACAGGATATTATATGTTGAGACCTAGACAGCGTTCTACCGCCGATGCTGCGGCGTAGGCTGGACGTACCCACGACTCATGCCCAAATTCCGGGTGCGGGTCGTGACACGTTTTTAGTGGTGGCCCATGCAGGTCAGTAGTCGAGTCCTAGAACCGCATTAGAGCGATATCGTAGTGGTGCTCGCTTAGAGTATTACTACGAGCCTGTTTTAGGAAATAGGAATTAGGCCGAGGATATGCTCAATCACAATTAGGAAATTCTGATTCTTATGACATTACTCTTAATGATTTTCCTTTAGAAATTTACTGTCCTTCCTTGATGATATCGTATCTATTGCTTTAATTGATTCTTTCGATCTGTCTTCAGGATGCCGCCAAGAAGGTCCCAGAGACTCGGAGCAGCAGATTCAGAGAGGTCTGCCACCTCTCGCCCTGCCGGACAGACATCCGCAGCACCTCCTACATCTCCAGTACATGTGGGAGTGTCTGCAGCATTCGGGGGTCCTCCACCACCTGTTCAGAGGGTCCCCACAGCTACGACGGCACCACCACCACCAGTTCAGCATCCAGGAGGTGTGCCCGTTGATGGGGCACAGATGTTCGCCTTGATTCAGGGCATGGTCGATGCCCAGAGGACGTCGGCAGAGGCCCAGAGAGTGCAGGCTGAGGCACATCAGGCCCAGACAGAGATGATGAGGGTGAACATGGAGAATGCTCACCAAGTGGCTCTCCAGGCTGTGGAGAGAGTCACTCAGCAACAGCAGCATCCTGGTCAGCAACAACAGAGGCCGGGCACCATTGTGGACTTCAAGAGGATGATGCCTCGGGAATTCAAGGGGACAGAAGGGATACTCTACGCCGATGATTGGCTAGAGGACATCGAGAGGAACTTGCGCTTGGCGCAGCTTCCAGAGGCCCTCCAGATCGAGGCCGCTGGCAGCCAGATGTTTGACATTGCCTTGACATGGTTTCGCACGGAGCCGAGACTCTTGCGCAGGGGACTCACTTGGGAAGCTTTCAAGGAGCTCTTCAAGGAGAAGTTCTTTCCTGATGTCGCCCTGGGAGCTTTGGAGAGTCAGTTCCATGACTTAGCCCAGGGGAGCTCGTCCGTCGACGAGTATGCCCGGAGTTTTCCCGTCTGAGCCGTTTCGCGCCATCGATGATTAGAGATCCGGAGGACAGGGCCCGGAAATTCAGAAAGGGGCTGACAAGGGAGATCAAGTCTCGCACGTCGGGACGTCGCACAGCTACCTACGAGGGCATATTGATGGATGCCCAAGTAGCCGAGGACGACTTGGGCCTCAGGCCCAAGAGGGGACGCGATGGTTCCGGAGGAGCAAACAGTAGTACGGGACCGGGCAAGCGTCCACACTTTCAGCAGCAACAGCAGAGACCCTTTCAGCAGCAGCATCAGGCACCAGCCCGAGGGCAGGCCCAGCAGCAGCAACAGAGAAAGAACCAGCCCGCCATCCAGTGTGCGTACTGCGGGAAGATGGGACATACTAGAGATATCTGTAGGAAGAGATTGGGCTCATGTCTATCCTGTGGATCGATGACACACCAGCTGAAGGATTCTCCTACCTTTCGTCCAGGTCAGGGTGGAGCAGCCGCCCAGAGAGGATCAGACAGGGTGCCTACCGCACCAGGAGGCCAACAACAGAGGGGACCACTTCCACCGCAACATCAGAAGTTTGCCCAGCATCAGCAGCAGAGAGGTGCACCCCAGGGGCGAGCATACGTCATGGCAGTCGAGGAGATCGAGCCAGCAGGAGACTTGATCACAGGTTCGGTTCTTCTCGATTGTATTCCCGTATTTACCTTATTCGACTCTGGCGCTTCCCATAGTTTTGTGTCTGTATCATATGCACTTCGACATTATTTAGACACAGAACCATTAGCTAGGACTTGCAAGATCATGACTGGTGGAGGTATTATCCTAGTCCGTGATCACTGCAAGGACCGGAGGGTGTCAGTAGGAGGCCGAGAGTTGAGCGTGAGCTTACTTGTCATGCCACTTCCGGGGTACGATATTGTACTCGGAATGGACTGGTTGAGTAGGCATCATGCTACTATAGATTGTCATAGAGGCAGAGTATTATTTAGACCACCAGGAGAGCCGGAATTTGAGGTCGTCAGAGGAGCAGCAGAACAGAGCATGGGCACATTTTGCGGAGCCAGGGCAGAAGAAGAGGAGTTGCCACACCCTCTGATAGCGGAGTTCCTGGATGTATTTCCAGAGGAGTTGCCAGGCTTGCCGCCAGACAGAGATGTTAAATTCTCTATAGACTTGGTTCCAGGAGCGGAGCCCATTTCACAACATGTCTATAGAGTCAACAACAACGAGCTGGCAGAACTGAAGAAGCAAGTTGAGGAGCTGCAGGACAAAGGCTTCATCAAATCCAGTTCATCACCATGGGGAGCTCCGGTATTGTTCGTACCGAAGAAGGACGGCACGGTGCGCATGTGCATTAATTATAGAGCTTTGAACAATATCACTATCAAGAACAAGTACCCGCTACCGAGGATAGATGATCTTTTCGATCAGTTGAGCGGGGCAAGGGTATTTTCAAAGATTGATTTAAGGTCAGGCTATCACCAGGTGAAGGTGAAGAAAGAAGACACGCCGAAGATAGCTTTTCGGACCAGATACGGCCAGTTTGAGTTTATGGTGATGCCATTTGGTTTAACCAATGCACCGACAGTATTCATGAACTTGATGAACAAGGTGTTCCACCAGTACCTTGACAAGTTCGTGGTAGTGTTCATCGACGATATTCTTGTGTATTCCAAGACCCCGGAGGAGCACGAAGAGCACCTGAGGTTGGTCTTAGAGACTCTCAGGAGGGAGAAGCTGTACGGGAAACTCTCTAAGTGTGAATTCTTCCTTGACAAGGTCGAATTTCTTGGGCATGTGGTATCGGGTGACGGAATCTCGGTTAACCCACAGAAGATCGAGGCAGTGGAGTCGTGGGCTACCCCCAGTTCGGTAGCTGAGATCAGGAGTTTTCTCGGGCTAGCAGGATACTACAGGAGGTTTGTACAAGACTTCTCCAAGATTGCAGCGCCGATGACCAGACTGACTAGGAAGGATGTGGATTTTGTGTGGACGGAGGAGTGCCAGGATGCATTTGATGAGCTGAAGAAGAGATTGACGACAACTCCCATTTTGACGTTGCCAGCAAGGACAGGTGGTTTCACCATATACAGTGATGCTTCAGGGAAGGGTCTGGAATGCGTTCTTCAGCAGCACGGGAAGGTAATTGCCTATGCTTCCAGGCAGTTATGTCCTCATGAAAAGAACTATCCCATCCACGATTTAGAGTTGGCAACAGTTATCTTTGCTCTAAAACTGTGGAAACATTACCTGTACGGAGAGCGTGTGGAGATCTTCACAGACCACAAGAGCTTGAAGTACGTGTTCACACAGAAGGAGCTAAACATGAGGCAGAGAAGGTGGTTGGAGTTGATGAAGGACTTCGACATCTCATTGCAGTACCATCCAGGGAAGGCCAACGTAGTCGCCGATGCCTTGAGCAGGTATCCGATGGCTATGTACTTGACGACTGACAGACATTTGTTGGCTGATCTGGAAAGCTTGGAAATTGAGGTGTTAGTTCCCGGTACCGAGATTCAGATGTGGGGATTACAGATACAGTCCGAACTGATGGACAGGATCAGAGCTGCGCAGTACGAGGATGAGGCTCTGAGGAGTATCAGGGCACAGGTTCAGACAGGATTATCGGACGACTTTACTATCGTAGAGGATGGTTCCTTACGGCACGGCACGAGGATGTGTGTGCCGAGCGGGGAGCTGCGCGAGGAGGTTTTACAGGAGGCACACCGCTCTCAGTACTCGATGCATCCCGGTGCCAACAAGATGTATCGAGACTTGAGAGAGCACGTATGGTGGTATGGAATGAAGCGCGAGGTAGCACGCTTCGTATCTCGGTGTCTAGTGTGCCAGCAGGTAAAGGCAGACCGGTAGAGGCCAGGAGGGTTGCTTCAACCTTTACCGATTCCAGAATGGAAATGGGAGCACGTGACCATGGATTTCGTTTCAGGGCTTCCACATTCTCCAGGAGGGAAAGACGCGATTTGGGTCATCGTGGACAGGTTGACCAAATCAGCCCATTTCTTACCTTTCAAGGTGGGCACGTCGACAGAGAGGCTAGCAGAGATGTACGTGCGTCAGATCGTTAGGCTTCATGGAGTTCCGGTGAGCATCGTCTCGGATCGGGATAGTCGTTTCACTTTCCACTTCTGGAGGAGTCTGCAGGCTAGCTTGGGCACTCAGCTCAAGTTCAGTTCCGCATATCACCCCCAGACAGACGGGCAGTCTGAACGGACTATTCAGACTCTCGAGGATATGCTACGCACTTGCGTTCTAGATCTCGGAGGTTCTTGGGAGGATCATCTGCACCTGGTAGAGTTCGCTTACAACAACAGCTATCAGGCCAGCATCGAGATGCCACCATTTGAGGCTCTTTATGGACGAAGGTGTCGTACACCGTTATCTTGGGACGACGTTGGAGAGAGGGCCTTGTTAGGACCAGAAATGATCGTGGATGCAGCAGAAAAGGTAAAACTCATCAGAGACAGACTGCGAGTGGCGCAGGACAGACAGCGGCATTGGGCCGATAGCCACCGTAGACCCCTTGAGTTTCAGGTATAGATTGTTACTTTCTGGTTTGTGTGTTGTTTAGACTGCGTGTTGAGACTATTTTATTTTAGATTGGCGATCTAGTATTCCTACGGATTTCTCCGACGCGTGGCACGATTTGTTTTGGTAGAAGCGGGAAGCTTAGCCCACGCTACATCGGACCCTTCGGTATTCTTGCGAGGGTAGGTGCAGTGGCGTATAGACTGGACTTGCCGCCTGTATTGGAGGGAGTGCATGATGTGTTCCACGTGTCGCAGCTGAGACGGTACGTGGCAGACCCTAGTCACGTACTGGATCACTCGGAGATTGAGGTTGGTCCGACGCTCAGCTACCCCGAGCAGCCCATAGAGATCTTGGACCGCAGAGAGAAGGTGTTGCGGAACCAAACTATTCCTTTGGTTCGTGTTGCATGGAGACATCACTCTCCAGGGGAGTCGACCTGGGAGAGAGAGGACGAGATGCGCGAGCTATACCCGTATCTCTTCTAGACTTGAGGTATATTTCCTTTTCTGATTTATTCCTGTTCTGTTCAGTCCAAATTTCGAGGACAAAATTTCTTTTAGGAGGGTAGACTTGCCACTACCACTTTTCCAAATAAGGGCATTTGTGTAATTTCACTATTTTGAATAATTATGTATTAATTAAATTACTGAGTTTTATAAACTAAATATATATTGTGAGTGATATTTGTTTTTAGGTCAAACCCTAGAACGCATCAGGACAAACCCTAATGAGTAAACTCTAATTTGTAAACCAAATCCTAGAGAACCCTAGAATTCAAATTTTAGGTTGGAAACCCCAGCCCTAGACTGACTAAACCTTAGTTAATTAGGTTTTGCATGACCTAACCTAGGGGTTTAACCTAAAACAATGCATTAGAAACCCTAGCTAGGTTTAATATAAAAGGGAAGCTTCTCACAAAGCCATCCTTCATGTAGAAAGGAGAAACCCTAGCCTCCATCAAGAGAAACCATCTCCCCACCCAATTTTCGAGATTTAACCCTAGGGCTTCCATCTTCCTCCTCCAAAGCAAGGAAAGCAAGGAACGTGGGTCAGGAAGCCTTGGAGAAGAAGAACCTCCATTGAAGAAGCCATCTCCCTAGGTAAAACCCTATTTCTATTCATTTTAATTCTGTTTTCTGTTGTTCATACCCATTAGGAAACACCCTTGCTGTGTAGTTCAATTTTTAGGGTTTTGGATTGGGTTTTGGTGACCAACATGGGGTTTTCTCCAATTATCAGGAACCCTAACCCTAGGTATTTGTAGGGAGACTGATTTCATCACATATGGGTAGGTTGAACTCGATTCTTAGGGTTTGGATTGGGAATTTATGGGTTTGTATGTATATTGGTTTTCTGCACTGTAATGTGTTTGATGAAATGTTCATTTAGGAGTTATCCATCTAGGTATTCGAATCTATGCATGTTTTGATTTATAAACCTATATACATCATATATTTGCTTGTGTTTTAACTATTTGTTGGTTTTCCTGTGCACTAGAAGAGAATTCTGTGCACAGTCGGGTTCAGCTGTGTAGAACTCTGAGTATTGGGAGAAAGGGGGGTCATTATGTGTGAACCTGGGTTTAAATGATAGTGACTGTGTGGGTAGGTGATACCTTGAGTTGATGACTGTGTTTTGAGTTAGGATATAGGGTGTGCCTCAGTGTTTATGTGTTGTGGGTGTCTCAATATGAGTATCAGATCTTCAGTGAAGAGAGGCAAACCCGTGTGTTCTCAGTAAAGGGTTAACTGTGTGTGTGTTTATTTCAGAACCTGTGAACTAAATTTCTGTGTGTATATGACAGTGCTTGAACCTATGTGTCTCTGTGTATTAGTATTCAACCTGTGTGTGTCTTTGTGTCAATGTATACCAGTGCCAGTACATGTCTGTGTCTGTGTGTTGAGGTTGGTAATTAGGGATTCTGTGTTAGATGTGTGAAATTAGTTGAAACCTGTGTAAGTATCTCAGAAATCAGTATGTGGGTTTTAGTATCAGTGAGTAGGTATTCCCATGTTAAATTCTGTGTATCCCAATATCAAGGAGAGTGTCAGAATGCAGTGAGGAACCTGTGTAGATTCTGTGCAGTGTAGGTAATTAAATTTACTGTGTGTGTGTTTTCAGAATTAGTGCAGTGTCTCCTTGATACAGTGAACCAATGTGAACCTGTGTCCAGACTTGTGTTTATCCTGTGTGTGTGTGTGTCAACCTGAGGGAACTTGAGAGTCTGTGTGTTCTCAGTTTAAATACCTACGCGTGTAGAAGTTGTGTGAGTGTGTGTCTTAGTGTTTCAGTGTCTGTGAGTAGGTGTGTATAGTAGTGTGTATTCCTACACTGTGCATGTGCCTGAGAGTGTAAACCAGTAGGTATCAGTGGGATTTGGGGGTTTCACTACAGTGGGTTGGTATTAAATATTAATGTGTACTAGGCTAGAGTGTAGTGGGGATGTCAAGTTGGGGTTGAATATGGGTAAATGTTAAGATATAAGATATGTTAAGGTATAAATTGGTTAGTGTCAGTAATAATTTTTATAGGTAATATAGTTATGGTATTTATATAATAGTGTTATAGAAGTTCATATAGTGTATCAAGATGCCTAGTGTAGGTAAGCTGGTGGGTGCTACCAAGGTATTAGTATAATGTAATAGGGTAGGTATTAAGTCCTGGGTGAGATATTAGTTATAGCTTAATACAAGTATATTTATAAGTCATATATATAGTATTACGAGTCACTATATAGTCTATATAGCTATATGATACCTAGTAACTAGATACTCATGAGATGGACCTAGAAACCTAGTCACAACCTAGTATCAACTAGTATAGCCTAGAAATCAACCTAGAAACCTAGGTGTAGACTGATACTACCAAGAATTTACTATTTAGACCTAGTTAGACCTAGAAAACACTTACTTACATTTTTACCTAATTATCATTCAAGGACATTATTTGACATTGATATCTTATTTAGGTCTTTGTGATCCCACTTTGGACATCGATCCTCACACCTTGCTCAGGACCCCAGGCGAGTACATTCTCTGGCAGTTTTTATTGTTGATTATTTCTATAATGCAGTTATATTACATACTCGATTCCGACACTATGGATACACGGGTTAGCACCCTAGATCCCCATCATGAGGAGTCGTGATTGGAATCCATCGTGCTAGCTGGGGGATGGGGAACTATTAGTAGATTATGTGATCATATCCAAATCCTTTACATGCATCATAGCTCACCCCACTTCTCACGTTGGGTGCGGCCTGACCATCTTACATGCATCATAGCTGTTATATATGATTAACCTGACCACTACATGCATCATAGCTAATCATATGGTTAGCCTGACCTACAAGAATCATAGTTAATCATATATAACCAGCCTGATCAAGTCCCAAGCCGATCACATAATAAACTAATATTTCAAACACTTAGCTAGATGTCTATTTTATTCAGATTCACCTGTTCCAGCATTCACTACTTATTGTCTAGCATTTACTATTTATTGTTCATTGCTAGATGCTCTATTGCCTATTTCCATTTTTCTCCAGTATTTACATTTCCAGCATTTATTTCCATCTTGTATTTCTTACACTGTTTATAGATTTTGTCAATTTAATGAAACTGCTGTTAGTGCTTGTGCTTCGCTCCAATCCTGACTGGATAATATTTTTCAGAGGACCTGGAGAGCTTGTGTCCCACTCATTATGGCCCAGGATTAGAGGAAGATTTCACCCCGGAAATCCCAGAGGAGTTGCCTATTCTAGAGGAGAACGTACCTGGCTGTTCTTAGACTGCTTTTTCTACATTCATTGTTTTAGACTGAGACTGAGATTTGTTTATTATTTTGTGACTTTGTGAGGTCATTTAGACCCAGGATTTGAGTTGGATTATTGTGGTTGGTTTTATTAGAACTCTTTTCTATTCCCATCGTGCCATTATTTTTATAGCTTGTGATTGAGTATATTATAGAACTGTGGATTTTTATCATTGTCCTCCGTACGGAGTTGAGTCTATTGACAGGATATTATATGTTGAGACCTAGACAGCGTTCTACCGCCGATGCTGCGGCGTAGGCTGGACGTACCCACGACTCATGCCCAAATTCCGGGTGCGGGTCGTGACAAATATAGAATTCTAGGCTTGAACAATTGGTGAAGTAGATATAAATTTTTTACAATATGATGATTTGAATTAAAAGTTAAATTTTGATTGCTGGATTACCTATTTGAAATATTAAGGATGTAAATTGAAACTAAAATTTGAAGAGTACGAAATTCTTAAGTAAAAATTAGGAATAATATTTGATTAGAATTGTTTTCTAGAGGAGATTATGATAGTTGGAGATCGTGATATAAAATTTGATACGGGTTATTTAAATCTTGAAGATGTCATATAGATTTAGCTTAAATTTGGATGTGATTATTTAAAAATTGAGAAAAGATTATAATATGTTAAATTTTGATTAAATAGAGGTTACCTTAATTTTGAAAGTGATTGCGATGGATTTGAATAGATTTTAAATTTTCGAAGAGATTGCGATTGACTTGCCTTATATGCGAATGTGAAGGAGTTAACAAATTATGCCTTATTTTAATTTCGAGGATGAAATTGTTTTTAAGTTAGGTAGATTGTAAACCCCCTCACCCAAAATTAGGCCTACTTGGCTTAGATAGTGAGACTAGGACTTGTTTGAATCCAATTAGAAATAGAACACGGTATTTTATTTAATTTTGTAATATTTGTATCACTTAGCGCACATTATCGTTGCTTCGATAATTGGAGCACTACACTAGCCATTGTCTTCCTACAAATTTCACATCCTTGTCCTATACATGCCCGCCTTCTATTCTGACCTTTATGTAACTTATAATTATGCTATCTTGTGCTACATTTTGGTCGCACAACATTCATCGCAGACGTTATTATTTAATTCAAAATAAATCCAACTTTGTATCCTTGTGTGTTCCAATCGAACTTGGAGACACAATCTTGACCCATTTTGTACAACCCAAATTTTGATAATATTCTATCCTGAGCCCTCTATGTCCATGACACTTGTTTTCCACCTAATTTTATCCCCATGTACTTCTAATTAATTCCAGAACACCTTTTGCCTTAATTTCAATTAAATTAATCCAATTTCCATCTTTGTGTAATTTTCCAATTATTTGGCACTTTTATGCAAAAGTGCATTAAGGTGTCCACACCATTGGACACAACACCTGAAGAAACCTATTTTTTTTGTTCATATGAATTTTCTCCACAAATTTTTGGAATATGCGATGCGCAACATCGTCCCCTCATTTAAACCTAGCCTTGCATTTTATAAATGCAAATTATAGCCCTCGAAACATCCCCATGACAATTGGAAAATCATGGAGGTTAGGATGGAGGAAGGTACAAAATAAGCTGTAAATCTCTATCTTATACCATCCTTGACTTTCTATCGTGGCTTAGTTTTAATTTTGAGGACAAAATTTTTATAAGTTGGGTAGAATATAAAACCCCTAATTTGGATAACCGTATTAATCTATTTTAATTAATTATTTAAGATTTATAGTAATTATTAGCTAATTGGAAGAAATATAATTTATTTAATTTTTATTTCTAGGTATTTGTGCATTTAGGGATTTATGGAGCAATTATAATTTTTCTTAATTATTTTCATGTAGGAGACCTTGTGGACGGTCGACAGAATTATTGTATGCACTAATATAAATTTATAGAATTATATATATATATATATATATATATATATATATAAAGTTTAAAGAAAATAAATAAATTAGATAGAAAATCCCGAAAACCTACTTTTTCCATCTTCCAAAATTTGTGATACGGAGCGCGCCCCGCCAAACGGGACCGCCCCGTCGTGTACCAAGTGTACCAAAAGGTGCGCACGGTATACCCAGACGTGTGGGACTTCGCGAAAACTGATTCGGACGCGTGTGCGCGTCGGAACCAGCCCGTATTCGCAAAAAATTTCCCGTATCGTAACTTTTGCAAAACCCCGCACCATTTAGTGCACGCTCGTCAGAATATGACGAAACTTACGCCACTGGACTTGTGGTATCGCGCTGGTCCTGTGACCCAATTTTTATGCAGTTCTGAGATAGTTGACCAAGTCGCTTATTGGCGGGCCCCACGATTGACTTTTTGGGCGAAATTGTGTTCGGCTCACCGAAATCCATATTTGGATATACTGTTCAGTTCGTACTGACATTTAGAGTTTGTTTGACCTATAATTTGTCCCATTTTAAAGACCGTTACCCCTGGCACACTTTTCGGTGTAAAGTGGGGGCCACATGTGGACCCCACTTTGACCCAAAATTATCGTTTTGCCCCTGTGTCCAATTTGTATGAAAGGGTAGTAATTTTTAGCTATCTCGCTGATTCCGAAAATGTTGGTGATGTCTATTTCATCATCCGGAGACGTTTGTTCGGAGCCATTAGTTCCTGATCCCATGTACTTGACATCTGGACGTTACATTTTGCAGCTCTCTTGCCAGGTAAGTATACCTTGCCATTGTACTGTTATTCATATTCCATATGTTGCATGCATCTTTATTTTCTATCTTTAGTTCATATATTTTAACTGCTATATAAAATACGCGTCCAAGAAAACTTGGGTGCAACGACGATATCGTCGTGATATATTTTTATTATGTATATGCATTGACCTTATTTATGAGACTGCTCCATTATCATGAAGCATCAATAGGTTTCATTGGCCGTGACACAGCTGTTACACGAGTATGAATCTTATGTAGATCACGGACTGCGTGACAGGTCTGACCTCCTGTACGTATGGGCCGTGCGTTAGGAATAACTGCTAATAGAAACTTTTTATGCTAGAGGACTTAGCAGTTATTAGTAGTCTATGGACATAGCCTATTGTAGTACGGTAGTCCAATCCTTGTCCTTGTTTGGTTGCAGGGTTGGGCTATTGTACTAAAGATAGACTATGAACCAAATCGTGTCATGGATGTGATATGCTTAGAGCATGGGGTGGGGAGAACAACAAGTACCGCATTTGGGCTCCTTTGCACTTTCCTTTTTTTTTAACCCGTACGCTCTACCGGAGATATGCGATCGTGATGATCCCTATACTACTTGGCGGCCTCTGTCGTTCAAAAGATGACATATTTTGTAGGTCCCTGATTCTCCGAGAGAATCATGCCAATCCCATTTTATGGCCAGATAGCCCAATTGTTAGAAAGTTGTTCTCAAACTGCATTCACTAAGACGGTAGGCGACCCCATTAGATATTTATTTCAGTACTTTATTGGCATGCTTTTATGTATCTTGTTATGTCCCTCTGAGGACCTGGTCCCTTTCCAGGTGTAGATGTTCATGAGTATTCGCAGGAGTGCAGATCCGCACTGGTTACTTATCTTTAAGGAGGTCTTCTCTTCGAGCCTGGTGATTGCTAGTTGATATTCTTATATTGTGATTGTTGTGTTGCACTTATATATTCTAGTTGATAGTGGATTTGTTTCCATCCAACTATCATCTTTAGATACTTTATATTGAGATCTGGTTTCATAGATATTTGTAATTTATTTATATTTGATTTTCAGTGATAAGATTTATATTATATCCTGTGACTTGTGACATATGTTTATACCACTTGTGGATTTGATATTCATATTACAGCGTACGTATGAATTTTGGTTTCCATATATTGGAGTTGCCATATCCATACGGCTGGCATGCTTACGTGTCCTAATCCTACGTATTTTGGGACTGGGGCGTGATAGCTTCTGTCAGAGTTTCCTTAATCATTGGTAGGCCTTCCTCCTTGGACTGGAGCATTCCTTATCTTGTTAGCTGATGCTCTAGTCGTACTCTTTATTCTGTCTTTCAGTACTTTTATTTCATCATTTGTAGTGTGTTTGTTCCCATCAGACATATCTGGATTGTACTATGATATTTCAGACTCTGCACTTATTTTCCAGTATTTATTTTAGTACTTCTTGTTTATATTATATATGAGATTAGACATTGTTAGTTTTTAGGACAGCGTAGTATATTTCATTGGGTCCATTAAATTAGGTAAACCCTCGGATACGTATTACCTGGCCATTGCCACGTGGCCTGGTCCCGTGTATTTTGGGACTGGGGCGTGACATGATTTTAGTGGTGGCCCATGCAGGTCTCTTATTTATCGCTGGTGGCATGGTAACATGCCTAACGAGCCTGCAATAGGATAAAAATTACTAGATCTCATCCACTTTGATTACGCCTTTGAACCTCTTTCGTATTTTCCTTTAAAATATCTATATCTTGTTTGTTTGATTCTGTATTCTTATAATGAAGTTCTATCTCTTGCAATGAGCTAAACTTGCGCAGTGGACGCGAGGCATACGGTGCCATAGTGACATCCACTACCGCACCGAGAGAGGAGACGGCCAAGGGACCACCCAGAGAGCAGCCGCCACCACAGGCCCCGCTGATACATTGGCACCAGACTTCCCCTTACGACCGGACACAGCAGTCGAAGGGCCAGACTTCTCAGACTGTCCCGATGCAGCACTTCGAGGGCCAGACTTCGAGGGCTACGCCGATGCCGCAGTCCGAGAGGCCGACATCTGAGGAGACACCCACGAAGCAACCAGAGGTCCCACTGCCACTACCTCCACACTTTCCACCCCAGATGCCATATTCGGAGGGACAGCCGCAGATGTTCCAATTCTTTCAGGCTATGATGCAAGCACAATGGTATCAGACCGAGACCTTGAGACAGAGCTTGATGGCAGTACTGGAGAGGACACCGGCCCCAGTACCCGCACCAGTACCTGCACCTGTCCAGCCAGCTGGTACTGTACGAGGATTTCGCTAGATAGGCCCGAATACCTTTTATGGCAACAAGACTGCAGAGGAGATATCTGATTGGGTATCCAACACGGAGATGCTACTGGAGGCTTCTTAGCTACATCCAGATCTTTGGATGACTGCAGTGAGGGCCCAACTGAAAGGCAATGCCCATCACTGGTGGGATTCTATAGAGCGCAACGTTGGTAAGACACAGACGTGGGAGCAGTTCTTAGAGTACTTCAATGCGAAGTATTTCTCGGCTACGGTCAGGAATGCCCTATACTCCCAGTTCCTGCACCTGGAGCAGAGGAATATGACCGTAGACGCATACGACACGGAGTTCAGTTGACTTAGCTGGTTTGGTGCCGCCTTGATACCCAACGACCTGGAGAAGGCCAGAAGATTCTATCACGGCCTGACTTTCGAGCTGCAGAGGTACACCACCACACATGCAAGATCTCTTATGAGGAGGTTTTTTTAGAGGCGAGGATCCAGGAGGCCATTGGCAAAGGAGCGAGGCATTACAGCACGACTGTACCAGCCAGAGCTCAGCCCGGAGCAGGAGGACCGATCCGTCGTCCGTAAGCGCATACACAGCAACGGACAGTGCCATACCAGCACAAGGAGCTTCTGACTTGTGACCATTGTTGCAAGAAGGGACACATTATCAGAGATTGCTGGAAGAAGCTAGGATTATGCATGATCTGTGGTACGAGTCAGCACCTTTCCAGAGATTGCCCACAGTGCAAGGATGCAGCACCGCAGACAAGATAGAGGCCAGCAGCACCAGTACTAAGGATACTACCCCCGCCAGGAGGCCAACATCCACCAGCACCTGGAGGATTTCAGAGGGCACCACCCTTGGCCCCGCAGGAGGCACAGTTTGATCGAGCCAGACAGCAGGCCAGAGGTCAGAGGCATGGACATGCCTTTGCACTAGCAGCGATCAAGGAGGAACCAGAAGAGGAAGCTATCACTGGTACCATTTTAGTTGCATCATTGCCTGCGACTGTACTATTTGATTCTGGTGCTACACTATCTTTCATATATAGTAGTTTCATAGCTATACATAGAGTAGCTACTTTCCCCTTACCTAAGAGTTAGAAGATTCTTACCGGAGAAGGCATCGTACCGGTTACCAGCACTATTAGAACGTGCTCGGTAGTCGTGTGTGGTAGGGAGATGAGAGCAAGATTTTTGGTATTCCCGATGCCAAACTTCGATGTTGTGCTAGGCATAGACTGGTTGAGCCAGTACAATGCCATACTAGATTGCCAGAGGGGTAGCATCATTTTTAGACCGCCAGATCACCTGGAGTTCGAGTACATACAGGGCACCATTGAACGAGGAGTAGGACAGACAGCTGGAGCTTATATGGCTATGGAGATGGCACCCCCACCGATAGTTACAGAGTTCGAGGGTATTTTTTGGAGGAGTTGCCAGGCCTACCGCCTGTTAGAGAGGTGGAGTTTACTATTGAGTTAGTACCCAGAGCAGCGCTGGTATCTTCAAATGTGTACTGGTTGGCGAAGAAGGAACTGGATGAGCCGAAGCTACAATTAAAGGAGTTGCAGATTAAGGGATTTGTCCATCCTAGTGCATCACCCTGGGGAGCACCAGTATTGTTTATACCAAAGAAGGATAGGACATTCCGTATGTGCATTGATTACAGAGCCCTTAATGCTTTGACTATCAAGAACAAGTACCCCCTGCCGCGGATTGATGATTTGTTCGACCAGCTGACGAGAGCAGTGGTGTTCACGAAGATCGACTTGAGATCGGGATATCACCAGGTATTCCAAAGACAGCATTCAGGACTCGTTATGGTCACTACGAGTTATTGGTGATGCCTTTTGGACTGAAGAATGTGCCTGCCGTATTTATGAACCTGATGAACAGGGTCTTCCACCAATATCTGGACCAGTTCATGGTAGTCTTCATCGATGACATCTTGGTGTATTCAAAAAGCCACGAGGAGCACGAAGAGCACTTGAGATTAGTGTTAGAATCGCTGAGGCGTGAGAGGCTTTATGCCAAGTTGAGCAAGTATGAGTTTATTCAAGATCGTGTCGCTTTCCTCGGATACGTTATCTTAGGAGACGGTATTTTGGTAGATCTAGCAAAGATTTTGTCAGTAGAGACATGGCCGACCTCTACCAACGTCTCGGAGGTGAGGAATTTCCTAGGACTTGTCGGATATTACCGGAGGTTCGTAGAGAACTTCACGAGGATCGCAGAGCCGATGACCCGCTTGACCCGCAAGGAGCAGGAGTTTACCTGGACAGAGGAGTGTCAGACGGCATTCGATGAGCTGAAGAAGCGTCTGACTATGGCAGCTATCTTGACCATACATTCTGGACCCGGAGGATTTATGATCTACAGTGATGCATCCGAAAAAGGATTAGGATGCGTCTTGATGCAACATCGGAAGGTTGTGGCCTATGCCTCTAGGCAGCTGAGGGCCAATGAGAAGAACCATCCCACTCATGACTTGGAGCTTGCCGTAGTGATATTTGATTTGAAGCTTTGGAGGCACTACCTATACGGAGAGCGAGTGGAGATATTCATAGATCACAAAAGCCTACTCAGAAGGACCTGAACTAGAGACAAAGATGTTGGCTCGAGTTAATGACAGACTTTGAGATCGAGCTACAGTACCATCCGGGAAAGGCCAATGTGATAGCTGACGCATTGAGCAGGAGGCCCATGGCATTCTTTTTGACTACCCAGCAACATCTGTTGAGAGATCTAGAGTAGTTGGGTATATAGGTCATTATGCCCAGAGCGGACGGCCAGTTGTCGAGTTTTCAGGTGCAATCAACATTGGTTGAGAGGATCAAGGCTGCCTTGCCAACAGATGCCAGATTCCAGAGGCTTCGACAGAGGATAGAGGCCGGGATACAAACAAGATTGTGCATACACGAGGATGGGACTTTGATATATGGAGATCATCTCTATGTTCCGAACGGAGAACTTCGTCAGGAGCTAATATCGGAGGCACACAGTTCAACATACTCTATTCATCCAGGAGTCATGAAGATGTACAAAGACTTGAGGTAGTACTATTGGGGGCATGGAATGAAGAAGGAGATAGCCCGCTTTGTAGCAAAGTGCCTGGTGTGTCAGCAAGTCAAGGCTGAGCATCAGAGGTCTGCAGGTTTACTTCAGCCGCTCCTGATACCTGAGTGGAAATGGGAACACGTTACTATGGACTTCGTTATGGGCTTTCCGAGGAGTCCTATTGGTCGTAATGCGGTATGGGTGATCGTGGATTGACTCACCAAGTCAGCTCACTTTTTACCTTTCAGATTTGGGCAGTCTACAGAGGTCTTAGCAGATATATATATGAGGAAGATCTTGCAACTGAATGGAGTATCAGTCAGTATAGTGTCTGACAGGGATATGAGGTTCATATCTTACTTTTGGCGGAGTATTCAAGAGAGCCTCGGTACCCGCTTGAAGTTCAGCATATCGTATTACCCGCAGACAGATGGCCAGTCTGAGCGCACCATTCAGACACTGGAAGACATGTTGAGGGCGTGCATGCTTGATTTCAGTGGATCATAGGAAGACCATTTACATTTGGTCAAATTTTCCTATAACAATATCTATCAAGCGAGCATTCAGATGGCTCCCTATGAAGTGTTGTATGGCAGGCAGTGTCGTTCCCAAGTATGTTGGAGCGACGTGGGCAAGAGGCAGATTCTAGGGCCAGAGTTGGTTGTTCGTACAGTGGAGAAGGTGAAGAAGATCCAAGGGCACCTGCGAGCAGCACAGGACAGACAAAAGCATTAGGCAAACGCGTATCGACGACCCCTAGAGTTCCAGGTTGGAGATAATGTATTTCTGAAAATCTCACCTACCCGAGGAACCATCAGGTTTGGAGGCAGAGGAAAGCTGAGTCCGAGGTATATCGGACCATTCGATATGTTGGAGCGCATCGGAGTGGTTGCTTACAGATTAGCATTGCCACAGACATTAGAAGAAGTTCATGATATCTTCCATGTATCTCAGCTAAGAAGGTACATGCAAGATCCGAGTCATGTACTTGACCACTCGGAGATCACCGTTGGGCCGAGTTTGTCATACCAGGAGGAGCCTGTAGAGATTCTAGACAGAAGCGAGAAGATATTACGAGGTTAGACTATCCCTCTAGTTTGTATCGTATGGAGGCATCATGCACCAGGCAAGTCGACCTGGGAATAAGAGGATGATTTTCGGCAGCATTTGTTCCATCTCTTCGAAGGCCTAGGTATGTAGTAGCATTTTATTTCAGTCAATAGGTGTTTTTACCACATGTCTGTTTTAATTTCGAGGACAAAATACTCTAAGAATGATAGATTGTAAACTCCCTCAACCAAATTTAGGTCTACTTAGCTTGGATAGAGAGACTATGTTTAATTTGGAGCCAATTAGAATTAGAACACAATAGTTTAGATTTATTGTGCAATATTTATATCACTTAGTGCACCTTACCGTTGCTTCGATATTTAGAGCACTACACTAGCTATTACCTTTAAACAAATTCTATACACTTTTTCTAGACAAGCCAGCCTACCATTCTGACCTTTGTGTAACTTATAACTACTCTCTCTTGTGCTTTATTTTAGTCGCACAATATTCGTTACAAACGTTCATGTTTAAATCCCATTTAAATCTAACTTTGCATCTTTATTCGTTCCAATCGAAATTAGAGACAGAACCTCAACCCATTTTGGCCAACCCAATTTATGACATTATTCTATTCTGAGTCTACTACGTCCATGACACTTGCGTCCCATCCAATTTTAACCCTATATATTTTCAATTAATTAAAGAGCACCATTTACACTAATTTTTAATTAAATTGGTGTAAGAACCCAACCTCACCCAAAACTAGACCCAACTCTAACCCAAACCCCCACTCACACCCTCAAGGTTCATACTAAACACCATACACCATTTTAGTCCACTACATCACACCAAACATGATATTTTGCCTCATCCAATCCCAGGTTCCATTAATTGTGCAATTTTCCAATTGTTAAGGGACTTTTATGCAAATATGCAATTAAGTGTTCCCCTCCCATTGGCCCCAACACATGAAGAACCTCATCCCCCCTCCTTGACCGGTCCACCCTATTTTTTTCCCCCATTTGTTATACTTCCTACAACTTTTCCTCCTTACATCCTCACCCTCCATTTCAAAATCCCTCCATCCTAGCCCTTCCTTCATCATGTTGAGGTTTCACACCTTCCCAAAAATATTTCCCAGTCGGCCCTAATCCCAAGGAGAGCCCCCCCTCTCTCTCTCTTACATATACTACACTCTTCCTCTCTCTAAAATACCCACAACAGCTACATATCCAAAGAAACCCTAAATTCTACACTACCTTCTTCCTCTATCCGACTTCATTCACTGCCACCTCCCTCTCCCAACTCCGACCGCCTCCTCCTCCGAGCATCTCCAACCGACCTCCTATGACCTTCCTCCTCTCCGACACCAACCACCGCCACCGCCAGCAGCCGCCTCCGCCTCGATAGACCACCACAACAGCCCCTCCCACTCTACTTCTTCTTCCCCGGCCAACCTCCTTCCCCGACACCCCATTCATCTCAGTCCGCCACCATCACCCGGCCGTCTCCCCGCCTCAGCCATCATCTCCTCCGTCGGTCCCCACCCTCGACAACCGCCAGCATCCCCACGAGTAGCCATCACCACCACCTCCACCTCCATTCATCATCACCAGCACTATCACTCGACACTTTCCCCCTTGACCCGAGTCCCTCCCGCTCGTCTCCACCCCCTCGACCACTGTCGACCTCACCGTCTTCACCATCGTCACCCCTAACTCACCGGCTCTACCACTACCAACAACCATCACCGCCACCACCATCGTCTCCACCACTCCCCGATGTTACCATCATCCCCATCACAACACCATCATCATCATCCCCAGTCACCCCCACCACCACCACAACGTTTCGGCCACCTCCACCACCGCCTTAGCCAGCAACCCCGGCCACCCCGGCCACCCCCTACCGTTAGTAATCAACCACGACCACCCTGCCTTTAAACCCCTTGATTTTTCAAGATTTTGTTTTAAACTGGATTTTTCAGAATTTTCTGGAATTTTTCGGGAATTTTTGCTAATTAAAAATAAGGTGTTTTTGGCATTAAATAAAATTAAATATTTTTAAAATATATTAAAATATTATGAAAATAATATTTTTGGGTGTAAAATGAAAAACTGGACTTAGGATAATTTTCTGGGAATTTATTTGACCCCAAAAATATTTTTAAATGCCCGAAACCCATTTTTAAATAATTAAACTAAAAAACCAAAATAGACCGGACTGAACCCGATTCAAACCGGACTGAACCGGCCGAACCCGGTTCAGCCAGACCGGACCGGTCCACCCGCCTAGCGGGTCGGGTCGGTCCACCCGACTGAACCCGAACCCGCGAACCCGCGAACCCGCGAACCCGTTCCTCTTTCCCCCGCACGACTCAGACGCTGCCGCTTCCTCCGCCGTCTCCCCGCGCTTCCGGCCACGTCGCCGCCCCTCCGCACCCTTCGGCCCACGTCGCCGCCTCCTTCGCTGCCATGTCCCCCGCCTCGCTCGACCCCGCCCCTCGCCTCTCTCCCTATATAAAACCCTAGCCCACTTCTCCGGCCACTCAAATCCCCCATCGCCGGAAACCTCCACCCTCTCCAGCGCCGAGCAGCCCCTTCGCCACTGCCCCGCTGCCCGGCTCCGCCGCGCGTCACGCCGCCCCGACATCCTCCTCCTCCTCCTTCTTCCCCGTACCACTCCCCCTCGACCAAACCTTACCCTCCTTCCTCCCAGCGCCGCCTGCCGCAGCTCCTAGTCGACCCCGGAACCCTAGCCGCCCGGCCGCCCTGAGCCTCCCCGAGCCTCCGCCGTATCCGTCGAGCAGCCCTGACCCAGACACAGCATCCCCTGACCCGGACACAGCGGAAACCCCAGACCGGACACAGTTTCCCCGTGCCGCATCTCGACGCGGACACGGAGAAATTTGCCGTTTCTGGAGCTCTGTTCAGGTACTCGTATCTCTCTGCTCGTTTACCCATTTTCGATTTCGTCTGTTGCATCGTGACCCCTGCGTGACCCTCTCGGTGCCCGTGCAACCCGCTTGGTGCATCGCGTCCTGTGGCGATCGCGAACCGCGATCCAAAAATAGGAAAAACAACCCCCTGTTTCACCCCGGAACTGAGTACGCCCCGCCAAACGGGACGACTTGGTCGCGTACGGTCTTCACAGATATGTGCGCGTCGTTGATACGAACATGCAAGATTTCACAGAAGTTGATTTGGATGTGCGTGCACACCGAAATCAACGCGTATCCGCGGACACCGTCCCGTATCCGTCAGTTCTAGAATGTGTCCTAACTTTGTGTACACACGTCGGATCAAAATGAAATTTACGCCATCGGACTCGTAGCGATATGCTGGTCCTGTGACCCAAGTTTGGTTCGATTCTGAGAACGTTGACGAAATCGCATGTCGTGGGCCCCACAAGCTCCACTTGACGGGCAATTTTGTGACCGGCTCATCGGAATCCAATTCTGTCAGTTCCGTTGGGTTCGTATCAGCATTCCTGACTTGTTGACACTAAGTTGGACGAATTTGTAGACCTTTGATCCTGACACATTTTTCGGTGCAAAGCGGGCCCACATGTGGACCCCGTTTTGACCTAAATTTGCTATTTTTGCTCTTGTCTCCAAATTGGACTCAAGGACAGGTGTTTCTAGCTGATTGATACTTTCTGGATCTGATGGTAATATTTGTTTCAGTATCCGGAGACATTCCTGAAGAATTCACGAATACCAGAGCTACAGTTGGAGCCCGAACCACAGGCAAGTGTACCTTGCCAACTTTGCAGTCTTGTTACATATTTTCCTTGATTCATTTATAATGTTATGCATGCTTGACCTAGGACCGTGTGACTTACTTAGCGTCCGATTAATAGTCGGGTGCCAACCCCGTACGCGGAGTTGTGTACTGTCATCTAGACATGGATACCGATACCCTATACTTCTTGTACTTGTCTAATCAAGTACATCATAACCCAGGACACTTGACACTATTCATGAGACAGAATCTTCCTGAGATATTCGTGGTGATTCTGTATAGGATACAGGTTTTATGATATAGACATTATATTCATCGACAGTATATGACCTGCTGCATTAGTTTGATCTTGCGTGTCATGGACATGAGACGTGTGATTACATTGGATGGGAAGAGACACACATGCTACAGGATGATTTATATATATTATTTATGGTGAGGCTTAGACTCTATATCAGAGCTAGGCATTCTACTAGTGTTATATTTATTGTGAGGCCTCAAACTCTATATCAGAGCTAGGCACTATACTAGTGATATTACTGCTACCGGCTCCCCGACACAGAGCTTGTAGTGGCTCAGCCTAAGTACTAGTGATGCTCTCAACTTGTATTTCATATAGATGGTTACATATTTACCCTATTGTTTCATTTATTGCTGCACTGCATTTATTTTGGCTTGTATTTTTTGTACCTTGTTATGTCCCCTGAGGACCTGGATCCGGATTATGTCCCCAGGAATTGCAGACGAGATCTTTTCTGAGGTATACGGGATCGCAGCAGGAGCTGATACAGGAGCTGTACCGACACCAGTGGACTTCTCCTGAGTACTGGCTTCATATACTCAGTTATTCCTATTTTCCAGTTGTTTTATTTCCTGTCTATTTGCATTGATGTATCAGACATACTCTCGGATTGTTCCCCGAGACACTTTATTGAGATTTGTTAGTTATTCTATTTGCATTTATTCTGGCATTTGATCTATGATTATTTGTTGTGGATGAGATTAGAATAGACTGTGACCTGTATTATTGGTTCCATTTATTGTTAGACTACAGCTTAAGCATGCCCTGATGGATCCATTAAATTGGGTTGTCCATCGGTGCGTGCTGCTGGCCATTGCCGCGCATCCAGTCCCTCGATATTTTGGGACTGGGGTGTGACACTGCCACCGCCGCTGCTGCCGAAGATGCTACCTTTGAGTGCTATTGTGACTGCACTGCCACCGTAGCCGTCGGAGTCACTGTGCACGCCGGAGGCCGGCTACCTCGTGCAGCGGACATACACCCCCAGGACACGATCATCGACTAGGTATATTCCCCTTTCGTATATGTCGACGTATTATTGTGTAGACACGTGTAGTGTAGTGTATGTGTTTATGTTTGAGTGTAATGTTAAAGTATATGTATTTATGTTAATAATTACATCATAATAAAATTTTGACTATTTTTGATAAGGAGTACGGTGTTGTCCAAGGTTTAGACATTGGTCTCCTGCACGCTAATATGTTAGCTAAGAATATTAATATAGTATTATACGTCATAATTTGTAATGTATCTTTATAGCATGTTAGCTAGGAATATTAATGTAGTATTATACATCATTCAATTTGTAATATATCTTTATAACATGTTAGCTAGGACCTGTGTTGCGTTATACATTATCTGGTTTTATAGCATATCTTGCTAATTCGTTGTCTTGGTGTACACGGTAATTGAAGGTACGACACGTATACGTTTTAGCTACGTGCACACGCGACCCAACTAGATGACCAATTGTGACCCCCTGCTTCAGTTCGTAATTACAATATAGTGTTTCCTGTGTGTACTATTGTAGTGACTAATAATCGTATTATTATATTATATATAGGGTCGTTGGACCGTTCAGGCGAAACTTCAGGAGCAGGTCATTGGCACTCGTAGCTTGAGGACCCAGGCAAGTATACCTTGCCTGATTTACTGTTTAAATTAAATTATAAAATATTGTATGATATCATGTTAGAATATACATATAACTGTGCGCGTCCGAGATTGACTCGGGTGCAGCCGACGAATATATCGATGAGTAGTGTACTTGACTTAGTCACTAGCAGACTCACCTACCATTGCGAGAATATTCTGATATCTTCCTAGACCCTAACACTTCTACACGTATTACGATGACAAACTCATATTGGGATACGGGTCTACATACCCGACATGCATCACGGTTTAGTACGTAATCAGGGTTATCCAGTTAGTTGAGACTTGGCATGTAGTTACGTGGCATGCACCTCGTGTATTCGACTTGTATATCCGCATTGGGCGGAAAGGATAACTGGCAGGCATATGGGATACACACATTAGAATCTATAGTATCCGGAGGAGCCACGGATACAATAACTTCCTTTATACAGATACCGCGTTCTTCGGAGCGATACGGACGTATTATTTGCAGATACCTCATTCTTTGGAATGATGAACGTTACATATACAGATACCACGTTCTTCGGAGTGTGGACGTTATGCCTACACCTACCCACATGTACCAAGGTTGTCCTCACATTAAATTTACTTAGATGGTTAGCACACCCCTTTATTTTATTCAGTATTTATATTGGAATATATTTATGTATCTTGTTACGTCCCTCTGAGGACATGCTTCCCTTCCAGATTTGGACGAGGCTTATTATCCAACCGTGTACGGACCCGGGCAGGAGATGAGGTTCGCATCCGAGGAGGCGCTAGAGGTGCTTCTATCAGAGTTTCCTTGATCATTGGTAGGCCTTTCGCCTAGGACTAGAGAATTCCTTATCTAGTTAGCCGATGCTCTAGTCGTACTTTTTATTCTGTCTTTTAGTACTTTTATTTCATCATTTATAGTGGATTTGTTTCCATCAGACATATCTGGATTGTACTATGACATTTCAGACCCTGCACTTATTTTCCAGTATTTATTTCTGTAACTCTTGTTTATATTGTGGATGAGATTAGACATTATCGGATGTATGATAGTATTAGACATTGTTAGTTTTTAGGACAGCGTAGTATGTTTCGTTGGATCCATTAAATTAGGTAAAGCCTCGGGAGACGTATTAGCTGGCCATTGCCACCTAGCCTGGTCCCGTATATTTTGGGACTGGGCGTGACAGATTGCCGAAAGATCTAGCCAAAATTACCAGTTATCCTAGCTAGTATTAATTAGCATTTTGGTACCAAATTTTTTTTCCGTCTTATATTTGAAAATTAAATATTGTCGATATTATTGGATGTTGTTGATGTTTAGATTTCATAGTTATGTTAGACTTCTTTGATATGCTATCGTGCTTTAGATATGTGATTGAGTATTGTGTTTCTTTAATTACCTTGTCCTGCTTATGGAGTTGAGACATTATTGACTACGGAGTTTTACATTTTGTGAGATGCTATATGGTTAGTTATGACCTAGACAGCATTCTACCACCGATGTTGCGGCGTAGGCTGGACGTACCCATGTACTCGTGTCCCTTCACCGGGTGTGGGTTGTGACATCCTGTACAAGGAAATCATAGGTCGTGGGAATAGTTATTTGTACATATTTTACGAGAAGTACTACATGTAAGACACATACTCATAACTGCTAACTGTAGGTTAGGATAATATGTGCACTTTAAAAGTCGTCTGAAGACTGGCACATTTTTGGTAAGATATGCACTATGGCGCATTTTTGAAGCAGTTGGCACTACGGCACATTTTTGAAGGTATTGGCACAGCGGCTTACTTTAGAAGAAGTTGGCACAGCGACACATTTTTAAGGTATCGGCACATCGACAGACTATAGAAGAAGTTGGCACAGCGGCACACTTTTAAAGAAGTTGGCACAGCGACATAATTTTGAAGATATTAGCATAGCGGCGCACTTTTGAAGAAGTTGGCATAGCGACGCACTTTGAAGAGATTATCACAGCAGTGCACTTTTAAAGAAGTTGGCACAACGGCGTACTTTTGGATAAATTGGTACAGCGACACAATTTTGAAGAGATTAGCACAACGGCTGGGTCGCTAAACGGCAACCTGGGTTTGTGTGCCGCAGCACAGCTGTAATGATGACTTCTGACTCTTCAGTTTTTGCATATGTCAGCTCTCGGTTTGTTGCATTAAATATTAAGAGAAAGAAGATTATTTGTGCACAAAATTTTGTAACACTAAGAAAGTACGCCATCTTCCGAAAGTGCGCCAAAGTATTGAGCACTTAAGAAAGTGTGCGTCTTTCTTATGAAAAAAGTAGAAAGTGCGTTAAGCAGATAGAAATTACGTCATCTTTCCACTGTTGGGTTTATTTATAGAAAATGGTGCCATCTATCTGAGGTGCACTTTTGATGCTTCTACTGGTATATCCTATTGGTTCTGCCTGATACTACTGTTGGTGATACTCTGGTGCTGGAGAAGGGGAATTATTCTCCTTCTAGATGGTAGTTATGGACAAAAAGCAATCATATGATCTGGTGCTCCACATAACAAACAAAGATGGTTAGCCCTCCGGCAAGAAATATGGGTGTGCCCTTCCTTCTCGTAGAAGGAACATACAACTAGAATCTCCTGGTACTGGTATGGATGACCGTATGCTAGTGCGGTGATACTGAGGGATACTGAAATAAAGAGCCTAACATAGGTATAAGATTCCTTTTATGAACCTCAGTTGTGGATGTGGTCCTCTTGTTATATGTTCATGCTCTTGTGCTGCCTCTACAGTAGATCGGACTGGATATGCTAACTGACTGAATGACTGGTACTGCCTCGGCTCCCCCAGCTAATTATGTTGGTAGTATGGGGTGTCCAGACTTTGGAGCTGCCTCAAATGACTACTGACCAACTATTGGCACTGACTGATAAAACTCTCACTGATGATCCTCAGGAATAGGAATAGTGCCCCTAAACAATAAGGATACCAAGTAACAATAATAGACAGGGACAGATCAATGATCAATAAGCAACTTATCAGTTCAAGGATTTTAAAAGGTAACGCGAAAAAAGAATTTCAAAGGAGTCTAAATTTGGGATTAAGATTCTAACAAGATGAATCCCCCACAAGTCTAAAAAATAAACATGTATGGGCCACCACTAAAATCTTTTCATGCCGTAGAACCATAATTCTAGAGAATGGGGGTGGACAAAGCCAGTTACGTATATCTGAGTACACAAGTACCCCGAGATACGATCACGACTGTCTAAAAGACAAATAGAAGGACTCTAATATGCCATGATATCAGTCCTAAGGCCGATAAATCCTAGTATATCAATTCAGCAACAATAAATAACAAGAGTATATCATACATGAAAGTATAGAGGCATCCCAAAATACATATCATATATGATCAAGAAGCTAGTGGATACAAAATGTTCCACTAGCAAAGTACAAATATATATAATTATAGAATCAGTCTAGAACTAATAATATAGAATCACATTGACCGAAGTCAAATGGAACATGTTCCAGAATAAAAAGGAAAACACATGTCATAGCTAAACACCACAAAAATGAATCTAAAGAATGAAGTGGGAGATAAAGATAACTCACTCGCTAATCCGAGCCGCAATCCTCCAAATACGAGCCATCCGATGAAACTGAAGGTAGATCCTCTTGGTCTGCTACTAGATTTGGCCATACAAAACCTATGTGTAACCACCTAAAATTAGGACTAGGAATATTTTTATAATTTTTCTATTGTTATGATTAATTAAGTGGTTAATTAGAATTAATTAGTGTTAGTTTTCATGGATAGAATATTCTCTTATAGAATAGTAGATATCCTTCCATAACTAATTTGATCATTTCCTAACCAAAAAGATTTCATTAATATTAGATCTAGAAAATAAATCAAAGAGTGGAGGGGCAAACTTGTCATTTAAACAACCTCAACATACACTATTAGTGGTCGGCCCTATTAGAAAGGAGAATCCCATTTATTTTCCACTAATTTGTTAATTCTTCTTCCCCAAGCTTTGTCTTCCCCAAGCCACTTCCAATTCCTACCAATTCTGACTACAAACCACTCAATTTTAATACATTCTCATTTCCTTAGAGTCCTGGAGCATTAGAGCACAAGGAAGAGCATTGGAGAGGAGCCAAGATAGGAGGATCATGTCCAAATTAGCCTCATTGTGTCTAATTTGGTAGAGTTTTATTGGGATCCACTTCCAATAGGTAAATTCCTTTTTTTTACCAATTTCTATATTAGAAATCTAATTTGAACCCATAGGAACCTACCAATAGTTAGATACAATCTCATAGGTAGTGAATTAGCTAGTAGATAGCCTATTCTTAGTTGATACATGTGTTTTTATAGGCCATTTAGTAGAATTATAAATTTGTGTCCAACAAGTGTTTGTGTGGTTCCCATGAGGATACATATAGGTAGATTTGGAAATTTAGGTATATTTGTGTCCCTTGTGTCAATTATACCAATTTGTTAGTTAGATCTATATATATATTATGTATGGAGTATCAATTCTAGTATATATATATATATATATATATATATATATATATATATATATATATATATATATATATATATATATATATATATATATATATTTTTTTTTTTTCATAGATTTGGGTTGGGTTGGTATTATGAGGATATGGTTATTGATGTGTGTATCAATTAGGTTTGGTTTCACGCATCACTTGGTATCATATAATTGAGTGTCACAGATTAGATTTGAGTATCCTATATGTGGTATTATGTACCATGGTATCAAGTAGGGATTGAGTAACATAGATTTAGATTGACTTGTGCATAGTATATCATGGATACCAAGTGGACTTATCTTGGTTGTGGGAGTAGTTTAATATGTGTGCCTTTGTGTTAGGACTAGGTTTTTAGAGGCATGTATGGAGAGGTGTTAGGTGTGCAAATCACTCCCTGTAACTACCTAATTCCGGGAGAGGAATATTTTTGTCATTTCTATATTATTTCTATATTATGAATGATTTAAATATTATATATATATATATATATATATATTGTTGGTTAGTGGACTAGATGATTAGAAGGTAGTCATAAATAGGCTCATTAATCACTTCTCCCTTTTAATTAGAGATTAGAATATTCCCTTCTTAGGAATAGAACCTTCACTCCAAATTAAATATTCTTCGTGACAATGCAAGAGGGGTATTAGTGTTATTTTATATTGCTTAAACCCTAAGAAGTAGTGGTCGGCCCTATAGGAGGGGGAGAGCTACTCTCTCCTCTTCATTTTGTGATTTATTTCTCCCCAATTTGGTGTTCTTCCCCAAATCAACCCATCCCTCCATAAAATTCTTTCAATTTTACCTCAATACCTATTCATATTCACCATCAAGGAGGCATAGGATCTTGGATTGTAAGGAGCACAACTTGGAGAGAAGATTTTGTCCATTTCGTATCCACTTGGAGGTATTTTATTGGAATTTGACTCCCAATAGGTATAACCCTATTTTTCTTAAATTTTATGGTTAATTTATGGTTTTAAAACCTTAGGAACCCTTCAATGGCTAAGGACTACACATAGAAAGAAGAACTAGATGCTATAAGCCTATATTGTGATAGTTACATTGACTTTTATGGCCAAATTAAGAAAAATCCAATTTTGGGCCATTAGATATTTGATGGAATATTTCTCTAGTTATTTTAGAGTAAGTTCCATGATTTGGAATGACGTACGTGTCCAAAATTGGACACGGTGAGTGCGTATCAAGATACACCGTGATACGGTTGTAGAAATATAAAATATGCTGAGGAATTGTCCGTGTATTTTATAGTCAAAACCCCCAACATACATAAAGTCCCTCTCTGCGTAAAACAGAGCTTCAAGGTTATTTGGCATAAAATAGGGCTTCAGAGCTGTCCATGTAAAACAGAGCTTCAAGGTTGTTTGGCGTAAAATAGGGCTTCAGAGCTGTCCGCGTAAAACAGAGCTTCAAGACTGTTTGGCGTAAAGTAAGGCTTTAGAGCTGTCATCGTAAAACAGAGCTTCCAGGCTGTTTGGCATAAAATAGGGATTCAGAGCTGTCCGCATAAAACAGAGCTTCAAGGCTGTTTGGCGTAAAATAGGGCTTTAGAGCTGTCTGCGTAAAACAGAACTTCAAGGCTGTTTGGCGTAAAATAGGGCTTCAGAGCTGTCTGCGTAAAATAGAACTTCAAGGCTGTTTGGCATAAAATAGGGCTTCAGATCTGTCCGCATAAAGCGAGGTTCAAGGCAGTTCTGTGTAAAAGGTTGCTATACCTTCCTGCGTAAAGTTTAAAATATGTTATTTTTAATGCAGCGCAAAGTTGTACGAGGAACTCTTCGTATTCCTTGGATGAATTTCTCAGTCAAATCAGTGAACCTGACATTTGACAAAAGTACTATACGATGATCGAGAGAACGGCTGTGATGATGATTTTGTACAGAGACTCAGGTTATTATTTTATGATATATTTTTGATACAAGTCATTTTTATGCATTCAAAATGGAGTCTTCTGAATATGCTGCCTATTCTACATTGACAGAAATAAGTTTTTACACTCAAGACAAGACAAAATCAGACGCCACATCAAAAGCTGTTTCTTGTACAGAGCTCAAGGCATATCTCTGCATTTTATGCACGAGATTGAGGCATATCTCTGCATTTAATGCACGAGATTTTGTTCTATTTTTAAAAATTTGTCATGACTGGAAAAGCTAAGACTGTGACTAATACGCTCACATCACCATCCTTGTATTTTATGTCAACTAGGCTATTTTCAACTATTGGAGTACTTCGTATGCTATCTCCTCGAAATATGCCAACTCGACTATATTTGTAAAGGTACGTTGATAAGGCTACTTAGCCCAGAATACGTTCAAGACCTCAGTCGTGAAGGATAATTGGCTATTTTATGCTGGTTATCTATTATTCATGAATCATCAAGTTTTATGCAGGGACAGTTACCTACTTGTCTTGCATGCCATGATCTTCGAGAAGCAGTTATACGCGTTACCTTATAAAGGGATACGTGTCTTACGCAATATTCAGAAGATTATTTGAACGTGGGTAGCAGTTGTCATAACCGCAGCGTAAAGGAGGTAATCTTCTTCACAGTTTGGTCGTGAAGGATAATTGGCTATTTTATGCTGGTTATCTATTATTCATGAATCATCAAGTTTTACGCAGGGGCAGTTACCTACGTGGCTTGCATACCATGATCTTCGGGAAGCAGTTATACGTGTTACCTTATAAAGGGATATGTGTCATACGCAGATTCAGAAGATTATTTGAACGTGGGTAGCAGTTGTCATAACCGTAGCGTAAAGGAGGCAATCTTCTTCACAGTTTGGCCTTTTACGCCAACAAGACAGTTATTTGGCTTTTACGCCAACCAGGCAGTTATTTGATTGATCTCTATAAATAGAGACCCCTGGTTACAGGGTAAAAAAAGGAGAATTGGTTTTGGCTGACAACTTTGGCAAAAAGAATTCGATCCTACTTGCAACTTTCCTTTGGCCGGCTTTTGCCTTCAGTTGAGAGAAAGTTTGAAGCTTCTTCTACAGCACTTCTTCATCATCGTGTAGTCTAAGGAACAAAGTGATCAATTGCAGATCAGACTTCCATAGCAATACTTCCCCAGAATCATTTTATTGTACTTAATATCCTCGTATAGGATTATTTGTACTTTTCTCTTTTCTCGTTTGTAAGTAAAAGTTTCGTATAAACTTTGTTTATCCAAACAAAATGATGACTCTTCTTGGGAAGACTTTCTCCTCTGATGAGAAAGCAATTGCTTAACACGATGCTGTATCCATTGGATCGACGAAGAAGACTTTGGTCGTCCAGTTCGACCAATCTGCCTATGAAGACATGCTTCATGCAGGGGGTAGTTCTCATTCCTCCTCTGTCCATAACAACAGGAAGCTGCGTAAAGTATGGATGCCTAAGACGTCCTCTACCCTTCCTGTAAGTTTTCATTCACTGATCAACAAAGTTGTGACAACACAGCCAACACGCCTTGTGCGTAAAACTTTGTCTCCCGTCTGTGACGTTGTAGACAAAACTTCTAGCAATGCCTCAGTGCCAATCCAGAAGTCTCAAACATGCCCTGCGTGTAAACCATCGTCTCCCATCTGCGCTGGGGATAACTTTCTCCTCTGACGAGAAAGCAATTTTTCAACACGATGCTGTATCCATCGAATCGACGAAGAAGACTTTGGTCGTCCAGTTCGACCAATCTGCCTATGAAGACATGCTTCATGCAGGGGGTAGTTCTCATTCCTCCTCTGTCCATAACAACATGAAGCTGCATAAAGTGTGGATGCCTAAGACGTCCTCTAGCCTTCCTATAAGTTTATATTCACTGATCAACAAGGTTGTGACAACACAACCAACACGCCCTGTGCGTAAAACTTTGTCTCCCGTCTGTGAAGTGGTAGACAAAACTTCTAGCAATGCCTCAGTGCCAATCCAGAAGTCTCAAACACGTCTTGTGCATAAAACCTTCGTCTCCTGTCTGTGACATAGTAGACAAAACTTCTGGCAATGCCTCAGTGCCAATCCAGAAGTCTCAAACACGCCCTGCGCGTAAACCTTAATCTCCCGTCTGTGACGTGGTAGACAAAACTTCTGGCAAGGCCTTAGTGCCAATCCAAAAATTTTAAACATGCCCTGCGCATAAAATTACATCTCCCGTCTATGATGAGGCAGATGTACCCTTTGATAACATCAAAGGAAAACAAGTAACGAATCCTTCAACCTCTAAGCTTTTACGCCCACATAAGAAGAAAGTTCCCACTTTACAGATTACGCGTGACGCTGAAAGCCGTTTGAGAATATTTCTTGTTTTACGCGAACCTATGCAAAAATCCAAATTACGCCAGGATAGGTCTGTCCGCGTAAAGAAGACTCGTTTTACGGGAAGATACACTCCTCAGACAGATGATGGATCATATGCTACTCATATGGGTGGACTGTTGTATTTCTATGGCAGAGAAAGGGTTATGGTTCCTAATCTACACATTCCTACTGATATAAAAATTCAGAATAAGCCTTCTTCTTCTTCTGGTAATCTCCCTGATTTACGTGATTTCTTGATCCAGAAACGCAAAGACAGGGGATCTCCTAATATGTCTCTCCACTATCCCCACAGAATCATATCTTACCATGTACACATTACCTCTGAATAAGATATGTCCAAAACTTTTCCATGTCCATATCACCTCTGAGTAAAGTTTGTGCTTCGACTTTGCTGCTATCATGTTCTCATAACCCCTGATAGTGCTAGTTGTTTCAACTTATTATCCATACTTAAGGTATACCATGGGTAATAAGTCCACTACCCAAGAGTCTGCCATGTCCATATTATCTCTGAGCAAACTTTCTGGCCTTGACCATTGATTATCATGTCCATATTACCTCTGATATCGATTGTCTTCCAACTTATCATCCATACCCAATCGGGAGTATGCCAATAGTGTTAAATCCATAAAAACTGTCATGACCCTATTACCTCTGATATGACTTTGTCTCGAACTTATTACTTGCACTCTCGTACATAAAAAGTAATAGGTCCACAAAAACCCCCCGGTAGGATGCCTGTAATGGAAACGAATAGTTCAAGTCCGCATTACCTCTGAACTACTTTCTTTTTTCCCCAGCAAAAAAAAAATACCTATCAAACCCTCCTGTGGTGGTGGCCCCGGTCATGGGAAAGTCATTTTTGCTCTATGTACGCGCGATAGATCACTCTCTCGGTGCCCTGTTAGTCCAGAATAGTGATGCAAGCCACGAGAAAGCCATATACTACCTCAGCCGGTTGATGGTCGGCCCAAAGCATAGGTATACCGCCGTTGAGAAAATATGTCTTGCTCTGGTATTCGTTATCCAAAAAAAAAAATTTGACATTACGTGACTGGACAGACCATTCATGTAATCTCACGAGTCAACCCTCTCAGGGTCCTCATGATCAAACCTGGGACACTCAGTTCCCGCTTGGCTACCTGGGCAATACTATTATCCCCATATGATATGGTGTTCTTCCTACAGAAAGTCGCCAAGGGTCAAGCATTGGCCGACTTTCTCGCAACCCACCTGGGGTCAGAAATCTCAAAGCTATATGAAGAAATTTCAGACGAAGTGGAAGACGCCAACGTCACTTAACAGGAAGTTGTCTGGCGAATGTTCTTTGACAGTGCTTCAAGAGCAGGGCCCAAAGGCGACATCATCGCTGGGGTCAGGATAGTGTTGATCTCCCCATACGGCCTCGTCATCAATCGTACGTATTCCCTCACGGAGCCATGCTCCAATAATGTGGCAGAGTATAACTCCCTAATCATCGGACTCCAGCTCGCTAAGCATGTCGGAGTAGAGTACTTGGAGGCCTACGACGATTCTCATCTAATCGTCAATCAGGTCCAGGGAGTATATGAAGTCTGAAATGAAGACTTAATCCCCTACCACCAAGCTGCACTTGGTATTATCGCAACATTTGAGATAATCTTTATTTAGCATGTCCTTCGGTTGCAAAACATCAAGGCTGACGTCTTAGCCGGGCTCGCTGATTCCTGGGCGGTACCAAACAACACCCATCAGCTAATCGATATGATCGGCCAAGAGCTGGTATGTCCCAAGAACAACCTATGTCTGTACCTCATCTATGCAGTGGAGGTCAACACCGATACTCAGGATTGGAGTTTTCCATTCATTGACTATGCAATCGATGGAATTCTCTGCGAGAACCTGAAGGAGGCAACTTCAATCAGGAGACGTTCCCTCCGTTTCTATTACGATACGGAGACCAAAATGTTATATCATCGGTCCTATAACGGCCTTCTGCTATGATGCTTATCGAACACAGAGGCTAAAGAAGCCCTCTCTGAAGCTCAAGACGGTGTTTACAGGGTGCATCAACCCGATCCGAAGCTACATGACCGTCTTCGGAGAATGGGTTACTATTGGCCTACGATGGTAGTAGATACTGTCGATTATGCGAGAAAGTGCCAAGCATGCCAAGGCCACGCAGACTTCATCCACCAGCCATCTGAGTTCCTACACCCAACGGTAGCATCTTGGCCGTTTGAGGTGGGGGAATAGATATCATCGGGCTAATCAGTCCGCCTTCATCGAAAGGACATTAGTTCATCTTGGCGATCACCGACTACTTCTCCAAGTGGACGAAAGCTGTCCCATTCGTTGAATTCAAAACATCAAACATAATTAACCTCGTCAAGCATTACGTCATATACTGCATCGGCCTGCCATGAAGGATCATCCATGATAATGGTCCATAGTTTGCAAGCCATGCGTTCTACTGGTTCTGTGATAAAAATTAGATTCAGAATGTGGCATCGACTGCCTACAACCCAGCAACAAACGGTCTGACGGAAGCGTTCAATAAAACCATCATAAAGCTCCTCAAGAAATTTGTGTCTTCCAACAAACGCGACTGGAATGAGAAGCTAGGGGAATATCTCTGGGCCTACCGTACAACAGTCCGGACAGCTACTGGCAATATGCCTTTCTCTCTGGTGTACAGAAGCGAAGCGGTCCTCCCCCTCGAGATCCAGATCCCTTCACTACGAGTAGCTATCTCCAACCGGCTAACCACGGACGACAATTACAGCCGACAGTTACAGGAGTTGGAATCATTCGACAAGAAATGACTCTTAGCTTAACAACGCATAGAGCTGTATCAAGCGCACCTCCCTGAAACCTTCAACAAACGGGTAAAACAGAGAATGTTCCAAGTGGGTGACCCCGTCTTAATAGTAAGAAGACCGATGGTTATGACTCACAATATGGCCTACAAATTCTAACCTATATGGGAGGGCCCGTTCATTATGGAAACCGTATTTTCCAACGGTGTATACCGGCTAGTAAAACCCAACGGCGACTTGCTCATTATGCCTATCAACGGCAAGTTCCTGAAAAAGTACTACATCTAAACTAGACTTGTACTCCCCTCATCCCCAGTGGGACAATCTAGACGTACATCTCTACACTCTGGGGTCTTCATCCCCAACAAGTGCCTATGCGCAATATTTTCCCATTCGTTATAAATTCTTGTAAAAGCCATCATCTATATCCAGAAGTCCTGGATACGCAACAGATGATGGATCCCCAAAGTCTCCCCAGCGGAGCATTCCTCAGGTCCACTCGCACACTGCTGTAGTGGCCACTCAAAAAATAATCTCGTTAGACGCTAGCCATGTATCTATTACCTCTGAGCTCTCGTCCCACCAATTTCCCCAGCGGAGCATTCCTCAGGTCCACTCGCACATTGCCGCAGTGACCACTCAAAAATCAATCTCGTTAGACGCTAGCCATGTACCTATTACCTCTGAGGTGTCGTCCCACCAATTTCTCCAGCGGAGCATTCCTTAGGTCCACTCGCACACTGCCGAAGTGGCCACTCAAATATCAATCTCGTTAGACGTTAGCCATGTACCTATTACCTCTGAGCTGTCGTCCCACCAATTTCCCCAGCGGAACATTCCTCAGGTCCACTCGCACACTGCCGCTGTGGCCACTCAAAAAAAAACAATCTCGTTAGACGCTAGCTATGTACCTATTACCTCTGAGCTGTCGTCCCACTAATATCCCCAGCGGAGCATTCCTTAGGTCCACTCGCACACTGCCGCAGTGGCCACTCAAAAAACCAATCTCGTTAGACGCTAGCCATGTACCTACTACTTTTGAGTTATCGTCCCACCAATTTCCCCAGCGGAGCATTCCTCAGGTCCACTCGTACACTGCCGCAGTGGCCACTCAAAAACCAATCTCTTTAGACGCTAGCCATGTACCTATTACCTCTGAGCTGTCATCCTACCAATTTCTCTAGCGGAGCAATCCTTAGGTCTACCTTTATGTTCGGATAGACCATACTCAATAAATCACTACTCAGTAAATTTTTCGGACATTGGTTCACGTCCATATTACCTCTAAACTGCTGTCCTAACATTTTTCCCTGACCGAGTTTGCCAAGTCCATATTACCTCTGAACAAACCTTTCGAATTTTGGCTATCGATCGTCACGTCCATATTACCTCTGATATCGGTTGTCAATCCTACTTATCACCCGTACTCACCAAGGTACACCAGCGGTGTTAAGTCCACAAAAACGGTCACGTCCATATTACCTCTGTCATATTTTTTTCTTTATCCCCACAGAGTCATATCTTACCACGTCCACATTACCTCTGAGTAAGATATTTCCAGAACTTTTTAATGTCCATATTACCTTTGAGCAAAGTTCTGCTTTTTAACTTTCTACTATCACGTTCGCATATCCCCTGATAGTGCTAGTCATTTCAGCTTATTATTCGTACTTAAGGTACGCCATGGGTAATAAGTCTGCAATCCAGATCTCATTCCTTATCACCGAATAACAATCGAGATAGCAATGTCTTTTAAAGGATTCTTTTTAGAACATGTTTCTCGATCTCAAAATTTGGAAGCTGATGCTCTAGCCAGTCTAGCTGTAGATCTAGCTATTCCTGTAAGAAGGCAGAATTCAGTGATCCTTTTTAACAGAGATTTGTTTTGTGTGAAAAATAATTTTCACATAGAACGCAGCTATGTTATAAATATGGTTCCTCCTAAGAGAGATTAGAGAAGTCCCTTTATAGACTTCGTGTCATATAGAATCTTACCAGAGGATCCTAAAGAAGCAGCATCTATCAAAAGACGATCGCTACGTTTCTATTTTGATGCTTCTTCACAAAGTTTGTATCGCCGAACATATGATGGACTATTGTTACGATGTCTCTCTGGTGATGATGCAAGGCGAGTTATCCGAGAAGATCATGATGGAGTATGTGGAGCACATTAACCTAGTCCTAACTTACAGGATCGTATCATGAGGATGGGCTACTACTGGCCTACTATGATTGCAGATATCGTAGAATATGCAAGAAAATGCAAAGCCTGTCAGGTTTATGCAGATTTCATACATCAACCTTCTGAATATTTATATCCTACTATTTCATCATGGCCCTTTGAAGCATGGGATATGGATATCATTGGTTCTATTCATCCTTCATCTTCTAGAGGACATCTCCAGAGCTTTTATTCAAAAAGTGAAGGAAAGAGTGTTCAAAGTTGGTGAGCTAGTTTTAGTTGTGAAGAGGCCAATGATTATTACACATAAAAGTAAGGAGAAATTCCAGCCCAAATGGGAGGGCCCTTATGCGATTGAAATAACATTTTCAAATGGCGCTTACAGATTAGCCAAGCCTAATGGAGATTTGATAATAGCTCATATCCATGGCAAATTCCTGAAGTATGATGAAGATTTTATTCTGATAATACTATGTACAAAGATTAGTTGAATCATATTCTATCATGTTCATATTACCTCTGAATAGATATGTTTAACTAATTTGAAACTCAAAACCTATCATGTCGATATTACCTCTGATAGTGTTTTGTATACAAATTTAGTTGGATCATATTCTATCAGGTTTATATTACATATGAATAGATATATCCAGTAAAACCAGTTACCGAAAGTATATCATATCCATATTACCTCTGATATCAGTTTCATCTTAGCCTATCATTTATATTCTAATAATAAGTGATGGGTCCACAGAGTCAGAAAATGTGTCTTCATTATCTCTGAGAATAACAAATTATATGGTAAAGAAGGAGAAAAGGAAGCTATGATATCCCTCCATGGTCCATCATTGTAGAAAATATTTGCTCGAAGACGTCTTTTTTTACGGCTCCATACATGCTGGAAGAGCATAATCTTCTTCTTTCTCAGTTCAGCCCAATGAATCTCAGTGGTCATCTTTGTGGTGAAGGAAGTGTAAACTCCCTCGACCAGATTTCAGTAATTTAAGATTATTTTTAGCAAATTAGAATTATTGCAACTTTTTAAAAATTTATTTTGTTTACATATCCTATTGATTGTGCACCTGTACCTTACACAATTAATTAGAGCATTACACTAGCTGTTTTTCCCAAATAAAATTCATATACCTGCCCTAGACTTGTTAGACTATTTTCTTGAATTTTGTGCAACTCCCAGATGCTTTATTTTGAGCCTCGTTTGAGACGCACAAATATCGTTACAAAAGTCCGTATTTATTTCCTATTTTATTTCTTGCTCTTTACCCATCTCTGTACCCCTAGAGATTGAGGACCAACAGGCACCTGTTTTACCCAAACAAAAATACGATAATATTCTACTTTGGATATACTACAATTAGTATATTGATACCGTAATAAAATTATGGCCCTACCTGTCTCTAAATAATTAGAAAACACCGTGCGCAGGATTTATTAAATAATAAATACGGTGACCCGTATCACCTAAAGAACCAGGCCCTGCCCCTGCCCAGGCTCACCCCCACACCCCCCAAGGCACTTCCTCAGTTTTCTCCCTCATTTATGTACAAAACAGTATTTCTAGGAATCAGTATTTTTAATCAGACTAATTGCATAATTACACAAAATACCAATTTTGGGACCTATTTGCAATTTAGGAAATTTCAGGGGTTTTTATGCAAATTTACAGTGCGAGGTGTCATCCCCTCATTGGCTGATGAACATGGACCGTCCACGTTTCAAGTGGGACCCACAAAATATCTAAAAAATATCAGAAAAATATCCTAAACCCAAAATTACCTAAATAACCCTAGAGTTCTAATTATTTACCACCTATGCCATCCCCTAAACCCTATTTAAACCGACCCTCCCCCATTTCCAAACTCCCCACACCACCCTCCGGCCACCACCCTCCACCAGACCCCTGCCGAACCCCTTGCCACCTCCCTACCCTCCTCCCCGATCACCGGAGCGCCGCCCTGGCCGACTGCTCCGCCGCCGGCAGCCCCCGCAGCCCAATCCCCCCCAACACCAACAGCAGCTACCTCCACCACCCGAATCACCCCCACCACCGCCTCCGGCCGTCGTGGACCACCGCCACCACCCCCAACCGCTCCGCCCCGACCCCCTCGGTCGGACCGACCAACTCCCACCGCCCCACGACCACCCCTCTGGCCGCCCTCACCCCCGCAACACCGCCAACCTCCCTAACCCTAACAGTCACCTCCCCCATCCCGACCGCCTCCAGCCACCACCACCGCCACCTCTGACCACCGCCACCTCCCCCGAACGGTTCGCCACCCTCTCCTCCACCGATACCCCACCCTGCACCGCCGCCTCCGCCGCCGCAGCCGCCGCTGCAGCTGCTGCTGCTGTTGCTGACAGCAACTGTTGCTGCTGCTGCCCCTTCGGCCAGCCGCCACCTCCTCCGCCGTCGTCCTTCCGCCGGCGACAAGCTGAGGGCCCCCTCTGTCAACCTGTCAGGTATAAATACCTGTAAATACGTAAATACGTAAGTAATTCCTATATCTATGAATATATGTATATATATATGTATATATATATGTATATATTCATATATATTAATATATATATTATATATTATATATTTATTATTATTATTATTTATATTATAAATATTATATATACAGTATATATATATATGTATTTACATTTCTGCATTTTTATTTTTATTTATTAATTATTTATATATATATATATATATATATATGTATATATATAGCTATGTATATATATATTTAATTATATAATTATATATATATTACTATATATATATATATACTTAAATACTGTATATTATACAGTATAATATATATATATATTATATATCTATGCCCCTTTTAATTCTGTTTTATTTTATTTTATATATATATGTATATATATACTTATATATATATGTATTCTATGTATAATTATATATATATATATTATATTTATATATAATTATTATTATAATTACTATATACATTATATATATATATATACAGTATATATATATGTATATTGTATATACATGAAAATATACATATATATTTTCTTTTTCTTTCTTATATATATATATATATATATATATATATATATATATATATATATATATATATATATATATATATATATATATATATATATATATATATATATATATATCTATATATATATGTTTATGTATAGTATTTATTATATATATACATATATTATTTATATATATATATATATATATATATATATATATATATATATATATATATATATATATATATATGCCTTTCATTTTTATTATATATTGTACATATATACTATATACTAATATATATGTATGTATATATATTTCAATTCCTGCATTTTCTTTTCTTCTTATATATATAATATTATATATGTTATATATTACTATATGTATTTTATTTCCTTATATATATATATATATACATATATATATATATATATATATATATATATATATGTATATATTATTTATATGTATATAATTATATATATAATTTCCTGCCTTTCCTTTTCTTTTCATATATGTATATAAGTAAAAATATCTATATATGTGTATATTATATTATTTTGCTATATATATATACCATTGTTATATATATTAAATATGTATATGTATTTATATAAAATGTATCTATTATATATGCTATGTATATATACCTACTACTATAAATGTTATATCTATATATATATGTACCCTATAGTATATATATATAACTATATATATGCATTGTCTTATATATATTTACATAGATATATATCACCATTATATTATGCCCTTTTTATTAAAATTATATTTACCAACCTGTAACTTCTTAACAGAAAACATCTCCAGCACAGTCAGTGACCCCCTGTCACAAGGACCCTCAGTCTTGACAGTGGGATCAGGTGTCCAACACAATCAGGAAGTAGGCAAGTATACCTTGCCAAGTTACTGTCTAAATTCAAATGCTGTTATATGCTATTTTCTCCTGAATTTCATATGACTGTGAGTACCTGAGTTTGCCTCAGGTACAGTCAACAGATACGTTGACTTGTAGCATAATTAACTTAGTCTTTTCAGACCTACCAACATCTGTGAGGGTATCCTAATATCCTCCTAGACCCTATCACGGGAACACGCAACATGGTTACAATACATATTGGGATGCGAGCTGCGTATTTGATTAGCTACCAGTACGTGTGACACGCATCACGGCTTAGCATAAAATCAGGAAAACTCAGAAAAGTATGACTTGGCATCTAGTTACATTGGACGGAAAAGATAACTAGTAGACGTATGGGACACCCCCTCCATGAATCTTTTATCCTTCGTACCATGCTCCTCGGAGATGGTCGATTGTAGAGCTACCCGTGTGTCCGGGGGCATATGACACATATACTAGCCAATCAACACGATTGGTGAATTAAGTCAGCATATGTCAAGCCTACACTTTCCCATGCGTATTACAAGGTCTTTACTTGCATTCACATATATGGTTAGCACCCTGTATTTATTTATTTATTCAGTATTTACATACATGGCATGTTATTTTCCTGTATCTTGTTATGTCCCACTGAGGACCTGGTTCCCTTCCAGATTTAGACGAGGCCTACTACCCCACGGTATATGGTCCAGGACAGGAGACTAGGCATGCCACCGAGGAAGAACTAGAGGAGACACCATCAGAATCTACCTGATCCTAGCAGCTTGTTCACTTGGAGATGGAGCATATTTTCCTTAGATAGACGATACTTTAGTCTATCTTATTTTGGCACTATTATTATCTTTTGTAGTGGGTTTGTTCCTACAATATGTGTACTATGACATTTTCAGACTCAGCATTATATATATTCAGCACAATTTCCTGACATTTCTGTGGATGAGATAGATTTGACTGTATTAGACTTGTAGTATTTTAGGACAGCGTAGCACGTTCCTTTGGGTCCATAAAAATGGATTAAACCTATAGTGACGTGTCAGCTGGCCAATGCCACGTGGCCTAGTTTCATACATTTTGGGACTAGGGCGTGACATGGTTTTAGTGGTGGCCCATGCAGGTCTAGTTTATTGCTAGTGGTATGATGACATGCCCAGCAAGCCTGTTATCGGATAGAAATACTAGGTCTTATCCACTCTGACTTCATTCATAAATTTTTGCATCTTGCTTGATTATCAATCATTATTCCTTGTACTTTTCTAATTATTCTATTTTCTTCAGAAATATGGACATACCCGGAGGACATGCGATTAATGGGGCTAACCAAGCAACAGACCCCTCGCCTGATGTCCAAGGAACCCCGACCATCCCGAGAGACCCATCCCCGAGAAGGATGCTGGTCTACCCGGCAACCCCATACATCCACCAGAATCCTGCCCAGACAGGAACACCAGCCCAGCATGAAGGGCAAACCTCCCAGGCCCCAATACCGCAGGCAGAAACACCTCTGCCACCACCTCCCGCCTTCCCTGCCCAGATGCCACAGCTTGAGGGACAAACTCAAATATTCCAGTTCCTCCAAGCTATGATGCAAACTCAGTGGCAGCAGTCTGAAGCCCTGAGACAATCTTAGTGGCAAAAGACTGAGACCTTGAGACAGACTTTGATGACGGCCTTGGAAAGAATGACTACCCCAGCACCAGCACCTGTCCAACCAGTGGGCACAGTCCGAGGCTTCCGACAAATGAGCCCGAGAACCTTTAAAGGTAGCGAAACCCCAGAGGAGATCTCAGATTGGATCTCCAATACAGCAATGCTGCTGGAAGGCTCGCAACTTACCCCCGACCTGTGGATGACCGTCGTAAGAGCTCAACTCTTAGGCAATGCCCATCACTGGTGGAAATCCATAGAGCGTAGCATCGGCAAAGATCAAACTTGGAAACAATTCTTGGAGTACTTCAATGCCAAGTACTTCCCTGCAACAGTCCAAAATGCCCTATACTCCCAGTTCCTACACCTGAAACAAGGGAACATGACTGTTGACGCCTACGACGCGGAGTTCAGCAGACTAAGTCGATTCGGTATCATCTTGATACCGAATGAGCTAGAAAAGGCCAAAAGATTCCACCATGGCCTCACCTGCGAGCTCCAGAGGTACACAACAACGCAGTCAAGGATCTCCTACGAGGAGGTTCTTACAGAAGCGAGGGTGCAAGAAGCTATTGGCCGAGGAGCGAGACGCTCTAATCCAACCTTTCCGGCCAAAAACCAGCAAGGAGCAGGAGGCCCTATCCGTCGTCCACAAAATCAGACGCAGCAGACGACATGGCCCTACCAGAAGAAGGAGCTCCCGACTTGTCACTATTGTGGCAAGAAGGGACATTATATCAAAGACTGCAGAAAGAAGAATGGGCTATGCATGATTTGTGGAGCTAGCCAACACATGGCGAGGGACTGCCCGCAACGCAGAGATGCGGTACCTCAAAACGGGCATAAATTAGGAACACCTGCCCAAAAGATGCTACCCTCCATATTAGGAGGATATCAGAAGGGAGCACCCCTGGCCACTCAGGAGAGCCAGTTCAAAGCCAGACAGCAATCAGGAGGACAAAGGCACGGGCAAGCCTTTGCTTTAGCTGTAGTTGCCGAAAAACCCGAAGGAGAAACCATCGCAGGTACCATTTTAGTTGTATCATTACCTGCAATCGTATTATTTGATTCCGGTGCTACCCTGTCATTCATATCTAGTAGTTTCGTAGCCATACACAAACTAATCACTTTCCCGCTACCCAAGTGCTGGAAAATTCTTACCGGAGGAGGTATTATTCCAGTTACCAACATTATTGAAACATGCTCGATAGTCGTTTGTAGTAGAGAGCTAAGAGCATGATTTTTGGTACTCCCAATGCCAAATTTCGACGTCGTCTTAGGCATGGACTGGTTAATCCAGAACAATGCTATCCTAGACTGCCGAAAAGGTAGTATCACCTTTAGACCACCAGGACACCCGGAGTTCGAATACATACGAGGTACCATCGAGCAAGGAGTAGGCCAGACTCCTAGAGCTTACATAGCGATGGAGATAGAACCCCCAACACTCGTTGCAGAATTCGAAGACATATTCCCGGAGGAATTGCCAGGCCTACCACCTGACAGAGAAGTAGAGTTCACTATTGAGCTGATACGCGGAGCTGCACCGGTATCCTCAAATGTGTACCGACTGGCGAAGAAGGAACTTGACGAACTGAAGCTGCAACTTGAAGAATTGCAAATCAAGAGATTTGTTCGTCCTAGTGCATCACCCTGGAGAGCACCAGTGTTGTTTGTACCCAAGAAGGACGGAACATATCGCATGTGTATTGATTACAGAGCCCTCAACGCTTTGACAATCAAAAACAAGTACCCTTGCCGCGGATCGATGATCTGTTCGATCAACTGACGGGAGCGGTGGTATTCTCAAAGATAGACTTGAGATCAGGCTATCATCAGGTCAAAGTACGGAGAGAAGACATTCCAAAGGCAGCATTCAGGACTCGCTATGGTCATTACGAGTTCCTGGTGATGCCTTTTGGACTGACTAATACACCAGCCGTATTTATGAACCTGATGAACAGAGTCTTCCACCAATATCTGGACCAGTTCGTGGTAGTCTTCATCGATGACCTCTAGAGTTCCAAGTGGGAGAGCATGTGTTCTTAAAAATCTCACCCACCAGAGGAACTATCAGATTTGGAGGAAGAGGAAAACTGAGTCCAAGGTACATTGGACCCTTCGATGTATTAGAACGCATCGGAGAAGTTGCCTACAAACTAGCCCTACCTCAGACCCTGGAAGGAGTACATGACGTCTTCCACGTATCTCAGCTGAGGAGGTACATTCCAGACCCAAGTCATGTACTGGACCATTCAGAGACCACCGTCGGCCCAAGCCTATCGTACCAGGAGGAACCTGTAGAGATCCTAGATCGTAGCGAGAAGGTGTTGCGAGGCCAGACTATCCCTCTAGTTCGTGTTGCAAGGAGACATCATGCACCAGGTCAATCAACCTGGGAACGAGAGGAGGATATTCGACAGCGTTTCCCCCATCTATTTCCAAACCAGGGTATATCCTAATATTTCAAATCAATCTTTCATTCTCATTATATGACTGTTTTTATTTCGAGGACGAAATATTCTAAGGAGGGTAGATTGTAAACTCCCTCGACCAGATTTCAGTAATTTAAGATTATTTTTAGCAAATTAGAATTATTGTAACTTTTTAAAAATTTATTTTGTTTACATATCCTATTGATTGTGCACCTGTACCTTACACAATTAATTAGAGCATTACACTAACTGTTTTTCCCAAACAAAATTTACATACCTGCCCTAGACTTGTTAGACTATTTTCCTGAATTTTGTGCAACTCCCAGATGCTTTGTTTTGAGCCTCGTTTGAGACGCACAAATATCGTTACAAAAGTCCGTATTTATTTCCTATTTTAGTTTTTGCTCTTTACCCATCTCTGTACCCTTAGAGATTGAGGACCAATAGGCACCTGTTTTACCCAAACAAAAATACGATAATATTCTACTTTGGATATACTACAATTAGTATATTGACACCGTAGTAAAATTATGGCCCTACCTGTCTCTAAATAATTAGAAAACACCGTGTGCAGTATTTATTAAATAATAAATATGGTGACCCGTATCACCTAAAGAACCAGGCCCTGCCCCTGCCCAGGCTCACCCCCACACCCCCCAAGGCACTTCCTCAGTTTTCTCCCTCATTTCTGTACAAAACAGTATTTCTAGGAATCAGTGTTTTTAATCAGACTAATTGTGTAATTACGCAAAATACCAATTTTGGGACCTATTTGCAATTTAGGAAATTTTAGGAGTTTTATGCAAATTTACAGTGCGAGGTGTCATCCCCTCATTGGCTGATGAACATGGACCGTCCACGTGTCAAGTGGGACCCACAAAATATCTGAAAAATATCAGAAAAATATCCTAAACCCAAAATTACCTAAATAACCCTAGAGTTCTAATTATTTATCACCTATGCCATCCCCTAAACCCTATTTAAACCGACCCCCCCCCCCCATTCCCAAACTCTCCACACCACCCTCCGGCCACCACCCTCCACCAGACCCCTGCCGAAACCCTCGCCACCACCCTACCCTCCTTTCCGATCACCGGAGCGCCGCCTTGGCCGACTGCTCCGCCGCTGGCAGCCCCCGCAGCCCAATCCCCCCCAACACCAACAACAACTACCTCCACCACCCGAATCACCCCCACCACCGCCTCCGACCGTCGTGGACCACTGCCACCACCCCCAACCGCTCCGCCCCGACCCCCTCCGTCGGACCGACCAACTCCCACCGCCCCACGACCACCCCTCCGGCCGCCCTCACCCCCGCAGCACCGCCAACCTCCCTAACCCTAACAGTCACCTCCCCGATCCCAACCGCCTCTAGCCACCACCACCGCCACCTCTGACCACCGCCACCTCCCCCGAACGGTTCGCCACCCTCTCCTCCACCGATCCCCCACCCTGCACCGCCGCCTCCGCCGCCGCAGCCGCCACTGCAGCTGCTGCAAGCTGCCGCTGCTGCTGCTGTTGCTGACAGCAACTGTTGCTGCTGCTGCCCCTCCGGCCAGCCGCCACCTCCTCCATCGCCGTCCTTCCGCCGGCGACGAGCTGAGGGCCCCCTCTGTCAACCTGTCAGGTATAAATACCTGTAAATACGTAAATACGTAAGTAATTCCTATATCTATGAATATATGTATATATATATATGTATATATATATGTATATATTCATATATATTAATATATATATATATATATTAATATATATATTATATATTTATTATTATTATTATTAATATTATAAATATTATATATACAGTATATATATATGTATTTACATTTTTGCATTTTTATTTTTATTTATTAATTATATATATATATATATATATATATATATATATATATATATATATATATATATATATATATATATATATATATATATATACATATGTATATATATATATAGCTATGTATATATATATTTAATTATATATATATATACTTAAATACTGTATATTATACAGTATAATATATATATATTATATATCTATGCACCTTTTAATTCTGTTTTATTTTATTTTATATATATATGTATATATATACTTATATATATATGTATTCTATGTATAATTATATATATATATATATATATATATATATATATATATATATTATATTTATATATAATTATTATTATAATTACTATATACATTATATATATATATATACAGTATATATATATGTATATTGTATATACATAAAAATATACATATATATTTTCTTTTTCTTTCTTATATATATATATATATATATATATATATATATATATATATATATATATATATATATATATATATATATGTTTATGTATATTATTTATTATATATATACATATATTATTTATATATATATATATATGCCTTTCATTTTTATTATATATTGTACATATATACTATATAATAATATATATGTATGTATGTATATTTCAATTCCTGTATTTTCTTTTCTTCTTATATATATAATATTATATATGTTATATATTACTATATGTATTTTATTTCCTTATATATATATACATATATATATGTATATATTATTTATATGTATATAATTATATATATAATTTCCTGCCTTTCCTTTTCTTTTCATATATGTATATAAGTAAAAATATCTATATATGTGTATATTATATAATTTTGCTATATATATATACCATTGTTATATATATTAAATATGTATATGTATTTATATAAAATGTATCTATTATATATGCTATGTATATATACCTACTACTATAAATGTTATATCTATATATATATGTACCCTATAGTATATATATGTAACTATATATATGCATTGTCTTATATATATATTTACATAGATATATATATCACCATTATATTATGCCCTTTTTATTAAAATTATATTTACCAACCTGTAACTTCTTAACAGAAAACATCTCCAGCACAGTCAGTGACCCCCTGTCACAAGGACCCTCAGTCTTGACAGTGGGATCAGGTGTCCAACACAATCAGGAAGTAGGCAAGTATACCTTGCCAAGTTACTGTCTAAATTCAAATGCTGTTATTTGCTATTTTTTCCTGAATTTTATATGACTGTGAGTAGCTGAGTTTGCCTCAGGTACAGTCAACAGATACGTTGACTTGTAGCATAATTAACTTAGTCTTTTCAGACCTACCAACATCTGTGAGGGTATCCTAATATCCTCCTAGACCCTATCACGGGAACACGCAACATGGTTGCAATACATATTGGGATGCAAGCTGCGTATTTGATTAGCTACCAGTACGTGTGACACGCATTACGGCTTAGCATAAAATCAGGAAAACTCAGAAAAGTATGACTTGGCATCTAGTTACATTGGGCGGGAAAGATAACTAGTAGACGTATGGGACACCCCCTCCATGAGTCTTTTATCCTTCGTACCATGCTCCTCGGAGATGGTTGATTGCAGAGCTGCCCGTGTGTCCTGGGGCATATGACACATATACTAGCCAATCAATACGATTGGTGAATTAAGTCAGTATATGTCAAGCCTACACTTTCCCATGCATATTACAAGGTCTTTACTTGCATTCACATTTATGGTTAGCACCCTGTATTTATTTATTTATTCAGTATTTACATACATGGCATGTTATTTTCCTGTATCTTGTTATGTCCCACTGAGGACCTGGTTCCCTTCCAGATTTAGACGAGGCATACTACCCCACGGTATATGGTCCAGGACAGGAGACTAGGCATGCCACCGAGGAAGAACTAGAGGAGACACCATCAGAATCTACCTGATCCTAGCAGCTTGTTCACCTGGAGACGGAGCATATTTTCCTTAGATAGACGATACTTTAGTCTATCTTATTTTGGCACTATTATTATCTTTTATAGTGGATTTGTTCCCACAAGATGTGTACTATGACATTTTCAGACTCAGTATTATATATATTCAGCACTATTTTCCGATATTTCTGTGGATGAGATAGATTTAACTGTATTAGACTTGTAGTATTTTAGGACAGCGTAGCACGTTCCTTTGGGTCCATAAAAACGGATTAAACCTATAGTGACGTGTCAGCTGGCTAATGCCACGTGGCCTAGTTTCATACATTTTAGGACTGGGGCATGACAGAAAGTATGGAAAATCTAGTTCATTTGCTTGCCCTTATATAGGCATAAGAGAACATACAAATTCCAACGACTTCTTAAAATTAGCCTTGAAGAACGAGTCTAATTTGACCATTTTATGCTTCATTCAAAGTATTTCAAATTACGAGGAATTTAAAAACTTTAAAGGGGGTCCTATAGAAGCATAAAATATGCTGAGGATTTGTCCTCGTATTTTACAGTCAAAACCCCCAACATACATGAAGTCCCTTCCTGCGTAATACAGAGCTTCAAGGTTGTTTGGCGTAAAATAGGGCTTCAGAGATATCCGTGTAAAAAAGAGCTTCAAGGTTGTTTGGCATAAAATAAGGCTTCAGAGCTGTCCGCGTAAAACATAGCTTCAAGGTTGTTTGGCATAAAATAGGGCTTCAGAGTTGTCCGCGTAAAATAGAGCTTCAAGGCTGTTTGGCGTAAAATAAGGCTTTTGAGTTATCCGCGTAAAACAGAGCTTCAAGGCTGTTTGGCGTAAAATAGGGCTTCAGAGCTGTCCGCGTAAAACAGAACTTCAAGGCTGTTTGGCGTAAAATAGGGCTTCAGAGTTGTCCGCGTAAAGCGATCTTCAAGGCTGTTCTGCGTAAAAGGTTTCTATACCTTCCTGCGTAAAGTTTAAAATACATTGTTTTTAATGCAGCGTAAAGTTGTACGAGGAACTCTTTATATTCCTCGGATGAATTTGTCAGTCAAATCAGTAAACCTGACATTTGACAAAAGTACTGCACGATGATCGAGGGAACGGCTGTGATGATAATTTTGCACAGAGACTCAGGTTGTCATTTTGTGATATATTTTTAATACAAGTTATTTTTACGCATTCACAATGGAGTCTTCTAAATACACTGCCTATTCTACATTGACAGAAATAGATTTTTACACTCAAGACAAGACAAAATCAGACGCCACATCAAAAGTTTTTTCTTGTACAGAGCTCGAGGCATATCTCTGCATTTTATGCACGAGATTGAGGCATATCTCTGCATTTAATGCACGAGATTTTGTTCTATTTTTAAAATTTTGTCATGACTGGAAAAGCTAAGACTGTGACTAATACGCTCATATCACCATCCTTGCATTTTACGCCAACCAGGCTATTTTCAATTATAGGAGTACGTCGTATGCTATCTCCTCGAAATATGCCAACTCGGCTATATTTGTAAAGATACGTTGATAAGGCTACTTAGCCCAGAATACGCTCAAGACCTCAGTCGTGAAGGATAATTGGCTATTTTATGCTGGTTATCTATTATTCATGAATCATCAAGTTTTACGCAGGGGCAGTTACCTACGTGGCTTGCATGCCATGATCTTCGAGAAGAAGTTATACGCGTTATCTTATAAAGGGATACGTGTCATACACAGATTCAGAAGATTATTTGAACGTGGGTAGCAGTTGTCATAACCGCAGCATAAAGGAGGCAATCTTCTTCACAGTTTGGTTGTGAAGGATAATTGGCTATTTTACGCTGGTTATCAATTATTCATGAATCATTAAGTTTTACGCAGGGGCAGTTACCTACGTGGCTTGCATGCCATGATCTTCGAGAAGTAGTTATACGCGTTACCTTATAAAGGGTTACGTGTCATACGCAGATTCAGAAGATTATTTGAACGTGGGTAGCAGTTGTCATAACCGCAGCGTAAAGGAGGCAATCTTCTTCACAGTTTGGCCTTTTACGCCAACAAGACAGTTATTTGGCTTTTACGCCAACCAGACAGTTATTTGATTGATCTCTATAAATAGAGACCCCTGGTCACAGGATAAAAAAAATGAGAATTGGTTTTGGCTGACAACTTTGGCTACAAGAATTCGATCTTACTTGCAACTTTCCTTTGGCCGACTTTTGCCTTCAGTTCAGAGAAAGTTTGAAGCTTCTTCTACAGCACTTCTTCATCATCGTGTAGTCCAAGGAACAAAGTGATCGACTGCAGATCAGACTTCCATAGAAATACTTCCCCAGAATTATTTTATTGTACTTAATATCCTCGTATTGGATTATTTGTACTTTTTTTCTCGTTTGTAAGCAAAAGTTTCGTATAAACTTTGTTTATCCAAACAACGGTATCATAGGAGGGGTATTTGCATGGGTAGTAAGCTCTATCATGACAAATTCTATTCATTATATATATATATATATATATATATATATATATAGTAAATTGGTTGTGTTCATGGGACTTGGGAGTGTATCATGGTGTTGTGAGGGCGTATCACACACACACATACACACACACACATATATATATATATATATATATATATATATATATATATATATATATATATATATATATATATAGTATATTGGTTGTGTTCATGGGACTTGGGAGTGTATCATGGTGTTGTGAGGGCGTATCACACACACACACACACACACACACACACACACACATATATATATATATATATATATATATATATATATATATAGTATATTGGTTGTGTTCATGGGACTTGGGAGTGTATCATGGTGTTGTGAGGGCGTATCACAAGCGTATCATGAGTTATTATGAGATTCTAGAGTGTGCACACCAAGTGTTTGGTGAATAGGGTGTGTGTGTCTATTGAGTATTAGATTATATATATATATTTATATATATATTAGTGTTATATATATCTAATATGGGGTATGTATATAAACTAGTATATCTAAGGTTTATATGTATGTGGATATGGTTTTGTGTGTGTGGAAATGCCTAACTAGGTATGTATAATTGCATGAAAGGGTGCTTATGAGCCTGCACAACAGTAGTGAAGAACCATAGGCAACTCTAAAGGGGGGGGGGGTGAATAGAGTACAGCGAAATAATCTATCCAATTTAAGATTATCAGAATGAAGGCAGTTGCTAACTAAGAGTGTATATAGAGATCGTAAAGTAAAACAGTAAAGTAGAGAGAAATCAAATGCAAACACCAAGATGTATACTGGTTTCCCTCTGAGAGGACTAGTCCAGTCCCGAGAACTCAAGCTCAAAGTTTCTCCACTATAATCACCAATAGTGAATCACATGCTTTGATCCGAAGGCTTGCCACTTCTTTACACCACGAGTTTTGATCTAAAGTCTCGCAACTTTATATCTTAGATAGTGAGTAACTGATCGAACAAAGCTCTTTACAACTCCGAAGGCTTCTAGACCGAGATCGCACTTGGCACTTGGAAGGCTACGGAGTTATTCTTTGAGATGAAAAATTTAAGGCTTAGAGGTTTGCTCACAATAGGATAAAAGACTTAAGAATAGTTGAGTGAGTAAGAATAAAAATTTCAATCCTATTTATAGGTTGTAGGTAAACAGAATTCGGTCAGAATTTGGATGAGGTTTAATTAAAATTTCCAATCGTTGGGCCAAGAAATCAGGAGATTATGAACTAGTTGATTTCATACCAAAAGGATAACCGAGTTTGGTCCGAGTTCGATACGAGTTCGGCCCGAGTTCAGTCTCCTAGTATGGTAGACTTTGTAAATGAATGTGGCCTGATTTGGTGGAGAGGTTCTTTGGTTTATTTGAGTGGACTAGGTATCTGGTTTATAGGTTCTTGGTTTTGCCAGTGCGACTCAGCATACATCATTCCTAGACTCAAATAAATAAAAGATTATATTTGAATGGACACAATACAGACGACATGCAATAAGCAGTGTTGAGGCTTCATATGCGACATATCAATGCATGGTTTAGTTAACTATCAAAATTAAGTTAATTGAGACCGGATGGGCCAATAATCTCTCCTATTTTGATAATTGACAAACTATGAATGATACTGCAAGTCTTTGATATGCAAGGCTCCCCCGTAACTGTGGAGCAGTTGATATGCAGAAGACAACGTCTGTCAAGTATTGTCTTGTATGCTAGTATCATGTATTCTTTCTCCTTCATTGTCATTTGATCAAAATGATATGCTCCCCCAAAATTGGTAAGATGAGAAGAAAAACAAGAGAGTAAAGAGTATATAGGATAATATATATAATGACAAAAGAAAATTTTTTATTTAAACTTTTTTTCATTTGAAAGAAAACATACAAAAGTGGATGTGTAATGGAAAAATCATAGTAGAACATCTCAAAGTAAACTTTTTAACATTCAAATCAATTGAGTAACTAGTTATCATTTTCTTCATCTTCATTATCTGGTTCAAGTATTCTGTTTGGATCAAAGAAGGCATCAGCTGGATCCAAATGTCGCTGAATATATGGGTGATCAATACAAAATCCTTGTTGATTTGGATTTCTAAGAATCAAAAAAGGTCCGGCTGGGTGCTTCGATGGGGTGTACTGAATGTCTATCAAAGTGTTGCCAAGAGCCTGAGTCTGAAGAGTTTGGCGATGATTAGTAGTACGATTGAGTAAATCTTCTTAGTGGAAGAGATAACACAAAAGAGTGAAAATAGACTCTAAGGTTTACGGTTCTTCATTAACAGGAGGGACAAAATCAACTGGATGAGTGTTGGAGTTTGATGATGAGTTATAAGGTAAAAGCATAGTTGGCTCAATTCTCCGAATTTGATTGAGGTATAAAGGTTCCTCAAGATTTGGATAAGTATCTAAAGGAATATCGAAATAGCTTAAAATGGTTGGCAAGTACATAGCGTATAGTAATGAATGCCCTTTCTTGTGACATTGAACCATTTGAGATAAGATGGGCTGTGGAACATTAAAGTTAATGTCAAAATATAAATGATATAAAGCTGACATTTCTAGATAAGAGACCTCATCAAAGTAAGTCTTCTTAGGTAGAAAAGTTGAAAAGATAATGCGATACATTTCAAAGAAATAACCATTCAAATATCTAGCATGAAATTTACCAGGTGGACATTCAAGAGGGTGACAAAGGATATTCTTAAAAGAATGTAGGGTTAAGTCATGATCGAATTGAACTTGCGTGATGTTGACTAAGGATTTTCTATCAGCAGGAATGCGTAGGATTTTACCCAAGTCATCTGCATTGAATTCAATTAGAATGCCATAAACTCTAGATGAAATAGTGTCATGTTAATATGTTAAGTTACAATAGAACATTTGAATAATATTGGTATGGGTTGGAATAAATTCTTCAAGTTGAAGTTTCTGAAAAGTAGGTAGATAGTCTTTGTGTTGAAAAGTAAAATCAATAGGATGGCCAAAATAGATGTGTCTTTTGGAGAAATCATTAAACCAATCATATGAAATTTCAAGGCTTCGAAAAGTAAAACCGTCGAATTCACCTATGCTTGGCATAATGGAACAGAAAAGAGAGTCAAAAAAGAAATCTTGTTTCCTTTTAGGGGCCATTGGGAGAGGATGTAGGAGGAAAAACTAAGGTTATTTGTGAAGGAGGAAAGATTTTTGTTGGTCTGAATCAATGAACAGCGAAATGATCAATATATAGAGTAGCAAAAATCTAAATTAGGAAGAGGATTAAATGACATAGCATATTTTGGAATTAAACTAACTTAGTTCGGTCCAAATTATGTTGACATTTATTTCCAGAATCTCAATGTAACTTTAATCGATATTATGGCTTTCTTGACTTGATATGAATACAGAACAATAAGTGTTGAACTTAAATCGTACGTTTTCAAGAGTTTAAATCATCTCGGAGTAGCTGTAGAGGCCGGATCTCAGCTAGCGGTGGTCCCAATATACTTAAATACAGTGTTGCTTAAGGTTATTTACACATTTTTGACAGAAGGGCCCTTTTGGCTTGTATCCAAAAATTTTAAAACTTTAAAAACTGTGACAAAAAAATGTGTAAAGCATCTTATGATTCTTATATTTTATCAGAATCCAAAAGACCTAATTCTCGACAGATAAAGTTAAATAGATATTCAGCTAAAGGTTTAGTAAAGATGTTTGATAATTGATGTTCTGTGTCCATATATTCTAAACAAATATCTCCGTGTGATTGATGATCCCTTAAAAAATGATGACGAATTTCTATGTGCTTAGTGAGTGAGTGGAATAGTGGATTTTTGGTGAGATTAATGGTGCTAGTGTTATCACAGAAAATATAAATGTTCTTATAGTGTAGATTGAAGTATTCTAGGGTTTGCTTCATCCATAAAATTTGAGCACAACAACGTCCTACGTCGATATACTCTACTTCCGTTGTTGATAATTCAATATAATTTTATTTTTTGCTAAACTAGGAGACTAGAGACTTTCCTATAAAATGACAAGTGTCGCTAGTATTTTTTCTATTGACTTTACATCCAGCAAAATCTGCATCCAAGTAACCAGCAAGGTCAAAGGAAGTGGTTTTAGGATACCATAAGCCTGCCATCAAATTCCCTTTAAGGTATCTGAGGATACGCTTAACTGCGCACAAATATGATTCCATATGATTAGCCTGATATCTAGCAAAAAGATATACAGCAGACATAATGTCTGGGCGACTAGCAGTTAGATATAATAAACTACCAATCATACATTGATACTTACATATGTCTGTTGGTTTACTATTTTTATCAAGGTCAAGCTTAGTGGATGTTGCCATTGGAGTTCCGATAGGCTTTGCATTGTCCATGTCAAACTTTTTGAGCAAATCATTTGTGTACTTAGCCTGATGGATAAAAGTTCCTTGTGAATCTTGCTTGATTTACAATCCTAGAAAAAAAGTCAGTTCTCCCATCACGCTCATCTCAAATTCACTCTGCATACACTTAGCAAACTCGTTACATAGCATCTCATTAGAAGATCCAAATATGATATCATCAACATATATTTGCACTAATAACAAAGAATCAGCATAAGTTTTTATAAAATGGGTAGTATCAATTTTATCTTTTAAAAAATTATTTCCAAGTAGAAAGAAGCTAAGACATTTATGCCAAGCACGAGGGGCTTGTTTGAGTCCGTATAGAGCCTTTCATAACTTGAATACGTGATCAGGGTGTTTGAAATCTTTAAAACCAGGGGGTTGTTTACCGAAGATATTTTCTTTGATAACACCTTTTAGAAAAGCACTTTTAACATCCATTTGAAAATTTTTAAAGTTATAAAAACTACTAAAAGCGCAAAACATTCGGATAGATTCAAGTCTAGCAATAGGAGCATAAGTCTCATTGTAGTCGATACCTTCCTCTTGGTTGTATCCTTGAGTTACGAGACGTGCTTTGTTACGTGTAACTGAACCATCCTCATTTAATTTATTTCAGAAAACCCATTTAGTACCAATGATGGATAATTATTAGGTTTAGGAACAAGTTTCCAAACTTGATTGCGTTCAAATTGGTTAAGTTCCTCTTGCATAGCAGAAATCTAAAATTTATCAGTAAAAGCTTCATCAAAATTTTTAGGTTCTACTTGAGAAATAAAAGCAATATTTACAATAATATCTCTATTTGAGGAACATGTACTTACACCTTTCGATACATCACCTATTACCAAGTTCTCAGGATGATCTATGGAGAACTTTAGTCTCCTTGGCAGACTTTTCGGATGACTTGTACTGTTTGTATCTTCTGATGTCTTGTTGGTTGGGGGTGACTACCTTCATCGTCACTTTCATTTAGTGCTTGAGTGTTGTGTTCATCAAATATAATATTGATTGATTCTTCAACAGTCAATGAGGTTTTATTGAATACTCTGAATCCTTTACTTTTGGCGGCATATATACCCTAGAAAAATACCTTCATCGGCCTTGGATTCAAATTTTCCTAGATTATCTGAAGTATTAAGAATAAAATATTTGCAGCCAAAAACTTTAAAATAACTAATTGTGGGAATTTTACCAAACCAAATTTCAAAGGGGTTTTTTATCGATTTAGGTTGAATAAGTACCATATTCAAAATATGGCATGAAGTACTTACAACTTCAGTCCAAAAGTATTTCGGAAGGTTACACTGATTTAACATGACTCTAGCCATATCGCCAAGAGTTCTATTCTTCCGCTCAACAACACAATTTTGTTGTGGAGTTCTAGAACAAAAAAAATTCTGAGAAAAACTATTTTTATTGCAAAATCTTTTGAAATCACTATTTTCGAATTTGCCTCCATGTTCACTTCGGATACGAGTAATCATGAAACCTTTTTCGTTTTGAATCTTTTTGCAAAAAGTGACAAATTCAAAAAATGCTTTATTTTTATTTGCAAGAAAATAAACCCATGTGTATCTAGAAAAATTATCAACAATAACATAAGCATAAAGCTTACCACCAAGACTGGTGACTCTACTGGGTCCAATCAAGTCCATATGCAAGAGTTTGAGAGGTCTAGAGGTACTTACAGAGTTGATTGATTTAGAAGAAGATTTAGTACCTTTATTTTTTCACAGTCAGCACATACCATATCTTTCTTGAAAGTAATCTCTGGTAAGCGTCTTACGAGTTTTTTGTAGATAGTCTTATAATAGTGTCCATGTTTGCGTGTCCTAGACGCATATGCCATAGCTAGTTGTCATCTTTGTTGGCATATAGATATTTGCCTGTATTGTCAGTATCTTTTTCAAGATAGAAAATATATATATTTTCTTCCCTGATCCCTTTAAAGATAACCTTACCAGTGGATCTTTCATGAATAGAACATTTATTTTAACGATGTTAATACCATAACCATAGTCAGCTAGATGACTGATGCTGAGTAGGTTGTGTTTTAATTTCGTTACTAGACAAACATCTTTTATGACAGGATAGGAAGGAACACCTATATTACCATTACCAATAATGTATCCTCTGAGGTTATTGCCGAAGGAGACATAACCTTCTTTCTTCATCGATAGTGTTACAAATAGGTTAGCATCACTAGTCATATGTTGTGAGCAACCACTACCGAAAATCCACTTACTTCTAGTATGAGAGGGTTGGTCCACCTACAAATGAGTTATAGATGTAACCCTTGGTACCCATTTCCTTGAGGGTCGTGCTGTGTTGGTTTTTGTTACCCATGCATAAACATTCATATCTACTAATTTCCATGTTCTACAGAATCTAGATATATATTTTTTCTTACCACATTAGTGACATATAGCTGTGTGATTAATGCTTGGTGCAGCATGATAGATATGATTGTGTGAAGCAGTTCCTTGTGGTCTATGTGGATAGAATGCATGATTGTATTTGACATTTCTTTGTGGTCTTCATCAATATCTATAATAGAATGCATGATTGTGTTTGATTCTATGTGCATGATAATTGCATGAACTGTTATGCATGTAGGTAGGAGCATAACTGTGAGTGTTCCTTAGTCTTGCTACGTGTCTCGTGTTAGGTTGGGTGGACGTTTGTTCGTCCTGTTTATCCAATCTAATCTCTAACTTTTTAGGGGTAGCATATACTTCATCATATTTAGCAGTGAGAGCATCTATTCTACGTGTAGCAATAGAATACTTCTTCTTTTCAGATTCGAGTTCTTCCTTAAGTTTAGCGTTCTCCTGAAAGCATTTGTCAAGACTGGCAAGTGCCTCGTAGAGGTTAAGCTTAAGTCTAGAATTCCCGTCTGAATCGTTTGAGGTATCCTTTACTTCACTTAGTAGAGATATTAGTCTCTCTATTTCAGTTTGACAATCTTGAACATCTTTCATAGCATGCTTGTACTTATTTTTAAGTTTTCTAAAATCATCAAGCAAATCACTAAAAGCATTACCTAGTTTATCAAAAGTAAAATCAACATAAGAGTCATTATCTGTTACCTGATCAGCTAACGCCATGAAGCATAGGTTTGATGCTTCTCGAGGATTCTCTTCTTCGGATTCACTAGCTTCACTTTCGTACCAAATACTAGTATTTGCATATTTCTGTGATGATATTCTTCTGGATGAGTAATTATGACAATTTTCTTTTCTTAGGGTTGGAAAATCTTTCTTTATATGACCTGTCTTCTTACAGTTGTAGCATATAGGCTCTTTATCACTATTGTCAGTTGGTTCCTTCTTCTTTGATTTCTCAATCTTTAAAAATTTCTCGAAGTTTCTTGTGGTCAGGGCAATTTCCTCATCTTGAGACTCATTGTCGTCGGAGTTGTAGTTGGTGACCTTTTTGTGATGTGTCTTCAGAGCGATCGTCTTCTCCTTGGGAGTGGGTTCTTCAAATTCCTTCAGATCCAGCTCATGAGTCATCAGCTTGGCCATGAGCGTCTCGAGGGTCATCGTGGTAAGACCATTCCCTTCTATGATTATGGTGGCCTTGGGCTTATAATTCATGGTAAGTCCCCTAAGTACCTTGCGAATCTTTTCGTGATTGCTATACTCCTTGCCGAGTGATAATAGAGGGTTGACAATGTCGAGGAATCTTGTAAACATTTGAGTGATCATCTCATTTTGCTTCATCTTGAATGCTTCACACTCTTGTGTTAGACGACTTATTTTTTATTTCTTCACTTGGGAGGTTCCTTCATGAGTGACCTCAAGAAGTTTCCATACTTCGTGCAAAGTTTCGCAAGTGGAGACCCTGTTAAATTCAATTCTGTCTACAGCACAAAATAGAGCGTTAATAGCTTTAGCACCAATACTAGCTCTCTTTTTTTGGTATTTTTGTACTTATCATGAAGCTTCTCTACAAGGTTACCATCTATGACTATTCTAGGTGGCTTCTTGTATCCTTCTACTACTTCAGCCCAAAGGTAAAAATCAATTGACTTTTGGTATAGGCTCATACGTGTCTTCAATATGTGTAGTTAGTACCATCAAATAGGGGTAGCCTATTTGTGGACTGGACTTCACCATTGTTGGTATGGATTGTCACTACCATATTTTCTAGGAAAGGGTATTTTAGTAATTTTATATTTAATTAAATATTGTGCATGATAAATAATTATTTGTTGTATTATTTAATTATTGTTAGATGTTAGTTATTTATTTTAGACTTGTGTTAGTGGACCTAACTAGTTTAGTTAGACTCATGGACCAACATGAATTAATTGGTTAGAACTTAGCCCATTTAGAAAGCCCATTGTTAGGAGATAGATTAAATTAATTAAACCATTAGACTAGAAGCTTCCCTCCTTAATTATTTCTTCATGAGAGACCCCAAGGGGTATATTGGACATTACATGATAGCCTGAGGAAGGGAAAAGGGGGCCCGTCTATATAGAAGGGGGGAAATTATTTCTCTTTCCTCTTTTTATTTCAAAACTAGATCTAGAATTTTACTCAACCAAATTCCTTCATTCCCACTTCATTTTCCTACCAAATTTTATTCCAATTCCTTACCAAATCACCATTGGAGGCTAATGGAGCAAGGATCTAGAAGGAGGAAGCAAGGATCTACAAAGAGGAGCAAGGATCTACAAGTTGGAGCCAATTTTATCTCAATTGGAGGTTTCATTGGGAATCCATCTCCCAATAGGTACAATTCAGTTTTTTTCCCCTTAATTTAGGTTCTAAATATGAGATTTAACCGTGGAAAATTAACCCATATGCATAGGCTACCCATATGATTTGGTTTTGTGTTCATAGGAGACCTATTGAGAAAGTTATGGTACTTTTTGTGTCAATTTTGGTGGAATTTCGAGATTGACAATTATTGTGTGTGTCAATTGATCCTATAGATCAATTTGGCATATGTTTGTGTGTTTGGGGCTAGTGTCGTGTCCATAATTAGGTACGTGTAGGTCATATCCCAATAATTTGGTGATACGTGTTATTTTGGGGGGTTTTCCCTCCGACACGGGACTTTGTAAATGTCATATTTTGACACGGACACGTAGATCTATATTTGACTCTTCGTATTGTTCATAAATAATATATGTAACTTATTTTTGTCCTTCGGGGTGCATTTGGATGTGTGGTGGACTCGTGTCACATGCGTATCCTAGATCTAGTGGGATACGGTGTGATACTCTCCATATGTTTATGCAAATTGTATATAAATATCTAAGGGTGACGGCGGCTGTCACCATTAGCTGCTGTCGCCAAAGTATATATATGGAGAATCATCTATTTTTTGTATTCTTAAATCATGGAGAATGTATTCGTACATATACATATAGATATTTATATATATATTATGGTATATATAATTATGCTTCTTGTGTCTTAGATCTATGTATTATGTATGTACTATATGTGTATATACTATGTAGCTAGTCTTCTATATGTATATATATATATGTGTGTGTGTGTGTGTGTGTGTGTTATAATATGTATATATGTTGTTACTACATATATGTATTTTATTATTATATGTGTTTAGTATATATTCTATATAGTTGTAACTATGTATATATTGATACTATATGGTAATTATGTATATATCGTGTTAGAATATATATATTGTAGCATGTATATATATATATATATATATGTATATTTTAAATGGGTATTTATATTTATATATGGATGTTATATGATTATATGCATATATGTATAGTTATCTATATATATTAATATGTATGTATGTGCATGTTCATATATCGTAATTGTGTACATAATAATAGGGAGAGGTATGTATAGTTATTATTGGTAATTATATATATAGATATATAGATATATATTATGTGGATTATATATATATATATATATATATATATATATATATATATATATATATATACTTTGGCGACAACAGCTAATGGTGACAGCCGCCGTCACCAAAGCAACAGCAGCAGCCGCTGTAGCAGCAACAACATCTATTGGTGATAGCAGCCGCTGTCACCAAAGCAGCAGCAACGGGAAACACTAGCAGCAACGGCGACAGCAGTTTGGCGACGGCTGCAAACCGTCACCAAAGCATCAGCAGCAGTGGGAACAGTCAGCAACAACAGCGACAGCAGTTTTAGCAACGGTCAGAACCGGCACCAAAGGGACAGCGTATCAGAGTATCAGGATTTCAGCACAATTTTTAGTGACAATTGGCAGATTATATGTATATATATATATACTTATAAATAGATATCTATATATATATTGGTAGTTAATATAGATATAATGTAATCTTAAATTGCTAAATTCTTTATAGTATAATATTTAGTATAGTATGTATATATATATATATATATATATATATATATATATATATATATATATATATATATATATATATATATATATTACGGGTAGTTAATATAACAAGGTATTGGGTATTACCTTGAGGAAACAAGATAATTGGGGATATCAAGATATTGGGTTTGGGTATCAAGTTTATGAATTATTGTTGATATACCAAGTTGGTTCAAAATCACGGTACCTATTTAATGTTGTAATTGTGATTCTATATTACTAATAATTGTTTGATATATATATATATTGGTATTTTATTTATGGATTCACGTATCCGGAGATACGGTATCCTAATATTTAAGATATGGATTTTATGGCTTAGACTTTAGTATCTTGACCCAATATGTTTGTGTTAGGCTTATGCAACCTAGAAATAGGTAGTTGTCCATAGTTGACCATAGTTGACTTTTGCCTTAGGATTGACTTATTGACCTAGAAATTGACTAGTTTAACTTATTCTCTTTCCGGAATCTTGTATTGATGTTGTATTCCATATCTAGGTCTTCGAGGCATCGTTTCAGACATCTGTGAGACTATTCTTTGGACTTCAGGCGATTATATTCTCTGATAGTTTTTTATTTATGATATCCTCTATGTTCATTGTATCTAGTATAGATATCCTTGTTTTTTTGACATGATGGTTACACGGATTGGTATATCCAGATCTTGTCATGAGATATTATTCCTTGGTATATGGTATATCTTATGCAAGCCTTGTTTCATTGATTATCTTGTACATGTACACACTGATTCTCGGAAAGACTAGCTATCTTCTTGGAGAATCTCGTGCCATAGCGTACCATGGTTGAATCTATTATACCAGTCAGGGGTGGGGAGTATTTTAGTGTAGATATGTGATTATATCCTCCTTGTATCAAGTCTTACATTGAATAGTGTTAATCATACACCGCACGTATGATTAGCCAGGCCATATATCTTGTATCAAGTTCCCAAGTCGATCACATGTTAAAGCTAGTACTCACACACTTAGACATTAGTATTCTTGTTCATTGACATATTTCTCATTATTGTATTTATTCCAGTATTTTCTTATTGTATATATATATATATATATATATATATATATATCTCGTATCTATTGTGCATCTTGTATATTCATATCTATTTACTGTTACATAGTTTTTATCATTGATTAGAACTGCTGTTAGATATGTACTTTGCTCTTTTTCTGACTGGATATATTTTTTCCAGATGATACTGAGGACTGGTACCCTACACATTATGGACCTCAGGTTGTTGTGGGTCTAGAGTCTGAGACCCTGGTTCAGGAGGGACTTATCCCAACTGAAATAGATGACCCGAGTTTTGTAGCTTCTTAGTATTCTTTGTACTGGATTTGTCTCCAGCTTATTTTATTATTTCTTTTAGACTCATTGATGTATTATTTTAGACTCATGAGTTGTACTGTGACTTTTCTATTCTTTGTCTGATTTGTGCTCATTTCATCTTAGATCTATGATTGAGTATATTATCATTGTTGGTAGTTTATTATATTGTTAGATAGATTACCCAGACAACGTTCTACCGCCGATTCTGTGGCGTAGGCTGGGCGTTGTTTCCAACTTGTACCCTTACACCGGGTACGGGTCGTGAAACATTTTTAGTGGTGGCCCATGCAGGTCTATCTTCGCAAGTTATGCTATGTCGTGGTAGTGCGACAATTTAGTTGTACTACTGCGAGCCTACAATAGAATATAGGATATAGGCTGAGGTACTCAATCACATCTAGGAAAATTCTTTTGATTCAACTATTCTCCTTTGATATTGATACTTGATCTCTTAAACTTTCCTTTCCTTGAGTGTCTTATATTATGTGCCATATAGATTCCTTATTCCGTCTTTTTATGAGACATACTCGGAGATACTTGATGAGGCACGTAAGGTTGAGTGGGAGTTGGGTTTGAAGACCAAGAGAGACCGTGATTCTTTTCTGGGGGCCAACAGTAGTGCAATATCTGCAAAACGTTCTCATTTCCAGTCCAGACCTTTCCAGCAGCCACAACAGAACCAGACTCCAGCTAGGGCTCCTTTTCACCATACACCACAGCAGTAGAGACAGTTACAGCAAGCTTCCTGCCACTACTGCAAGAAGCCCGGCCATATCTGGGAAGTTTGTAGGAGGAGGTTGGGAGTTTGTTTGTATTATGGTACTAAAGGGCATCAGCTGGGGGAGTGTCCTTCCAATCCTCGTCATGCAGTTCAAGGAGCAGCTTCAGCTCCGAGGGCACAGATGAGACTACCTGCAGTACAGCCGAAGGGACCGCTTCTGACACAACAACAGCGTTATGTCCAGCATCAGCAGCAGGGAGGTACACATCAGGGATGAGCATTTGCTATGACCGTCGAGGAGGATAAACCCACCGGAGATGTCATAGCAGGTTCTATTCTTCTTGATTCCATTCCAGCTTTAGCTTTGTTTGATAGTGGTGCTTCCCATAGTTTTATATCTGTTTCTTTTGCTCTGAAGCATGGTTTGGTAGCTGAGTCTTTACTTAGGACTTGCAAGATCATGATCGGGGGAGCCATTATCCTGGTTAATAATATTTGCAAGGATCGGAGAGTTACTCTGGGAGGCTGGGAGTTGAGTGCGTGTCTACTTGTAATGCCACTTCCGAGCTACGACATTATACTCGGGATGGATTGGTTGAGTAGGCACCATGCTAGCATAGATTATTGAGGAGGTAGAGTTTTGTTTGGTCCGCCAGGAGAGCTGGAGTTCGAGTTTGCTAGAGGAGCTGCAGAGGAGGGAGAAGGCATTATTTGTGGAGCTATGTTGGAAGACAAGGAGTTGCCGCATCCGTTGATAGCAGAGTTCTTAGATTTGTTTTCTGAGGAATTGTCAGGGTTGCTGCCAGATCGAGATGTTAAATTTTCTATAGACTTGGTGCCAGGTGCAGAACCAATTTTGTAACATGTCTATAGAGTAAACAACAACGAGTTGGCCGAGCTGAAGAAGCAGGTGGACGAATTGCAGGATAAAAGGTTTATCAGATCGAGTTCTTCACCACGGGGAGCCCCGGTATTGTTTGTACCAAAGAAGGATTGATTGGTGCGCATATGCATTGATTACAGGGCTTTGAATAATCTTACTATCAAGAATAAGTATCCTTTGCCACGGATTGATGATCTGTTCGATCAGTTAAGTGGAGCCAAGATATTTTATAAGATAGACTTGAGATCAGGCTACTATCAGGTGAAGGTGAAGCCGGTAAACATACCGAAGACTACTTTTAGAACTCGGTATGGTCAGTACGAGTTTATGGTGATGTTGTTTGGTTTAACTAATGCACCGACAGTATTTATGAACTTGATGAACAAAGTGTTCCACCAGTACCTTGACAAGTTCGTGGTGGTGTTCATCGACGACATACTCATTTACTCGAAGACACCGGAGGAGCATGAGGAGCATTTGAGGATTGTGTTGGATGTGCTGAGGAAGGAGAAACTGTATGGAAAGTTGTCCAAGTGTGAGTTTTTCCTGGACAAGATAGAATTCTTGGGGCATATTGTTACTGGTGATGGTATATCAGTGGATCCAAAGAAGATCGCAGCAGTAGAATCTTGGAAGACCCCGAGTTCGGTAGCAAAGATCAAGAGTTTCTTGGGATTGGCAGGCTACTACAGGAAGTTTGTACAAGATTTTTCGAGGATTGCCGAGCCGATGACCAGACTCACCAGGAAAGATGTAGAGTTTGTTTGGACGGAAGATTGCCATATTACTTTTGAGGAGTTGAAGAGGAGGTTGACGTCTGCTCCTATTTTGATGTTGCCATCAGGGTCTGGAGGTTTCACTATTTATAGTGATGCATCGGGGAAAGGTTTGGGTTGTATTCTTCAGCAGAATTGGAAAGTGATTGCATATGCATCCAGGCAATTGCGTCCTCATAAAAATAACTATCCTAACCATGATTTGGAGTTGGTAGCAGTCATATTCGCCCTGAAGTTGTGGAAATATTATTTGTACGGAGAGCGTGTGGAGATCTTCACAGACCACATGAGCTTGAAGTATGTTTTCATGCAGAAGGAGTTGAACATGAGGCAGCGTCTGTGGTTGGAACTGATGAAGGATTTTGATATATCTTTGCAGTATCATCCTGGAAAACCTAATGTAGTTGTCGATGCTTTTAGTAGGTATCCAGTAGCTATGTTCTTGACACGGAATCGTTATTTATTGGAGGACTTGGAAAGCTTGGGCATTGAGGTGATAGTTCCTAGTTGTGCTATGCAGATGTGGGGATTGCAGATACATTCAGATTTGATGGACAGGATCAAGGCAGCATAGTATGAGGATATATCTCTGAGGATCATCAGAGCTAAGGTAAGAGCAGGATTGGAGGATGATTTCACTATTGCTGAGGATGGATCTTTGAGGTATGGAGTTGGATTGTGTGTGCCTAGTGGGGAGATGCATGAGGAGGTATTGCAGGAAGCGCATCGTTCTCAGTATTCCATGCATCCAGGTGCTAACAAGATGTATCGGGATATGCAAGAGAGTGTGTGGTGGTATGGTATGAAGAGAGAAGTGGCACAGTTTATATCCAGATGCTTAGTGTGCCAGCAGGTGAAAGCCTAGAGGCAGAGGCCAGGATGTTTACTTCAGCCATTACCCATTCCAGAGTGGAAGTGGAAGCACATTACTATAGATTTTGTGTCCGGACTTCCACGATCTCCAGGAGGAAAGGATGCGATTTGGGTCATCGTTGATAGGTTGACCAAGTCGGCCCACTTTTTGCCTTTCAAGGTGAGTTTGTCTACGGAGAAGCTGGCAGAGATGTATGTGAGGTAGATCGTTAGGATACATGGAGTTCCCGTCAGCATAGTCTCGGATCGGGATAGTCGTTTCACTTCTCATTTTTGGAGGAGTTTGCAGGAGAGTTTGGGCACTCAGCTCAAGTTCGGTACTGCATACCATCCCCAGATAGATGGGCAGTCAGAGAGGACTATTCAGACTCTCGAGGATATGTTGCGCACTTGTGTACTAGATTTTGGGGGTTCTTGGAAGGACCATCTCTATTTGGTAGAGTTTGTTTACAACAACAGTTACCAAGCTAATATAGAGATGTCACCTTTTGAAGCTTTGTACGGTCGGAGGTGTCGTACTCCCTTATCTTGGGACGATATTGGAGAGAGAGTTTTTCTTGGGCCAGAGATGGTTGTGGATGCAGCAGAGAAGGTTCAGTTGATCAGAGACATACTTCATGTGGCGCATGACAGACAGCGGCATTGGGCTGATAGCCAACGGAGACCTTTAGAGTTCGAGGTATAGTTTAGATTTTTATTTGTGCTTGTTATTGGTTGTTTGTTCTAGATTAAGTTCTTAAGGTGGTATTTTGTTCTAGGTGGGCGGTTTGGTGTTTCTGAGGATTTCTCTGATACGAGGTACGATTCACTTCGGTGGAGGCGAGAAGCTTAGTCCGCGATTCATCGGACCTTTCAATATTTTAGAGAGGGTAGGTGCAATTGCTTATAGACTAGACTTACCACCTGCATTGGAGGAAGTGCACAACGTGTTTCACGTGTCGCAGTTGAGACGATACGTGGCAGATCCTAGTCATGTGTTGGATCACTCGAAGATAGAGTGGGCCCTACTCTTAGTTATCTAGAGCAGCCAGTTGAGATTCTAGATCGGAGAGAGAAGGTGCTGAGTAACCAGACTATTCCTTTGGTGCGTGTCGCATGGAGGAATCACTCTCCTGGGGAGTCTACCTGGGAGAGAGAGGATGAAATGCGAGAGTGTTATCCATATTTCTTTGTGCCCTGAGGTATGTTATTTCTTAGTTATGTTCTGTTCATTGTTATGTTCTTTCATAGTTAGTTATGATTCTTTAGTTTTGTCCTCTTATGATTTTCTGGGGGTAGTTTTCGTCTTTGAATTTCAAGGATGAAATTATTCTAAGGAGGGTAGACTTGTCACTACCATATTTTCTAGGAAAGGGTATTTTAGTAATTTTATATTTAATTAAATATTGTGCATGATAAATAATTATTTGTTATATTATTTAATTATTTTTAGATATTATTTATTTATTTTGGACTTGTGTTAGTGGACCTAACTAGTTTAGTTAGACTCATGGACCAACATGAATTAATTGGTTAGAACTTAGCCTATTTAGAAAGCCCATTGTTAGCAGATGGATTAAATTAATTAAACTACTAGACTAGAAGCTTCCCTCCTTAATTATTTATTCATGAGAGGCCTCAAGGGGTATATTGGACATTACATGATAGCTTGAGGAAGGGGAAAGGGGGCTGGCCTATATAGAGGGGGGGAAATTATTTCTCTCTCATCTTTTCATTTCAAAACTAGATCTAGAATTTCCCTCAACCAAATTCATTCATTTTCACTTCATTTCTCTACCAAATTTTATCCCAATTCCTTCCCAAATCACCATTGGAGGCTAGTGGAGTAAGAATCTAGAAGGAGGAAGCAAGGATCTACAAAGAGGAGCAAGGATCTACAAAGAGGAGCCAATTTCATCTCAATTAGGGGTTTCATTGGGAATCCATCTCCCAATAGGTACAATTTAGTTTCCCCCCCCCCTTAATTTAGGTTCTAAATATGAGATTAAATCATAGAAAATCAACCCATATGCATAGGCTACCCATAGGATTTAGTTTTGTGTTCATAGGAGGCCTATTGAGAAAGTTATGGTGCTTTTTGTGTCAATTTTGGAAGAATTCCGAGATTGACAATTGTTGTGTGTGTCAATTGATCCTATAGATCAATTTGGCATGTGTTTGTGTGCTTGGGACTAGTGTCGTGTCCACAATTGGGTACGTGTAAGTCGTATCCCAACAATTTGGTGATACGTGTTGTTTTGGGGGATTTTTCCTCCGACACGGGACTTTGTACATGTCATATTTTGACACGGACACGTAGATCTATATTTGACTCTTCGTATTGTTCATAAATAATATATGTGACTAGTTTTAGTTGGATACGGTGTATATATTATGTAACTATTCTTCTACATGTATATATATATATATATATATATATATATATATATATATATATGTTGTTACTACATATGTGTATGTTATTATTATATGTGTTTAGTATATATTCTATATAGTTATAACTATGTATATATTGATACTATATGGTAATTATGTATATATTGTAGCATGTATATATATATATATATATATATATATATATATATATATATATATATATATATATATATATATATGTATATTTTAAATGGGTATTTATATTTATATATGGATGTTATATGATTATATGCATATATGTATAGTTATCTATATATATTAATATGTATGTATGTGCATGTTACTATATCGTAATTGTGTACATAATAATAGGGAGAGGTATGTATAGTTATTATTGGTAATTATGTATATATATATATATATATATATATATATATATATATATATATATATATATATATATACTTTGGCGACAGCAGCTAATGGTGACAGTCGCCGTCACCAAAGCAACAGCAACAGCCGCTGTAGCAGCAACAACATCTATTGGTGACAGCAGCCGCTGTCACCAAAGCAGCAGCAGCAGCGGGAAACACTAGCAGCAGCGGCGACAGCAGTTTGGCAACGACTGCAAACCGTCCCCAAAGCAGCAGCAGCAGCAGTGGAAACAGTCAGCAGCATAAGCGACAGTAGTTTGAGCAACGGTAAGAACCGTTACAAAAGGGACAGCGTATCAGAGTATCAGGATTTCAGCACAGCTTTTAGTGACAGTTGGTAGATTATATATATATATATATATATATATATATATATATATATATATATATATATATATATATATGTATATATACTTATATACTTATAAATAGATATCTATATATATATTGGTAGTTAATATAGATATAATGTAATCTTAAATTGCTAAATTCTTTATAGTATAATATTTAGTATAGTATAGTATATATATATATATATATATATATATATATATATATATATATATATATATATATATATATATTATGGGTAGTTAATATAATAAGGTATTGGGTATTACCTTGAGGAAACAAGATAATTGGGGATACCCAAGATATTGTGTTTGGGTATCAAGTTTGTGAATTATTGTTGAGATACGAAGTTGGTTCAAAACCACGGTACCTATTTAATGTTGTAATTGTGATTCTATATTACTAATAATTGTTTGATATATATATATATTGGTGTTTTATCTATGGATTCACGTATCCGGAGATACGGTATCCTAATATTTAAGATATGGTTTTTATGGCTTAGACTTTAGTATCTTGACCCAATATTTTTGTGTTAGGCTTATGCAACCTAGAAATAGGTAGTTGACCATAGTTCACCATAGTTGAGTTTTGACTTAGGATTGACTTATTGACCTAAAAATTGACTAGTTTAACTTATTCTCTTTTCGAAACCTTATATTGATGTTGTATTCTAAATCTAGGTCTTCGAGGCACCGTATCAGACATCTGTGAGACTATTCTTTGGACTTCTGGCGAGTACATTCTCTGATTGTTTCTTATTTATGATATCCTCTATGTTCGTTGTATCTAGTGTAGATATCCTTGTTTTCTTGACACGATGGTTACACGGATTGGTATATCCGGATCTCGTCATGAGATGTTATTCCTTGGTATATGGTGTATCTTGTACAAGCCTTATTTCATTGATTATCTTGTACATGTACAGACACTGATTCTCGGAAAGACTAGCTATCTTCTAGGGGAATCTCGTGTCATAGCATACCATGGTTGGATCTATTATACCAGTCGGGGTGGAGAGTATTTTAGTGTATATATGTGATCATATCCTCCTTGTATCAAGTCTTGCATTGAATAGTGTTAATCATACACCGCACGTATGACTAGCCAGGCCATATATCTTGTATCAAGTTCCCAAGCCGATCACATGTTAAAGCTAGTACTCACACACTTAGACATTAGTATTCTTGTTCATTGACATATTGCTTATTATTGTATTTATTCTAATATTTCCTTATTGTATATATATCTCTCACATCTATTATAAATCTTGTATATTCACATCTATTTACTATTACATAGTTTTTATCATTGATTAGAACTGCTGTTAGAGATGTACTTTGCTACTTTCCTGACTGGATATATTTTTTCCAGATGATACTAAGGACTGGTACCCTACACATTATGGACCTCAGGATGTTGTGGGTCTAGAGTCTAAGACCCTGGTTCAGGAGGGACTTATCCTAACTGAAATAGATGACCCGAGTTTAGTAGCTTCTTAGTATTCTTTGTACTGGATTTGTCTCCAGCTTATTTTGTTATTTCTTTTAGACTCATTGATGTATTATTTTAGACTTATGAGTTGTACTGTGACTTTTCTATTCTTTATCTGATTCGTGCTCATTCCATCTTAGATCTATATTGAGTATATTATCATTGTTGGTGGTTTATTATATTGTTAGATAGATTACCCAGACAGCATTCTACCGTCGATTCTACGACGTAGGCTGGGCGTTATTTTCGACTTGTACCCTTACACCAGGTACGGGTCGTGACACGGATAGATGTAACAGTTGCCATAAGTCTCTTAGGATGTTAAGACAAATATCATGAGAACTAGATTTGATACCAATTGAAGGACTGTGAGGTAACTTTAGAGGGGGGTGAATAGAGTACATCAGAATAATCTATCTAATTTAAGATTATCAGAATGAAGGCAGTTGCTAACTAAAAGCGTATATAAAGAGAGTAAAGTAAAGCAATAAAATAGAGAAAGAAAGCAAACGCAAACACCAAGATGTATAATGGTTTACCTCTTAGAGGACTAGTCCAGTCTCGAGAACTCAAGATCGGAGTTTCTATACTATAATCACTAATAGTGAATCACAATCTTTGATTCGAAGGCTTGCCACTTCTTTACACCACAAGTTTTGATCTAAAGTCTCGCAACTTCACATCTTAGAGAGAGAGAGAGAGAGAGTAACTAATCGAACAAAGCTCTTTATAACTCAGAAGACTTCTAGGCCGAGATCGCACTTAGCACTAGGAAGGCTAGAGAGTTGCTATTTGAGATAGAAAAGTTAAGGCTTAGAAGGTTTGCTCACAATAGGATAGAAGACTTAAGAATAGTTAAGTGAGTAAGAATGAGAATTCCATTCCTATTTATAGGTTGTAGGTAAACATAATTCGATCAAAATTCGGATGGGGTTTAATTTAAATTTCCAAACGTTGGGCCAAGAAATCAGGAGCTTATGAACTTGTTGATTTCATACCAAAAGGGTAACCGAGTTTGGTCCAAGTTCGGCACGAGTTCGGTACAAGTTCGGTCTCCTAGTATGGTAGATTTTGTAAATAAATCTGGTCTAATTTGGTAGATAGGTTCTTTGGTTTATTTGAGTGGACTAGGTATCTGGTTTATAGGTTCTTGGTTTTGCCAGTGTGACTCAGCGTACATCAGTCCTAGACTCAAATAAATAAAAGATTACATTTTAATAGACGTAATGCAGACGACGTGCAATAAGTAGTGTTGAGGCTTCAGATACGACATATCAATGCATGGTTTAGTTAACTATCAAAATCAAGTTGACTGAGACCGGATGGGCTAACATGTAGAGGGAGAAGTTCAGTGCTAGGTTGTAATAAGGTTTGGCAATAGGGGGAATTTTAGTCTGATTGTGTGCAGTAGTATCCTCACTTCTATGTACTTGAGGATCCTGGAGATGGCAGCAAAGTGTAGGCATGTGGGAGTAACTAAGGATGTATAAAAGTATATTTCATGAAGGAGGTAAGGGAGATGTGCAGGGTTGTAATAGTGGGGGTAAGGGTGTGCACTTTATTGTTAAAGTTTGGGGCTCATGTTGCTGCTTTAGGTGCAGCATAGTAGAGAATTGAGATATCTGAGACTACAGTAATTCGATGATGTTCAGTGATGTCAGATTGAGAGTCTAGTGTGTCTTCCTATTAAGCTTTGATGCATGTTTCCTTTAGTTGCAGCAGCTAGACTCTGCAATACTATGCCAGGCTCGGATGAGTGCATGTATTGCCCATGAGTGTGCAGTTTTGTATACCTTCTTGTGCACAGAATTGGGTTTAGATGTCGAAAGTATCAGTGGGATTTTGTTTTAGGGGTTGCATGAGTATAGTGTTGTGTTCAACATCAAGTGCATGAGGTGTATATGTATAAGTGATGATTATGAGTACAGGATTTTAGGGGAATTGATATCAAGTATCAGTGGGATATTGGATATTTCAAGTATACCAGTAGAGGGGTTAGTATATATGTTATCTGCAGGAAGTGTGGGCAAGGATAGCGTTGGTGCATGGTACATGTGTGAGGAATTTTGAGTGTTAGTGTTCATAGGTGTTTATCAAAGTTGTGTTTTCAGTTTTAGCATGTGAGTACAAATGCTTGTGTATTAAGTAAGTGAAGGGGGTAGATGTCAGTATCGGGTAGGTGTATGTAGGCCATTTATGGCATAACTTGGGGGTTCAGGTATTGAGTGGTAATGGGAAATTTGAGGAGTGTAATGTTAATGGCTTGAGTAGTCAGCTACCTTGGAAAGATACTAAGTATCAGTTTAAGATTAAGAGTATTCGAGTTTGTTAGGTATTAATGAGATGTGAGGTTGCTGCCAGGTATGAGATGGGAAAATGAGTTTCCGTTTGGTAACTGAAGGGGTGTGTGTAGGAGGTTCAAGGGGTATTAATGCAGACTGATGACAGAGGAGATAGGTGTTGAGGGTTAAGTACCTAGGGGTGCATGCAGGTATCAGTTGGGTATCAGAGGAGTGAATTTCAGTATGTGATACCATACATACAAGTGTTCCAAGGAGGAGGTAAGCTTGGATCAGAATTTGGTATTTAGAAATGCAAGTGCCACTTGTATCTTGGATTCCTTTTGTGTTCAGTTAGTATGTTAGTCAAGTTAGGGTAAGAATATATAAGGTATCCATATATGTATATGGATAAGTTTATGTTAGATACTAGGACAAGTTTATTATCATGAACACTTTGGAATGATAAGTCTAGGGTCAAGTATAGAGTGGGGTGTCAAGATTAGGATATCAAGGTATTAGCCAATATAATAGGTATTAGTTAAATATAAAAGTATTATGTGAATAGAGTAGAGTATCCTAATATACCAAGATAGTAATATGATGCTTTATGAAACTAATTATATATGAGTATGTAGATAACACCTAATGCCTAATGACTAATATAACTAATTTCTTAGAGTATTGACTAAGAGACCTAGTTTCAAGCTAGTTTAGGAAGTATATAATTTTAAAACCCTATTTTGACTTGTAATTCATATATTGGTAAGTGTGACACAAATTCAGACACCGATCTGCATTCATTGCACTGGACCTCAAGAGAGTACATCTTGTCACTACCACATTCTAAAATAGGGGTATTTTTGTCTTTTTATTATTTATAAATATTGTGTGTATTTATTTTAAATAATTGCATGATATGTGTATATATATATATGTAGTGTTCTTTAATGCATGAGTTAGTAAACTTGACCTAAAAGCCCACTAGATGAACCCCTGACCAAAATATAGGATTATAGATTTAATTCGTATTATTCAGGATTAAATATTGGGGATTAAATATATTATTGTGATTTTAATTAATTATTGTGCCTTATCATTGCTTCGATAATTGGAGCGCTACACTAGCTTTTGCCTTCCAATAAATTTTATACGTTTGTCCAAGACGTGCCCGTCTTCCATTCTGATCCTTGTATAACTCATAAATATGCTCTCTTGTACTTTATTTTAGTCGCACAATATTTGTTACGGACGTTTATTTTTAATTCTAAATAAATCCAGCTTTGTATCTTTGTGCATTCCAATCGAAATTGGAGACACAATATTGACCCATTTTGTGCAACCCAAATTATGACAATATTCTATTCTGAGTCTTCTATGTTCATGACACTTGTGTCCCACCTAATTTTAACCCTATGTACTTCCAATTAGTTTTAGAACACCATTTGCATTAATTTTAATTAAATTGGTGTTAGGACCCAACTTGACCCAAAACTAGATCCAATACCAAACCAAACTCTCATTCACACCCTCAAGACTCATACTAAACACCACACACCCTTTTTAATCACTACATCACACCAAACATGGTATTTTCCCACATTTAATCCCAATTCATATTTTTGTGCAATTTTCCAATTGTTGGGAACTTTTGTGCGAAAGTGGTGATAGGTGTCATCACCTCATTGGTCCAAGCCAATGAAGAAAACCTATCCCTCAATCCTTGACCGGTCCACTCTCTCTCTCTCCCCTTTTTGTTTGTACCCTCCCTTCATGTTTAATCTTGACCCCTCATTCAAATGTAACCCCATCCTCACCACACACACCATCATATATATAATTCCTCCTCCTCAACCCCTTTTCCCAAAGCAACCCCATCCCAAGGCATGGCCAGCCCTAATCCCTTGAATGTCACCATCAACCTCTTCTCCACATGCTAAACTCCTCCATTAATATTTTCTACATCATCCTCACTATCCCTCAAGAAAACCAAAACCACAAAACCCAAACCCAACTCTTCATTCCCATCTCCGGCCCCTTCCCCGGCCATCTCCGGCTATTCCCCATCGGAACACCCGACCTCCTCCTCCTCTCCCTCCATCATCTTCTTCCCACTGTGACGTCCCCCCTCATCATCAACACCACCGTCCACAACCGGCTGAACTGCCGAGTTCCCCACTCGACGAGCCATCGGGCTTGACCCGTGCATGACCCCGACTCCGCCGCCTGAACTTCAACCCAAGCCCGACCTCGCCTGAGTCTCCCCCACGCTGAGGTCACCCTGCCTGAGCAACCGAATGGCCGCCACCATTACCACCTTACCATCGCCGACTCCAGCATCATCACCTCCGGTCGACTGAACACCCGCTGGAGCATTTCCCAATCGCCGGAGCCTGAGCAGCAGGTCATTATCCCTGACCCCGAGCAGTACCGTTTCCCCCACATCGACCAACTCGACAGCAACTGAGCCCGACTCCTCTCAACTCGACCGCCAGAGCCGGTCATCCCGACCCCGCTGAGAGCCGTCCTCCTCGACGACTGAACGACCCGCAGCCATCTCCTCCGCCTGAGAACACCTGACCACCATCATCATCATCATTACCATCATCATCATTACCTTAATTATCATAACTATCATCATCACCATCATCATTATCATCATCATCATCACCATCATCATCATCATCATCATCGTCGTCGTCATCGTCGTCATCGTCAACCCCGAGCGTGTCCATCAAGGTTCGACTTATCTTTCTTTTATATTGTGTATATGTGCATGTGTGAATAGTGTAGGATTTAACATATTTTTTCATGGTAGGTTTAGTTGGTTGATCATAAGACCCTGGGTCGGGAACCCAAAACTCGTATACGTATGCGTACGCGTATGAGTATTATAATTAAATTGGTATATATATGTATATATATATTGTGTGAAAATACTAGTTATGACTGTAATATATATATATATATATATATATATATATATATACTGTATGACCCTAGGTGTTAAATATGGGTATCCCGTGTATTTACATTTGACTGGATGACCCTGAATATTAGTGAATTGCCTGCCTTGTGTACATCGACGTACTGGCTAGAGACGTGTTAGTTTGACTGTCGGATTATGCACAATATTTGAAGACATGACACCCGTGCGATTAGACGCACACTTGGCCCTGTTAGTTGACCAGTGTCATACCTAGCGTAGCCCCTGAGTTCAGTGTATTTATGATTGTGTGTTAGTGTAATGACTAATTCTATATTATCATTAAATGATGTCTATAGGACGGTTGGATTATTCAGACAAGACCTCAAAAATAGGACATTGGTATTGCCACCAGCTAAGGACCACAGACGAGTATATTCTCTGATCGTTTTTATTATGTTGATCATCTCTATGATTCTAGTTGTATAGCGTACTTGATTCTGACACTATGAATACACGGGTTAATATCGTCGAGACCTGTCACGAGGAGTCATGATTGGAATCCATCGTGCTAGCTGGGGACGGGGAGATATTAGTAGATTATGTGATCATACCCCACTCTACATGCATCATAGCTCACCCCACACATCACGTCGGGTGCAGCCTGACCATTACATGCCTCACATCCTGTTATGTATGATTAGCCTGACTATTGCTTGCATCATAGCTGTCACGCCCCAGTCCCAAAATACGTAGGACTAGGACACGTAAGCATGCTAGCCGTATGAATATGGGACTCCAATATATGGAAACCATAACATACGTACGTTATATATGAATAACAGACTCACAAGTGGTATATATCCATCACAAATCACAGGGTATAACCTAGATCTCATCCACAGAAAATCATATATAATTGAATAACCAATAACTATAACTAGAACTCAAAATAAAACATCTAATGATGATAGTCGGATGGACACAAATCCACTACCGAACTAAAATATAGAATAGTCAAGATACATACACATAAGAATATCAACTACCAATCATGGGCTCGACGAGAAGACCTCATCGCAAAATACGTAGCAAGTCCGAATCTGCGCTCCTGCAAATACTCAAGAACAATACACCTGGAAAGGGACCAGGTCCTCAGAGGGACATAACAAGATACATAAAAGCATGCTATAAAGTACATATTGAATAAATAACTCCGGCATGACCTAACCATCTAAGTGAAATGCAATTTACGGATAACTTGAGTATATGGGAAGGTGTAGGCTAGACATATGCTGACGTAATTTACCAGTCGTGACAACCGGCTAGTATATGCCACACATGCCCCCTATAACACGGGCACAGGAATACAGTAACGTCCAACGTTCTATAGAGTGTGGTATCTGTAATATCACCAAGTAACATCCAACACTCTACAGAACATGGTATCAGTAATATATATATACGTCCGTATCACTCCGTTGAGTGCGGTATCAGTGTAAAGGAGTGGGGTGTCCCATATGCCTACTAGTCGTCCTCCCCGCCCAATGATCTAAGCATGTTGTGTCTACAACCCACGTCAGCTACTATGCCTCAGAGTCGTAACTCAGGCTCATAGACTATCGTTAGAGCAAGGGTCCATCCTTACAACCAAACAAGGACAAGGATGGGACCATCGTACCACGCTAGTCTATGCTCCACTTACTAATAACTGCTACATCTTCTAACATGCATCACTATTAGCAGTTATACCCTATCTGTCGCATGCCTACACATACAGGTGGCCAACCACATACGCAGGACCGTGCCCTACATGAGACTCACAATACGTATAATAATGTGTCAAGGCCTAGGAGTCATATTAATAACTCTGTAACTTTAGGTGGGTCTACTAGACACTAGGTCAGACACATGTCATGCCCCAGTCCCAAAATACGTAGAACTAGGATACGTAACGATGCCAGCCGCCCGTATATATGGCAACTCCAATATATGGAAACCATATATACGTGCGTACGCTGTATAATGAACAATAATTTACCAGTGGTATAATTAATCACAAGTCACAGGGTAATATCTAAATCTCATCCACAGAATCAAATATGAATAAACAATAACCATGTAGCTAGATCTCAATGATAAGTATCTAAAGAATGACAGTCGGATGGAAATAAATCTACTGCCGAAATAGAATATGAAAATAAACCAGATACACACCATATAAGAACCGCATCTGACAATCACGAGGCTCGAAGAGAAGACCTCCTCGGGATATACGTAACATGTCCGGATCTGTGCTCCTGCGAGTACTCAAGAACATACACACCTGGCAGGGAACCAGGTCCTCAGAGGGACATAGCAAGATACATAAAAACGACATGCCATAATGTAAATACTAAATAAATAAATGGGGTATGCTATCCATCTAAGTGAATGCAATTTAAAGACCTTGTAGTACGCATAGGAATGTGTGGCTAGACATATGCTGACGTAATTCACCAATCGTCGGGACTGGCTAGTATATGTGTCATATGCCCCCGACTCAGGGAACTCTGCAATCGTCCATCTCCGAGGAGCATGGATCGAAGGATAAAGACTCAATGAAGGGGGTGTCCCATACGCCTACTAGATGTCTTCCCCGCCCAATATAGATGTACAAGTCATAAAAACGACGTGGACACCTCCTACTATGATGCAAGTCTCAATAAAATAAACAACTGAGCTAAATACTGCTACACGTGTTGCTCACACTGATGGCCAATCGCGCATGAGGCACGCGTCCCTACATGTACTTACTCTGTGACGTGTAATGATACGTGTCAAGGCCTGAGAAGTTATATCAACAACTTCACAACTTTAGGTGGGTCTACTAGACACTAGGTCAGACACAAGTCCTAACGTCAACGCCATCGTTGACTGCACCCGAGTTTTCTCGGACGCGCACATTTATATAATATTATATAAATAGACATGTAACTAACAATAACTGAATTTAAACAGTACAATAAGGCAAGGTATACTTGCCTGGCAGGAGAGCTGCAAATATAATGTCCAGATGTCAAATGCCAAAAGTCAGAACTATGGCCTCAGAATAAATGTCTCCGGATACTGAAATAAACATCACTAACAGTCTCAGGAAATATCAAATAGCTAGAAACGCCTGTCCTTAAGTCCAATTTGGACACAGGGGCAAAAATGACAGTTTTCGGTCAAAGCGGGGTCCACAGATGGGCCCACTTTGCACCAAAAAATGTGTCAGGGTCAAAAGTCTCCAAATTTGCCAAACTTAGTGTCAACAAGTCCAGAACGTCGATACGAACCCAACGGAACTTCCAGAATTGGATTCCGATGAGCCGGTCACAAAATCGCCCGTCAAGTGGAGCCTGTGGGGCCCACGATACGAGATTTTGTCAATTTTCTCAGAATCGAACCAAAATTGGCTCACAGGACCAGCGTATTGCTACGAGTCCGATGGCGTAAGTTTCGTCTCGATCCGACATGTATACACAAAGTTGCAGCATGTTTCAGAACTGACGAATACGGGGCGGTGTCGGCGGATACGCGTTAATTCCGGTGTGCACGCACATCCAAATCAACTTCTCCGAATTCCTACACATCCGTATCAACGTCGCGCACGTTTCGGTAAAGACCGCGTGCGACCAAGTCGTCCCGTTTGGCGGGGCGTACCCAGTTCCGGGGTGAATCGGGTCATTGTTTTTCCTATTTTTGGATCGCGGTTCGCGATCGCCACAGGACGCGATGCTCCGAGCGAGTTGCACGGGCACCGAGGTGGTTACATAGTCTACACGACGCAACTGACAGAATTGAAATTGGAATTACGAGGAGAGAGATAAATATACCTGAACAGGGCTCCGTGGAAACTGGATTGCACGTGTCCGTGTGTCGGTTCGACACAGGATTTGTGTCCTGGACGTGTCCGGGCCGTGTCCAGCTGCGGTGTCCGGTTCTGCTCGAGTCGGGGTCGTCGCGGGGTGGTCCGGAGCTGCTGCGGCCAGGGCTCCGGGGTCGTCGGCTCGTCGACGTAGGAGCTGGGTCGTTGCCGCCGTGTTGACCTCGTCGAAGAGGATGGGGGAAGAAGCTGTGGCTGTGGGAGGGTAATGCTGCTGCTCCAGTCGCCTGGGGCGTCGGGCCGGAGCTCGGGTGGCGGTTGTGGCGAGGAGGAGGAGATCGTCGAGGCCGGCGCGGGGAAGGGGAGGGAGGATGAGGGAGAGGGCGGGCCGGCGGCCTGAGAGAGGGCAGTCGGGGGCGGACGCGGCCGGCTGGGCGGAGGAGAAGTGGGAGAGAGGGAAGGAGGAGGAGCTCGAGGGGTCGGGGGGGGGGGGGCGGAGCTCGCCGCGGCGGGGCTCGGGGGGGGGGAGGAACTCCGGTGGAGCCGCGGGGACGCTCAGGCGGTCGGGGGAGAGAGGGAAGTCAGAGGAGAGAGGGAAGGAGGAAGAGGCCAGCGGGGGGGGTGGCTCCGGCGGGCGGGGGAGCTCCGGCCAGGGGTGGCGGAGCCGCCGGCCAGGGGTCGGCTGCAGGGTCGGGGGGATATTTTGGTTTTTGTTTTTGTTTTTTTTATATTCTTTTAGTTTCTTTTATAAAGAATTTATATTATTTAAATAAGTAAATATCTGTAGATATTTTTAGGATATTTTTGAGATATTTCCGGGATATTTTCGGGGTATTTCCGGGATCTTTTCGGGTGGGTCCCGTCTCCAAATGGACGGTGCAGGTTCACCGGCCAGTGAGGGGGTGGCACCTCGCACTGAAATTTGTAGGAAAGTCCCGGTAATTTCATAAATTGCGTAAAGGCCCTATTTTGGGAAATTGCGCAATTATGAAATTGTCTGGAAAAACACTCGATTCCTGAAAATTCTAAAATTCACAGAATTGAGGGAAATAGCTATGTGAGGGTCCCGGGGGAATGGGGGTGAGTCTGGGCAGGGATTGGACCTGGTTTCTGGGTGATACGGGTCATCGTATTTATTAATTAATAAATACTGCGCATGGTGTTCTCTAATTATTTAGAGGCAGTTAGGGTCATAATTTTTCTACGGTGTCAATACAATAAATGGAGTATACTCAGTGTAGAAAATTATCATATTTTTTGTTTGGGCAAAACAGGTGCAGGTTGGGCCTCAATCTCTATTGGTACAGAGGTGGGTAAAGAGCAGGAAATTAAATAGAAAATAAATACGGACTTTTGTAACGATATTTGTGCGTCTCAAACGAGGCTCAAAATAAAGCATCTGGGACTTGTACAAAATTCAAAAAAATAGTCTAACATGTCTAGAACAGGTATGTGAACTTTGTTCGGGGATATCAGTCAAGGTAAAGCTCCAAATAATTTGGTGAATGACAGGTGCACAAGTCAACAGGATATGTAGGCAAAATAAATTAAAATATTGCCATAAATCCTAAATGGCTAAAAATAATTCTAAAATACTGAAATCTGGTCGAGGGGATTTACAATCTACCCAACTTATAAAAATTTCGTCCTCGAAATTAAAACTAAGCCGGGATAGAAGTCAAAGATGGCAATAGATATAATTTCACAAAGTAATTTATATCTTGGTTTACGAATAGGTTCGAAAAACGTTTACGCATGTCGTCCACATGCTTCCAAGTAGATTCTCCTGGCGCGCCATGCTTCCATGTCACGCGGACCAAGGGGATAGACTGATTTCTCAATACTTTTTTTTCGATGATCAAGGATTCCCACGGGTTGCTCTTGATATGACAAGCTTAGCCTAATGGTGATTTCCAAATGGTTGAAAACATGACTGCTGTCTGTCACATATCGCTTAAGTTGCGACACATGGAATACATCAAGTATTTTCTCAGGTGAAGGTAGTAGCGCAAGTTAATTTGCCACTACTTCCACTCTTTCTAGCATGTCAATGGTCCAACATACCTTGGACTCAACTTGCTGCGTCCTCCGAATCGAATGGTGCCTCTAGTAGGTGATATTCTCAAGAAGACATGATCGTCCTTTTTGAATTCCAAGGGACGATGATGACGGTCTGTCTACTACTGTTGTTTGTCTTGCACTGCTCGCAAGTGTCCATGTATTACTTAACTGTCTCTACGGGGTTGACCACCAACTCTGGTCACGCGTATCCTTGTCTGGTACAATGCTGATTGGTATGCCATGCAATCTTACGATTTGCCTCATATAAGTACTGTCTTCGTATCTTCAGAGTAATTACGACGGTTGCAAGTTCCAAATTCTTCTCATGTACTCATAATTGTGTAGTTGCATATGCCATTACCTTGCCATCCTGTATTAATACGCATCCCAAACTTTTTTTCGGATGCGTCTGTAGATCACAACCTCCTGATCCGGATGGAATAGTCAATATGGTGCTGTGGTCAGTTGCTTCTTCAACTCCTCGAAAGCGGCTTGACACTCGTTGGTCCATAGGAATTCTTAATTCTTATAAGTCAACCTAGTCATAGGTGCTGCTATCCATTCAGGAGTCAATCAATTGTTTATCCAGGTGAAATTCATTTAGACTCCTGACAGCAAAAATGATACATTCTTTATCTTAATACTTGAGTTCTGAACTTGACCCAAGTTACGAGGCAAAATTTAAAAATCTCATGCTGCCATAGTGGCGCACGTACCAGGAATGTAGGTAGGTAGCGAAGATCATTCTAAAAAAATAGCACAGTTTAACTGCACTCTAATCTAATAATAGGGTTTGGTAATTACCCAAGAAACAAACAGAAATGGCTACAAAAATAATACACTTTCGTATTTATACTACATACGAGGTTTCGTCTTTCCGAAATAAGGAAGACGGAAAACAGTAATCAAGAGTTCAAGGGGAAGGTAATAGATTAGAAGTGTGGGGATCAAGGTGTTTAAAGAATTCAATGGGATTTGTCAAAGCAGTTGTGGATTAAAATATTATTTTTTGGTAATTCCTATTCACACGCTCATATCAGTACAGTTACGTAACTGATACGCTATGCTTAGACATATCTAGAGGGCAAGTACATCTGTCTACTAATCACTATATATCTCAATCCACGTAAAGTAGTTATGCGAAGGGCGAATCAAAATGCACTAAGGTTGATCAGACCGTAATACACTGATTCTGAATAGACAATTGTATTAGTGAGGTGGATCAGGCCCCAATAACACAGGTGTCATGAACAAGCTTGATAAAGAATAAGCTTGCAAAACTAGGCTATAATAGCATCATAAGTCAAGGTAGGACAGCAATTTTAAGTATGCTAGATTATGATGAGAGAAATTACAAACAATTCACAATCACAAAAAAAATAAGACTCTACAATCTCTACAGTTGTTATTCTAATTCCTTGTCTAAGTCGCTAGTTGACCTAAAAGAGGTATGGCCTTCTAAGTTCTACAATCTTAATAAATACTATAGGTTGTCCGTCTAAAACAGGGATTCCAAGAAAGTCCGCGTAAAGTAGGGGTTCGAGGTTGTCTGCGTAAAGCCAAGACAAAATAATTTGGCGTGACGCATGGCTTCAGAACTATTCGCGTAAAACAGAGAAGTGTAAGGTAGAGCTTCAGAGCTGTCCGCGTAATAAGTCTGTGCGTAACAGTCTGCGTAAAAGTCTGGGTGAAAGTCTGAGCGTAAAAGTTTTGCGCTAAAAATCTGCGCCTAAAATTAGCGCGCGTAAAGTCTCCTGCGAATAGTCTAGCATTCGTTGCAGCGTAAAGTTGTACTAGAAACTTATGAGTTTGTCAGTCAAAATTAGTGAATTCTGACAACTGACAAAAGTACTTGTACAACGATCGAGCGGTCGGTTGTGACGATAAATTTGCACGGAGTCCCTGGTTGTCGTTTAGTGACTTTATTGGATACAAGTAATTATTATGCTCGAGGTGAGACAAAACCAGATGTTCCGCCAGAAAGTTGTTTCTTTTTGCACAGGGCTCGAGGCGTACCTCTGCATTTAATGCACAAGATTGGGTCATACCTGGGGAAAGCTAAGGCTATTACAAATACGCTCACATCCTATCATTATTTTACGCCTAATCAGGTTACTCTATGCTGGTTATCTATAATTCATGAATCAGGTTTATGCAGGGCAGTTACCTATGTGGCTCTCATGACGCAGGATAAGGAAAACTAAGGGATCGTGGGCAGCGGTTATTATAACTGCAGCATAAAGGAGATAATCTTCTGCATAATTTGGTTTTTACGTCAACAGGAAAGTCATTTGGTTCTTATGCCAACAACGGTCAAATGGGTTTTACGCCAACAAGGGTAAAGGGTCTTTGGCGTAAAACTCTGGTTTATCCAAACATAGGCTGAGGTTTCAGTCATAGTATTTAATCCTTAGATTTCTATGGGTTCCTCAAGACTAGGGTCAACATTATGGTCAATTCTCTAACTAATCCTAGTAGTGTTTATATTACTCTCAAGTTATACATAAATGCGTCAAGGGATAATGGTAAGTTAATCTATAGGTAGTGATGCTAGTGTTTATTAGGTAGTATGGAAGACTAGGGTTCTTTAAGTAGTCTGAACTTAAGGATACGTCCATGCCCTAGTTGTGTTCTTAATAGGAATTCTACCCTAAGTATCATTCTATTAACAGGGATTCCTATATTTTAGCAGGGGCTATACTCAAGAAATTATTAGAGAAGCACATGAATCAAGCAGGATGCAATTATGTAAGTAGGACAGACTGGAAGGAAGATTAAGTCATAGTCAATTTTGGATGAGATTCTATATTCTAATCCTAGGTGCAGGCTTGCTCGGTACAGTGACGTAACCGAGACAATATGCTCTGAGACGCAGGCTTGCTCGGTACAGTAACGTAACCGAGACAATATGCTCTCGACCTGCATGGGCCACCACTAAAAACACTGTCACGCCCCAGTCCCAAAATACGTAGGACTAGGATACGTAACGATGCCAGCCGCCCGTATATATGGCAACTCCATTATATGGAAACCATATATACGTGCGTACGCTGTATAATGAACAATAATTCACCAGTGGTATAATTAATCACAAGTCACAGGGTAATATCTAAATCTCATCCACAGAATCAAATATGAATAAACAATAACCATGTAGCTAGATCTCAATGATAAGTATCTAAAGAATGACAGTCGGATGGAAATAAATCTACTGTCGAAATAGAATATGAAAATGAACCAGATACACACCATATAAGAACCGCATCTGACAATCACGAGGCTCGAAGAGAAGACCTCCTCGGGATATACGTAACATGTCCGGATCTGTGCTCCTGCGAGTACTCAAGAACATACACACCTGGCAGGGAACCAGGTCCTCAGAGGGACATAGCAAGATACATAAAAATGACATGCCATAATGTAAATACTAAATAAATAAATGGGGTGTGCTATCCATCTAAGTGAATACAATTTAAAGACCTTGTAGTACGCATGGGAATGTGTGGCTAGACATATGCTGACGTAATTCACCAATCGTCGGGACTGGCTAGTATATGTGTCATATGCCCCCGACTCAGGGAACTCTGCAATCGTCCATCTCCGAGGAGCATGGATCGAAGGATAAAGACTCAATGAAGGGGGTGTCCCATACGCCTACTAGATGTCTTCCCCGCCCAATATAGATGTACAAGTCGTGAAAACGACGTGGACACCTCCTACTATGATGCAAGTCTCAATAAAATAAACAATTGAGCTAAATACCGCTACAGGTGTTGCTCACACTGATGGCCAGTCGCGCATGAGGCACGCGTCCCTACATGTACTCACTCTGTGATGTGTAATGATATGTGTCAAGGCCTGAGAAGTTATATCAATAACTTCATAACTTTAGGTGGGTCTACTAGACACTAGGTCAGACACAAGTCCTAACGTCAACGCCATCGTTGACTGCACCCGAGTTTTCTCGGACGCGCACATTTATATAATATTAAATAAATAGACATGTAACTAACAATAACTGAATTTAAACAGTACAACAAGGCAAGGTATACTTGCCTGGCAGAAGAGTTGGAAATATAATGTCCAGATGTCAAATGCCAAAAGTCAGAACTATGGCCTCAGAATAAATGTCTCCGGATACTGAAATAAACATCACTAACAGTCTCAGGAAATATCAAATAGCTAGAAACGCCTGTCCTTAAGTCCAATTTGGACACAGGGGCAAAAATGACAGTTTTCGGTCAAAGCGGGGTCAACAGGTGGGCCCACTTTGCACCGAAAAACGTGTCAGGGTCAAAGGTCTCCAAATTCGCCAAACTTAGTGTCAACAAGTCCAGAACGTCGATACGAACCCAACGGAACTTCCAGAATTGGATTCCGATGAGCCGGTCACAAAATTGCCCGTCAAGTGGAGCCTGTGGGGCCCACGATACGGGATTTTGTCAACGTTCTCAGAATCGAACCAAACTTGGCTCACAGGACCAGCGTATTTTTACGAGTCCGATGGCGCAAGTTTCGTCTCGATCCGACGTGTATACACAAAGTTGCAGCGTGTTTCATAACTGACGGATACGGGGCGGTGTCGGCGGATACGCGTTGATTCCGGTGTGCACGCACATCCAAATCAACTTCTCCGAATTCCTACACATCCGTATCAACGTCGCGCACGTTTCGGTAAAGACCGCGTGCGACCAAGTCGTCCCGTTTGGCGGGGCGTACCCAGTTCCGGGGTGAATCGGGTCGTTGTTTTTCCTATTTTTGGATCGCGGTTCGCGATCGCCACAGGACGCGATGCTCCGAGCGAGTTGCACGGGCACCGAGGTGGTTACATAGTCTACACGACGCAACTGACGGAATTGAAATTGGAATTACGAGGAGAGAGATAAATATACCTGAACAGGGCTCCGTGGAAACTGGATTGCACGTATCCGTGTGTCGGTTCGATACAGGATTTGTGTCCTGGACGTGTCCGGGCCGTGTCCAGCTGCGGTGTCCGGTTCTGCTCGAGTCGGGGTCGTCGCGGGGTGGTCCGGAGCTGCTGCGGTCAGGGCTCCGGGGTCGTCGGCTTATCGACGTAGGAGCTGGGTCGTTGCCGCCGTGTTGACCTCGTCGAAGAGGATGGGGGAAGAAGCTGTGGCTGTGGGGGGGTACTGCTGCTGCTCCAGTCGCCTGGGGCGTCGGGCCGGAGCTCGGGTGGCGGTTGTGGCGAGGAGGAGGAGATCGTCGAGGCCGGCGTGGGGAAGGGGAGGGAGGATAAGGGAGAGGGCGGGCCGGCGGCCTGAGAGAGGGGAGTCGGGGGCGGACGCGGCCGGCTGGGCGGAGGAGAAGTGGGAGAGAGGGAAGGAGGAGAAGCTCGAGGGGTCGGGGGGGGGGGCGGAGCTCGGGGGGGGGGGGGAGGAACTCCGGTGGAGCCGCGGGGACGCTCAGGCGGTCGGGGGAGAGAGGGAAGTCAGAGGAGAGAGGGAAGGAGGAAGAGGCCAGCGGGGGGGGTGGCTCCGGCGGGCTGGGGTGCTCCGGCTAGGGGCGGCGGAGCCGCCGGCCAGGGGTCGGCTGCAGGGTCGGGGGGATATTTTGGTTTTTGTTTTTGTTTTTTTTATATTCTTTTAGTTTCTTTTATAAAGAATTTATATTATTTAAATAAGTAAATATCTATAGATATTTTTAGGATATTTTCGAGATATTTCCGGGATATTTTCGGGGTATTTTCGGAATCTTTTCGGGTGGGTCCCGTCTTCAAATGGACGGTGCAGGTTCACCGGCCAGTGAGGGGGTGGCACCTCGCACTGAAATTTGCAGGAAAGTCCCGGTAATTTCATAAATTGCGTAAAGGCCCTATTTTGGGAAATTGCACAATTACGAAATTGTCTAGAAAAACACTCGATTCCTAAAAATTCTAAAATTCACAGAATTGAGGGAAATAGCTATGTGAGGGTCCCGGGGGAATGGGGGTGAGTCTGGGCAGGGATTGGACCTGGTTTCTGGGTGATACGGGTCATCGTATTTATTAATTAATAAATACTGCGCATGGTGTTCTCTAATTATTTAGAGGCAGTTAGGGTCATAATTTTTCTACGGTGTCAATATACTAAATGGAGTATACTCAGTGTAGAAAATTATCGTATTTTTTGTTTGGGCAAAACAGGTGCAGGTTGGGCCTCAATCTCTATTGGTACAGAGGTGGGTAAAGAGCAGGAAATTAAATAGGAAATAAATACGGACTTTTGTAACGATATTTGTGCGTCTCAAACGAGGCTCAAAATAAAGCATCTGGGACTTGCACAAAATTCAAAAAAATAGTCTAACATGTCTAGAACAGGTATGTGAACTTTGTTCGGGGATATCAGTCAAGGTAAAGCTCCAAATAATTCGGTGAATGACAGGTGCACAAGTCAACAGGATATGTAGGCAAAATAAATTAAAATATTGCCATAAATCCTAAATGGCTAAAAATAATTCTAAAATACTGAAATCTGGTTGAGGGGGTTTACACACAAGTCCTAACGTCAACGCATTTGTTGACTGCACCCGAGTCTCTCTCGGACGCGTATAATTAAATAATAAATATGCAGTTAATAATACAGAATTTAAACAGTACAACAAGGCAAGGTATACTTGCCTGGCAAGCGGCTGTGTAGTCCCAATAACTAGCTCCGGTAGTCGCACAGATAAATCCAACAAGTCTTTGGGGTCAGCGTGCACAGGTACGGGAATTGGGGGTGACTGCTGCGGGTTGTCTGGCAAGGGTGATGGTTAAGGATGATACTGATTATGGCGATTAGGTGACGAGGTGAGGAGGATGCTGTAGAGGGTAACTGGGATGATAGTGATGATGATGGTGAAGGTAATGACTATGACGACGATGATGATAACGATATGGATGACGATAACGATAATGATGGAAGCGATGATGATGATTACAGATGACGAAGATGGTGATGTGTATGATGGTGATGATGAGGATGATATTGCTAATGAAGATGATGAGGCAATGATTAGGGTTTTATGTGTTGAGAATGAGAAATGATGATGATAGTTTGAGATGACAGTGATGACAATATTGAGGATGATAGGAATGATGATAATGTTGATGATCCTGATGATGGGAATGATGACGATGTCGGCGACGATGGCGATGGTACTGATGATGAGGACGATGACTAAGGGTGATGATGACGACGTTGTTAGTGACGACGCTGACGAGGATGATGATGATGTGGATGATGAACAAGTTATTAGGGTTGGTGTTAATGATGATGATGATATAAATAAGATGATGATGGTGATGGTGATAACGATGATAACGACGAGGACTATGGAGGTGATGATGATGACGAGGACGATGTTGATGACGGCGGGGATAACAATGTGGATGCTAGCGATTGCGAGGATAACGATATAGGTGAGGGTGATGAGGTTTATGTTGATGGTGGTAGTGTTGATAGAATTTCATGGTGAAGATGATGATGAAGAGTGTTGGTGGTGGCTGCTGAACTCCGGCCAGAGGTCCGGCCATGGGGGAGAAGCTCAGGCCAGGAAAGTCCGGCCAGTGGGGAAGGACCATGGTGATGGTGATGGAGAGTCCGGCGAGTGGCAAAGGGAGAGGAGGAAGGAGAAGAGGAGGTGAACTCGGGGAGGGTTCGGCGGAGCTCCGGCGAATAGGGATGGCCGGGGTCAGTACTGAACCGGGTTGGGGGAGATAAGATGACAATGGTGGTGGTGGTGTTGTCGACTCTGGCGACGGGAAGTCATTTGTGCTGGACTGTCGGGGTAGGGTGCTCCGGCGTCGAAGTCGGGGTGATCGGTGGTTCAGGGGTGCTCTGGATGCGGGGAGGAAGAAGATGACCGGGGTAGCTTGGCGGGATGGGTGGTCGGCTCAGAGTCGAGGGAAGGAGAGGGGGTGGTGCTGTCGGCGGGATTCCGACGAGGTGGAAAGAGGAAGAAGGTGGGGGATGCTCGGAGGTCAAGGGAGGAGAGGCTCAGCATTGGCCGGATCGGGGTGGCTCGGGGTGAGGAAGTTGATGGTTATGGTGACTGGGAGGTCGACGAGGAAGGAGAGGGCGGTACGGAGGAGGCCGGCGGTGTCACGTGCTCCGGTCGGGGGGAGGTCCGGCGAGCTCTCCGGTGGGACTGGACAGGGAAGGTGAACAGTACGGGAAGGGGAGGTCAGCTAAGTTATAAATTTAGGTTTAGGTGTTTTGGAAATTAGAGAAAAGGAGATATTTATACATGTAAGGGGATGGGTTTGACCTAGGGAAATTTAACCTTGGTCAACATCCTCTTGGGTTGGGCCTTGGGCTCACATGGGGTGTTTGGAGGGCTTGGATATGCATTATTTAAATACAAGGCTAGGATTAAAATAAAGGGCGATGTTTGTACGCTGTACATCCCAAAAATTATGAGAAAATTCCTGTGAAGGGGGAAAGTTGGATTTCTTCACGTATCATCCAATGGTGGGGACACCTCAATACATTTTTGCATAAAAGCCCCCAATAATTGGAAAAATTGCACAAAGATAAAAACTTGATTTTAATTAATTATAATACCGTGCATGGTGTTCTGGAATTAATTAGGAGCACATGGGATTAAAATTAGGTGGGACACAAGTGTCAGGGACGTAGAGGGTATAGTGTAGAATATTAATAAAATTCGGGTTATATAAAACGGTCAAGATTGTGTCTCCAATTCCGATTGGAACGCACAAGGCTACAGAGTTGGAATTTATTTAGAATTACAATAATAACGTCTGCGACGTTTATTGTGCGACTAAAGTGTAGCACAAGGAAGCAATATTATAAGTTATACAAAGGTCAGAATAGATGGTGGTCATATCTAGGACAAGGTTGTGAAATTCATTGGACGGCAATGGCTAGTGTAGTGCTCCAATTAATGAAGCAACGGTAAGGTGCGCTACGTGTCATAAATAATACAAAATTAAATAAATACTGAGTCCTATTTCTATTTGGATTCAAACTAGCCCTAGTTTCTCTATCTAAGCAAAGTAGACCTAATTTTTGGGTGAGGGGGTTTACAATAGCTGACCGGATGGTTAGCCTGACCTTACATGAATCATAGCTAATCATATGTAACAAGCCTGATCTGTCCCAAGCCGATCACATGAAAGACTGATGTTTCAGACACTTAGCTAAATATTATATTCATGTATTTCCAGTTCAATGTTCTAGTATTCACTTATAGTTCTATTCATTGCTAGTTGTGCTATTGATGATGATATATTCTCCAGTATCTCTTATTCCAGTATTTTTTACTCACCAGTATTTCTTATTGTATTTATCTCCATCTTGTATTTTTTTATACTGTATTATAGTTTTTGTCAATATACATGGAACTGCTGTTAGTGCTTGTACTTCGCTCCAATCCTGACTGGATATATTTTTCTAGAGTATCTTGAGGACTTATGTCCTATACACTATGGACCAGGTGTAGAATGAGACTACATACCAGAGATATTAGAGGAGTCCCTTCCCTTAGAGGAGACACCACCTGCAGTTATTTAGACAATTATATTTTATGCATATTTTGTACTTATGTTGAGACTTTTGATGAGACTTTTATGTGGGACAGCTAGACTTTAGATTTATCATTGTATTTGTGTAGTTGTGTTTGACTTATGTCAGTACTCCTTATCTTTTTATCTCATCATGCCATTTATTTCCTATAGTTATTATGATTGAGCATATATTATGAATTATTGATCAATGTATTATTCATTGTCCTTCCTATGGAGTTTAGATCATTGGCAGGTTGTGAGTTATGTTTAGTAGTATTGAGACCTAGACAGCATTCTACCGTCGATGCTGCGGCATAGGCTGGACGTACCTACGACTCTTGCCCAAATTCTGGGTACGGGTCGTGACACATTTTTAGTGGGGGTCCATGCAGGTCAGGCTTCGCAAGTAGTGCGATATTATGGTAGTGCGACATCTTAGTTGAACTACTGTGTGCCTGCGATAGAATATAGGACATAGGATACTAGGATGAGAGAGGATACTCAATCACAAATTATTTGAGAGATTCCTGGGATGACCCTTGAGAATCTTATTATAATTTCCAATTTAAATCTTTTCCCTTATTTTCGTCCGTTCTCACTAGTTGTTATTGAATTTGATTCTTGTTGATCAGTTGTTAAATTTAATTCTTGGTGTCATTATTGAGTTTGATTTTATATCGAGATAAATTTTACGGACTAAATTATGGTATCATCTGATGGCATATATTGATGAGGATAGTGAGAAAGGTGAAACATCTACTTTGGTTATGGAGCCTAGAGTTTATCGCAGCACATTAGCAGTCGTGGCGGAAACGTAGGAACCTAACTTCGGATGAACATATCTTAGTTATGAATTTAGAGTTTTTCGCAGCCATACCGGTTGGCATGGCGAGGATTCTAGATGACGTGATTATAGAGTTGCATACCTTAGTTATGGAACCTATCGTTTATCGCAGCTATACTAACTGGCGTGGCGAGGATTCTGAGTGTCATAATTTTGGACAGACGTGTATGATTATCAGGTTGTATCTTAAATTGGTTCTTAAAGTATCATCTCAAAACTTATCCACTTCTGTTATTATAGGACCTTGTTCCATCATTTTCTTACTAGCAGTAGAGATACCTTCAGTCCTTAGTCCAGTTCCTTCTTGAGCTTCTTTCCATTAGGGTTCCTTGTTAGTGTGATAATTGATGACTTACAATTAGGTCTGTGTCTTGTATTAGTATTGACTGAGTATGGCTTGTGAGTCTGTAAGTATTTTTTTGTTGGACATGTGAACAGTAGGCATCAATCTAGAGTTAACCCATAGCGTAGTACCTTGTAGCAATAATTCTATGATAGGTGTTATTATATTTAGTATTCGTACTATAGATAGAAGGGGGAGTAAAGAGTATCAGTGATGGTTCCAAGAGTTAGTATCAAAGTCAGCATGCCAGTCCTGGGTAGTCATGAATTCATGTAGTTGGGTGATCCATGTAAACAATTAAGTATCAAGGAAATTATGTCAAAAATTAATGGAGAATGATATTCAATTTGATGGTTGATACTTGGGTGTGTCAAGAGTAAAGAAAAGTATATGCATACAGGGCATTAATGAGTGTGCCATAGTAGGAGGATACCCATAAGTGTATAAAAGAGTGTGAGAGAATAAGAATGCATTGTGCTAAGTAGTGAGACTTGTATTACAGATAAAAGAAGGGCCTTGATATATGATTTGATATGAGTGTACCGGTATATGACTAATGATGGATGTATCACCTAATATTGAGGCCAGTGATGTGTTGGAAGCAATAGGTGGAAGAGTGTCTAAAAATTGTGTACAGGATGCACAGTGGGTATTGAGTGTCAGTACGGATGTTCATGAAAGTGGAAACATGAGTATTAGAAAATTCCAATAGTGTGTCATGGGTTGAGAAATATCAAGATTGGTCATGGAAGGTATGAAGTGTATCACTGATTAGTGTATCAGTCTATAAAAGGATAGGGGAGATACTTATACATCAATAGAGATATGGAACCATATGCCTGCCTTTGAGAGTGAAGTAAAACATGTGTTATAGAAAGAGCAAGTGATCATGAGTTCTAGTGAGTGTGATAAGGTGATCTAATAATGAACCTAGTGTTACTATACCAAGAGTGCTAAAATATTCTATATCAAGGATTAGTTGAGCAATGTGCTAGTAACAGTAAGTACCTCGTGTGATGATAGTAGATTGGTGTATCAGTTAATGTGGATAAAAAATCATTGGAACTAATAGTGCAAGTAATCCGGACAGTGCAAATTTCAGTAGACAGTTGAGAGTTGTAGACACTTGGTGTATTTTTATGTACCTTGAGTGTTAGAGATTGTGGATAAATATATATGTATACTTAGATAGATGTGGATTTAAAATTATAATTTGAAGATTGGAAATAAATTTTAATTTTTAAGAATTTTTGAGGACTTGAGATTTTATTTTATTAAAAAAAATTTGATGATTCAAATTCAATTCAATAAACATAGTCAAAGCTATAAAGACTTTTGGAAGTGGTTAAAATTTATTTCAATATTTGAATATTTGACTTTTGATGAAAGTATATACATTTTATTTTAAATTGTTCGAGAAGTTAAATTTTGAGAATTTTTTTTTGAGGATAAAATTTTATGGTAGGTAAGAAATATATAACAGTATATGAATGGATGAAGTGCATCTGTTGGCTTGAGCATGCCTGAGATGGCACTACAAACTGACTTGGGTGTCCATCTAGAGTTGTATTAGAGGGAGCAGTAATTAGTGTTGCACTTGGCGTGCATTTGAGTGATAAGAATAACTAATATAGACAATTACAGTAGGTAAGAGAGTTAGCAGTGGGTGTATTTGTAGTAGAAACAGTAGTACCAAAGGATAGGGGTATCAAACTTTGGATGCAACATTAAACCTATGGTTATGTTAGAGGTTCTTGGTGGTTATGTTAGAGGTTCTTGGTGTCAGATTTTGGTATCAATAGACATGTATGTGCAATATGGATGTATCTATGGATATCTTGTGGACTAGTGATTAGTTGATATGGGTATCAGTGTATAGGGATAGAAATTAGTGAGTGAATACGCCAGAGTTAAGTGTATGATAGAGATTGAAGATATCCAAGTGATAGGTTAGCATATTCTGTTCTGTTCTTTCCTTCTATTCTTTTTTCGACTATTTTATTGATTGATTGATTGATTTCTTAGTACCGTAGTTTGTATCAATGATTCTCTTGCTAGAATATAGTTAGTAGTACACCCTGACAGAGACTATAATACCATGACAAAAGAGACCATAACCATGCATGTTTTACCTAGATTACATATTGTATGACTGTAAGTAGGATTTTTTTATACCTTGATTGTTGGGGGTTTGACCATAGTAAAGATTAATGAAGAGGTTATGAATGGACAGTAGAGAGACAAAGAGCCTTAAATTTCGAGGATAAACATTAATTTGAATAAAGAGTTGAGAACTTATGGCAGAATTGACAATTTTGTTAAATAATTGATTTTATGAAGATTATGATATGATTGAATTGGTCATTAAATTTTGAGAAATTTAAGAAGATTATCATTATATTTATTTGACTGCAAGATATAAATTTAAAATTTATATTTTGAATGTTGCATTTGAAGATTTTATAAGTATCGCATTGTTTGAGTATTTTGTGGAAAAAGAAATCAAGGAATAAGATCACTAATGGATTAGTGTTTGAATTCAAATTTTTGGGATGAGGACTTAAATTTTATAAATATGCATCAATTGGATTTAAATTAGAGGAGTAAGATGATTAATGGATTAGAGTTTGAATTGAAACTTTTGGATGAGATTTAAATTTTATATATATGCTTGAGTGGATTTAAAATTTGAGGATTGGATATAAAATTCTTGTATTTAGTTACTAACTTAAAATTTTAGGGGAGATTATGATAAGAATGGAATTTGATTTTTAAATTTAAAGATTTTAAGGAATATGATATTTATAGAATTTTGAAAATTTTATGAAATAAAAATATGGATTTACTTCATGATTATATGGTTTGATGAATTAAATTTTGATGGTAAAAATAAATAAATAAATAAAAAATACAACTATTGAGGATCTTAAATTTCGAGGACAAAATTTTTCTGAGGAGGGTAGACTTGTCACGACCACATTCTAAAATAGGGATATTTTTATCTTTTTATTATTTATAAATATTGTGTGTATTTATTTTAAATAATATGTATATATATATATATATATATATATATATATATATATATATATATATATATATATATATATATAGTTCTTTAATGCATGAGTTAGTAGGCTTGACCTAGAAGCCCACTAGATGAACCCCTGACCGAAATATAGGATTATGGATTTAATTCGTATTATTCAGGATTAAATATTGGGGATTATATATATTATTATAATTTTAATTAATTATTGTGCCTTACCGTTGCTTCGATAATTGGAACGCTACACTAGCTTTTGCCTTCCAACAAATTTTATACCTTTGTCCTAGACGTGCTCGTCTTCCTTTCTAATTCTTGTGTAACTCATAAATATGCTCTCTTGTACTTTATTTTAGTCGCACAATATTCATTATGGACGTTTATTTTTAATTCCAAATAAATCCAGCTTTGTATCTTTGTGCGTTCCAATCGAAATTGGAGACACAATCTTGACCTATTTTGTGCAACCCAAATTATGACAATATTATATTTTAAGTCTTCTATGTCCATGATATTTGTGTCCCACCTAATTTTAACCCTATGTACTTCCAATTAATTTTAGAATACCATTTGAATTAATTTTAATTAAATTTGTGTAAGGACCCAACTTGACCCAAAACTAGACCCAATACCAAACCAAACCCCCATTCATACCCTCAAGACTCATACTAAATACCACACACCCTTTTTAACCACTACATCACACCAAACATGATATTTTCCATTATTTAATCCTAATTCATATTTTTGTGCAATTTTCCAATTGTTTGGGACTTTTGTGCGAAAGTGGTGATAGGTGTCATCACCTCATTGGTCCAAGCCAATGAAGAAACCCTCTCCCTCAATCCTTGACCGGTTAACTCTTCCTCTCTCTCCCCTTTTTGTTTGTACCCTCTCCCTTCATGTTTAATCTTGACCCCTCATTCAAATGTAACCCCATCCGAACCACACACACCATCATATATAATTCCTCCTCCTCAACCCCTTTTTCGAAAGCAACCCCATCCCACGGCATACCCGGCCCTAATCCCTAGAATGTCACCATCAACCTCTTCTCCACATGCTAAATTCCTCCATTAATATTTTCTACATCATCCTCACCATCCCTCAAGAAAACCAAAACCACAAAACCCTAACCCAACTCTTCATTCCCATCGCCGGCCCCTTCCCCGGCCATCTCCAGACATTCCCCACCGGAATACCCGACCTTCTCCTCTCCCTCCGTCAACTTCTTCCTGCTACGATGTCCCCCCTCACCATCAACACCACCATCCACAGCCGGCTGAACCGTCGAGTTCCTCACTCGATGAGCCGTCGGGCTTGACCCGTGCACGACCCTGACTCCGTCCCCTGAACTTCAACCCGAGCCCAATCTCGCCTGAGTCTCCTCCACACTGAGGCCACCCCGCCTGCACAACCGACTGGCCGCCACCATTACCACCTTACCATCCCCGACTCCAGCATCATCACCTCTGGTCGACTGAACACCCGCCAGAGCAGTTCCCAACCGTCGCAGCCTAGGCAGCAGGTCATTGTCCCCGACCCCGAGCAGCACAGTTTCCCCCACACCGACCAACTCGACAGCAGCCGAGCCTGACTCCTCTCAACCCAATCGCCGGAGCCGGTCATCCCGACCGCGCTGACAGCTGTCCTCCTCGATGACTGAACGACCTGCGGCCATCTCCTCCGCCTGAGAACACCCGACCACCACCATCATCATCATCACCATCATCATCATCATCCCCTTAATCATCATCACCATCATCATCATCATCATCATCATCATCGTCATCGTCAACCCCGAGCATGCCCATCAAGGTTCGGCTTGCCTCCCTTTTATAGTGTTTATGTGCATGTGTGAATAGTGTAGGGTTTAACATATTTATTTATGGTACGTTTAGTTGGTTGATCATAAGACCCTGGGTCGAGAACCTAAAACTCGTATACGTATGTGTACGCATATGAGTAATATAATTAAATTGGTATATATATGTATATATATTGTGTAGAAATACTAGTTATGACTGTAATATATATATATATATATATATATATATATATATATATATATATATATATATATATATACTGTATGACCCTAGGTGTTAAATATGGGTATCCCGTGTATTTACATTTGATTGGATGACCCTGAATATTAGTGAACTGCCTGCCTTGTGTACACCGACGTACTGACTAGAGACGTGTTAGTTTGATTGTCTACTTATGCACAACATTTGAAGACATGAAACCCGTGCAATTAGACGCACACTTGGCCCTGTTAGTTGACCAGTGTCATACCTAGCGTAGCCCCTGAGTTCAGTGCATTTATGATTGTGTTTTAGTGTAATAATTGATTCTATATTATCATTAAATGATGTCTACAGGACTGTTGGATTATTCAGACAAGATCTCAAAAATAGGATATTGGTATTGCCACCAGCTAAGGACCACAGGCGAGTACATTCTCTGACAGTTTTCATTATGTTGATCATCTCTATGATTCTAGTTGTATAGTGTACTTAATTCTGACACTATGGATACACGGGTTAGCATCATCGAGACCAGTCACGAGGAGTCATGACGTGCTAGTTGGGGACGAGGAGATATTAGTAGATTATGTGATCATACCTCACTCTACATGCATCATAGCTCACCCCACACATCACGTCGGGTGCAGCCTGACCTTTACATGCCTCATAGCCTGTTATATATGATTAGCCGGACTATCGTACGCATCATAACTAACCGGATGGTTAGCCTGACCGGATGGTTAGCCTGACCTTACATGAATTATAGCTAATCATATATAACAAACCTAATCTGTCACAAGCCGATCACATGATAGACTGATGTTTCACACACTTAGCTAGAAGTTCTAGTATTCACTTATAGTTCTATTCATTGCCAGTTGTGCTATTAATGATGATATATTCTCCAGTATCTCTTATTCCAGTATTTCATACTTACCAGTATTTCTTATTTCCAGTATTTATCTTTATCTTGTATTTTTTTATACTTTATTATAGTTTTTGACAATATACATGGAACTGCTGTTAGTGCTTGTACTTCGCTCCAATCCTGACTGGATATATTTTTCCAGAGGATCTTGAGAACTTATGTCCTATACACTATGGACCAGGTGTAGAAGGAGACTACGTACCAGAGATATTAGAGGAGTCCCTTCCCTTAGAGGAGACACCACCTGCAGTGATTTAGACAATTATACTTTATGCATATTATCTACTTATGTTGAGACTTATGTTGAGACTTTTGATAAGACTTTTATGTGGGACAGCTAGACTTTAGATTTATCGTTGTATTTGTGTAGTTGTGTTTGACTTATGTCAGTACTCCTTATCTTTTTATCTCATCGTGCTATTTATTTCCTATAGTTATTGTGATTGAGCATATATTTTGAATTGTAGATCAATGTATTATTCATTTTCCTCCCTATGGAGTTGAGATCATTGACAGGTTGTGAGTTATGTTTAGTAGTATTGAGACCTATACAGCGTTATACCGCCGATGTTGCGGCGTAGGCTGGACGTACCCACGACTCCTGCCCAAATTCTGGGTGCGGGTCGTGACACGTCTCTCTGTTAGTTTTCATTACATGATAGCGTATATATTACTTGTTCTAGAACTGTGATACTTGATTTTGACATATTGTTACACGGACTTGTATTATATGGATCCTGTCATGAGATATTATCCCCTTTATCGTGTGTAACAGGTACTCCTATGAAATATATTCTATCGTGTGCATTGGGTATTCTTGTGCTCGTATTTATTCATGTGCTCACACTATCTCATGTGCTTAGTATGCTTATATTATATTCATATGCATAATCGTGATTGGATCCCTAAGTATTGGTTGGGACGGGAGAGTAGAAGTTGGTTATGTGATCAAATTCTTTAGCCTAATCATGTGTATGTCGATTATATACCTCACGTATAATCGAGCTACCGTAGAATAATCATGTGCGACCCAAGCCGATCACATAATGAACTTGTGCTCTAAATTAAATAGACCGTATTCTAGTTTCTCTTACTTACAGTTCATTCTATATTGCCTGTATTTACCTTTCCAGTTCCTATTATATTTATTTGCAAGTCCTACAATTTTGACATATTGGCACAATTGGCCAATACCCCAGCCCAATTTTTCATATTCGAGTTACTTCATTTGTTGAAGGAGACTCGTGAAGCTTTGAGCGAAGCTCTGATACATGCAGACTCATGCTTAGCTCAACTCAAGAGTCTTGATGAAGAGACATTAGCATGTTCTCAATGCCACAGCGTGATAGAGAAGATTCCTAACATCACCTTTATGGCAGATGACATGCTACTCAAAGATAATCAGCATAACAGGCGTCTGTATTATACCGGTTACATCGAATCTATTAAGGTGAACCAGATTCACATCGACCCTAGTTCTTTACTCAACATCATTTCTAAAAGTCAACTGAGAGGATTGAAGATACCGATGCACAACCTATCTGCTACCAGTACTACCATTCTAGGCTTCATTATTAGAAGAAGTTAACTGCTGGAAAAGATTTGCCTAAAAATTTAGATAGGTGATCTACGTACTAAAGCCACATACTATGTGATTGAATCTGACGTATACTATAATATTTTGCTGGGATGACCATGGATACACGAGCATAAAATTATACCCTCCAACCTAGAATAATGCTTTAAATATGTAAACAGTAGGGAGAAGTCAAAATAAAGGTTGCTAACCTCAACCCATTCAAAGTTGTCGAAGCCTATTTCGCTGACTCTACACTCTATACACCGGAGTATTTAAAAGAAGAAGTTAATCAAGCTAGTGATGAAGCTGAAAATACTCCAAAAGAAGAGCCTTTGATAATCCGAATCAAAGGACATACTACTCATCCAACTCCTTCGAAGCCTCTCGACATCAACATGCACAAGTTATCTTCATTGGTCATGAACCTTCGATGCAATGAACAACCAATACTAGAGAATAAGTCCCTTTTTATCGACCTTCGTCATAACAAGCAATCAACATCAGTGAATCAACCCCTACTAATCAATCTTGCCAAGCCTCCTGTCAAGGCTGAAGATTCTTTCGATTATGTGGAAGATGAAGAAATCTTGTATTTCATGAATAAATAAGATATTACTTCGTACTACGTTGATGTTGAACCCTTTGCTAAAAAATTCTTAGAGGCTCTTCACCTCTACGAAACTCTATCCATACCCATGGCATCTCCATTCCAATATAGTTCGTCATATGAACCATTTGAGGAGGCATACTTCATAGTCCCAACAAGATAGGACAAGCAACGTCAGATAATCTTTGGCAAAACTAGAAGAAAAAGATTTGCACAGACTAATGATTCTGACGAGGATATGGGGAAGATACAACCGTATCATTACAGCTAACCAGCCAAAAATATTATGTAAGGGATAGACTACAACTTAAAATCTGGTTTGGGACTAAATTATGAAAAAGGCGGACTCCTATACGTCACCTCTCTCCAAAAGGCAAGCCGAAAACATACTATCAATGGACTAGTCGTGGTTTAGGATATGTTACACCACCAACAAGTCCTAAAAGTTCAGAATCAGAAGAAGAGACGCATTCTCATTCCTCGGACTCATCATTGTGGAATTTTGATGAAAGCATGGGTGGCATATTTAAATATACTTTCTCTGTAAATATGGTGTCAACTACCCCAGATGATAAAGAGTTGACCTATTAGAACCATTCGAGAATGGTCCATGGGCAGAATAAATGGATACTCAATGGAAACTTCGATTTGAGCAATGTGAACCACCTACAAAGGATAAAATAGTCCAAATTGATGTAGGAGAAGAATCTTCCCCAAGACCAACCTTCATTAGCAAGAGTTTTCCTTAAGAAGATTAATACGCTTTACTCCAGATAATAAAGGAGTATATCGATGTCTTTGCCTAGAGTTACGAGGATATGCTTGGCCTAGATCCTAAAATAGCCACACACAAGCTCAGTTATGGTTTAATCCCCACAAACTTGTAGCCTACACAGCTTCTCGAACTATTACATATATTAATTCTTGAATAAGACATGGGTAATGGTTCCTCAAAGTTCCCAGCGGGACAATACTCAAATCCACGAAATACTCTCGTTGAGATCATCTAAACGATTTTCTCCAACAAAAATGTTCCATTCTTAAAGCCCAGTTATTTTAAGGATTCCCAGTTGGGTCGGAAATAATCTCATAGGTTTATTCACTAGTTAATAAGTATAATGTGATTCATGTCCATATTACCTATGAATCATATTTCATTTATTATCCCTTAAAAAGAAGATAATAGTTTGCCCCTGAACTACTCTTTCTTCTCTTCTTCGATGGAGTAAACTAGTGAACTATCACATCCATATCACCTATGGTAGTATTGCATCATGTAAAATTTATCATTTGTACTCAGCATGAGTATGTCTTGAGTGATAAATCTATCAAATTATCCCACAGAGTTATTCTGCCATGTCCATAATACCTCTGAGTACATATATTTGATGGTATCCTATTTGAAAATATATCATATCCACATTACCTCAGATCTTATTTTCACTCTAACCTATTATTTGTATCTAATAGTAGATACACAATAAATAATGGGTCCACAACAAACAAGAATTATTCAAAGATAAAAGTTTTAATTTATTTTCATTGATAAAATAAGAAAAAGAATAAGATAGATCTCACTCAGGGGGAGTAGAAAGATCAAGGAGGAACTGAGTCAGTCCAGCTAGTTAGTGGTCCTTTTTTAATGTTGCTCTTTTATGTGCTTCAAGCATTCTGGAGTTATCTGTAGCAAAAGGAGCAATAGAAGTATATGACTCTATCATCTTATTTTGAGCATGGTCAAGCTCGTTGTTGTTGGCCCAATGTTTATGTTGAGTTTTTGAATATGGCTAATCGATTAAGTTTAGCATTATGGTAATCGATCAATCACTATAGTATCTTCTACTTAATCTCAACATTGTCTAGATATGTAATATTTGCTTCTGTATATTTTCTTATTCGTCTAACATGTACTTACAGAAAGAAATCAGCAATGGACATATGCAATATGGCGATGAGCCAAAGGCGGTATTATACCAGAAGATTTAGTCCAAACCGCCTATGACTTATCTGGACAACTACCGTCAAGGAAAAAGCATCTTCAAGTCAGCAGATATTTCAGAAGTTTGGCGTCATCAGTTCTCTTAGTTTTTATATGTAATTTGATATTTTATTTGAGTCTAGGATTAATGTAAGATGAGTCGCACTGGAAAATTCAAGTACCTATACCTAGCTACCTAGTCAACTCAAATAAACCAAAGAACTATCCACCAAATCAGGCCATATTCATTAACAAAGTCTATTATACTTAGAAACCGAACTCGGGCCAAACTCGTGCCAAACTCGGACCAAACTCGGTTACCCTTTTGGTATGAAATTAACCAGTTCAATTAGCTCCTGATTTCTTGGCCCAACGGTTAGAAATTTGAATTAAACCCTATCCAAATTCTGGCCGAATTCTGTTTGCCTACACCCTATAAATAGGATTAGAATTCTTCATTCTTACATACTCAAACATTCTCTATCTTTCTATCCTATAGTGAGTAAACCCTCAAAGCCTAAACTTTATTATCTCCAAGATAAACTCCCTAGCCTTCTAAGTGCCAAGTGTGGTATCAGTCTAGAAATCTACAAGAGTTGTAAAGAGCTTGGTTCATCAAGCCCCTCTTCTATGTGAAGTTGCGAGCCTTCGGATCAAAACTCGTAGTGTGTGAAGTTGCGAGACTTCAGATCAAATCTCATGGTTATAAGAAGTCAGCAGGCCTTCGGATCAAAGCTTGTGATTCACTATTGGTGATTATAGTGGATAAAACTCTGAGCTTGAGTTTTCGGGACTGGACTAGTCATCTCAGAGAAAAACCAGTATACATTACGGTGTTTGCGTTTACTCTCTTTTACTCTTACTGCTTTATATTACTGTCTTGCATATATACTGTTAGTTGATAGCCGTCTTCACTTTGTTTAATTTTTAATTAGGTAGATTATTTAGCTACACTCTATTCACCCCCCCTCTAGAGTTGCCATACACGGTCCTTCAGTTATTTTTTGCTCAAGCTTTAAAATCTGTTCTCTTATTAAGTCACAAAGAATCAGCTTTTCCCGACGTCGCTCCATAGTCACCTTCAACTCCCCTCTTACTAGATTGAGCTGGGCTTCGAGTTCTTGAATCTGAGTTTTTAGCTTTATTGCCCTATCATTATGTTCATCGTGGGTAGAACGATAAAAAGACAGAGAATAAGTCACTTCTTTCACAGAAGCATTTATTCGAACAATGTTCTCAGCATGGATCTTCATATGCTCCTGGAAAGTAGTCTAAAGGTCCATGAATTCAGCAGTAATGGACTCGTATTCAGTCTAAATTAGTGCCGAGATGTCCCCACCATTAAGCTGTAGATATTCATTAATAGGCTACTCAAGGCCTATTAAGATTTTTTTCAAGAGCAGCATGCCTAGCTTCATCCTTGAAATTTCTGATAAGTTGAATCATGGACAAGCTAGTATCTTTCACATCTTCAAAGATAAACCTTTCTCGAGCACCAAAATTTATCAACAACTTCAATGTTACGTAGAAAGCAGAGATATAAGCTTCTACAAAAGAATTAAAATGAGTGCTTGAAGTTAGAGTCGCGGCAATTTTCGCTAATCCTCGACCATGATGCACGAAGGCAGTTGTCGTGACAGTTATAGCTTTGACACTGGGGACAAAAGGGAAAGAAACTGCTGCTCGTTCTCTCGGACTAATGGTGGAAGCCATTTCAGTAGAAATGGTCAATTCTACCACAAGAGCAGCTGAAGCTATTGGTGGCATTGACGCGATATCCGCAACCGAAACTGTGATATCAGCAACAGAAGTTGTTTCAGCCTGCGAAATAACCGTCTCTACAGTACTCTCCGGAGCAACTCCTACCACAATCTCATCACCTGAAAAGAAAAATGATCAAACAATATGATCAATAAACAACATATTGTAATTAAGATATATGCACGTCGATCTAAGGAAAGAAGTGACACATTGGCCTGTGCTAGTCGGAGTTATCATTGCATGAATTAGGGACAATGAAGCATGCAACGCAAGAACTTATGGTATAGAAAGAATAGAAAGACATGTACCAGCACCAGGTGGTACTTTTTCGTCTTTAGGAGTCTACCCCTCCAAAGAATTCCTCAGGCATGTCAACGAAGCCTCCACCTCAGACCAATCGGCATGAATGGGAAAATCATCATAATCACTCACAGTCATTATCGCTTCTGAAAATATAGTTTTAGTTTCAATTTTCTCTATAACATCTTTACGCCAAACTGTAACTATAGCAGTTTGAGGCTGAGCCTGAATATCCTGGCCAGGCATATCTTGGGGGCTGTAGCGGTAATGTCAGCTTGTGACTCGATCTGCTCACCAACTTCAACCCGAGAAGGTAAAATTATCTCTACACCGGAATCAGGACTTTCCGGAGAAGGTTGATCCTTTGGATCCAATGATGGAGCGACCTGATTTATCGTGTCCATTGGCGAATAAGGTATGATTACAATCAAACAAATAAAATGAACCGCAACATTAAGAATAGGATATGCAAAGCCAACTATTGCAGCAGCAGGAGCAACACTTATTCTTGTAGCAATAACAGGGAAGGGACGGAAGTGCTAATTCTTTGCACTATTGGAGAAGAGACGGACGGTCCAGGCTGCTCCAGGGAACTAATCAATTCATCAATAAAATTCCTTCTTGAAGGAGCAAAAATCTTTGATTTTGACTTCCTAGGCTTCGCGATAGCAGCCTTCTTCTTGGCAGGCCGATCATCAATAGGGGACATAACCTTAAGTTACTGGAATTTTTATAATACTATGGCAGGGGCAGGTGCATCTGGTTGTACATGTGGAAGAGATTCCAATATCTCATCTAGTAGTGCATCCTCCTCCTCTTTGATTAGAGAAGATCTTATTGACTATGGATTGACTCATTTTGTCGAATTTTGAAAACTAACCTGCATATCAAAGTCTCCATAAAATTGGTTTATAGAATAATAAAACTGGCAAAGGAATGCAATAGGCGTAAAGGAGATTTGGGTGCAGGCAGAGTAAAAGTATCTTGTCACGACCCGCACCCGGAATTTAGGCATGAGTCGTGGGTACGTCCAGCCTATGCTGCAGCATCGGCGGTAGAACGCTCTCTAGGTCTCTATAATACTATCATAACTCACAACCTGTCAATGATATCAACTCCATAAGGAGGACAATAAAATAAACATCTCTCAATAGCTCATAATGTATACTCAATCACAATAGCTATAAGAATATAAATGGCACAATAAAAAATAAGAAGTAATGACATAAGTCAAACACAATGTCTCAATAAAGATAAACTACAGTCTAGCTGTCCAACATAAATAGTCTCCACAAGTCTCAAATTAAACTCAACATAAGTCTCAACATAAACTCAAATGCATAAAATAAATACTGTCTAAATAGCAGCAGGTAGTGTCTCCTCTAAGGAAATGGACTCATCTAAGCTCTCTGGTATGTAGTATACATCTATACCTGGTCCATAATGTATATGACAGAAATCCTCAAGATCCTCTGGAAAAAATATCCAGTCAGGATTAGAACGAAGTACAAGCACTAACAGCAGTTCCATGTATATTGACAAAAACTATAATACAGTGTAAAGAAATACAAGATGGATATAAATACTAGCAATAAGAAATACTGGAGATAATGAAATATTGGAAATAGAAATATTGGAGAACATATCATCATCAATGGTATAACTAGCAATGAACAGAAATATAAGTGTATGCTAGAACAATGAACTGGAATATAAGTGAATGCTAGAACAATAACTAGAATATAGTGAATGCTAGAACAATAAACTAGAAATACATGTATAGACTAACTAGCTATGTGTGTGAAACATCAGCATATCATGTGATCGGCTTGGGACTAATCAGGCTTGCTATGTATGACTAGCTATGATTCATGTAAGGTCAGGCTAACTATCCAGTTAGCTATGATGCGAGCAATAGTCAGGCTAATCATACATAACAGGCTATGAGGCATGTAATAGTCAGGCTGCACCAACGTGAGGTGTGGGTGAGCTATAATTCATATAGAGTTGGGTATGATCACATAATCTACTAATATTTCCTTGTCCCCAGCTAGCATGAGGGATCCCAATCACGACTCCTCATGACAGGTCTCGATTATGCCAACTCGTGTATCCACAGTGTCAGAATCATGTACGCTATACAACTAGAATCATAGAGATAATCAACATAATAAAAACTGTCAGAGAATGTACTCGCCTGTGGTCCGCTGCTGGAAATACCAATGTCCTATTTCTGAAGTCTTTCTGAATAATCCTACAGTCCTATAGATATTATTTAATAATAATATAGCATCAGTTATTACACTAACATACAATCATAGATACACTGAACTCAGAGACTACGCAAGGTGTGACACTGGTCAAGTAGCAGGGTCAAGCGTACGTTTAATTGCACAGGTGTCATGTCTCAATTGATGTGCATAATCAGACAGTCAATCACTAACACATGTCTCGCTATTACGTCGGTGTACACAAGGCAGTCAACTCATAAATTCTCAGGGTCATACAATCAATGTAAATAAGGGATATCCATAATTAGCACTTATGGTCATATGCAATTATCCGGGATATTCACAGTTAACCTAGGGTCATACAGCATATATACATATTATAGTCATAACTATTAGTAGCAATGAACATCTAGCAAAATTATCATGAAGCAACACGCTAGATCCTAACATTATTCCCACTTGTACAAAATCATAAGAGAAAGTACTTCGAACCTTGGCCTCGGCGTGCACGTGCACGAGGGGGTATAATCGACGTCGAGGTGGTACTATCATGACGGAGGGCTCGGCTGCTCCTGTGTCTGCTGCCCAGGTGAGGGCTTGGCGGTTCAGTCGTCGAGGTAAGGCTGTCAGCGGCTGGGAGGTGCTCAGGCGAGGGGTTGGCGGTTCAGCGGGGTCGTTCAGTCGGGTATTCCAGAGTCCGGCGTGGTTGTGGGGTAGAGAGGGTGTACAGTCGGGTGGCTGTACTACTAGGCGGGGTTACGAGATGGAGAAGGGAAGTCGACGGACGTGCAGTAGATCCGGTGGATGCGGGTTTGTCAGGCGGTCGGTTAGTCTGGGCTCCGGCATGGTCTCGATTGGGAGTGGTGGTGTTGGCGTATATGATGATGGAGAAGGTCGTCGGTCCGGCGAGTGGAGTCGGGTGGAGAAGAGAAGGAAGAAGATGACCGCGGGGTTGCGCAGCGGGAACTCAGGCGACTGCTCAGGCAAGCTTCCAGCGAGTTGGGATAAGGGTGGAGGCGTGAACAGTAGAGGGGGTGAGATAGGTTGGCTAGGTTATAGGTTTGTGATGGTTTGAAGAAAAATAAAGAAAAAGTTATATATATATGTAGAGAATTAGGGTTTGAGGTTGACCTAGGAAATTGGGCCGGTCAACCTCTTCTTGAGATTTGGCTTATTTCTACATGTAGAAGTTTTAAAGGCTAGGATGGTTTTGTTTGAAATGAATGGCTAGGATTTGACGAGGGGTTGATGTTGAGTGTTACACACTCCAAAATTATGGAGTAAATTTTGCATGACCGGTCAATGAAGAAAATAGGGGTTTTTTCATGTGTTGTGTCCAATGGGGTGTGGACACCTCAATGCACTTTTGCATAAAAATGCCTAACAATTGGAAATTTGCACAAAGTGCGGTTTTTGGATTAAATGAGAGAAAATACCATGTTTGGTGTGATCTAGTGGATGAAAAGGGGGTTTGGTATTTAGTATGAGTCTTGAGGGTGTAAATAGGGGGTTTGGCTTGGTGTTGGATGTAGTTTTGGGTTAAGTTGGGTCCTTACACCAATTTAATCAAAATTAATATAAATGGTGTTCTAAAATTAATTGGAAGTACATAGGGTTAAAATTAGGTGGGACACAAGTGTTATGGACGTAGAAGACTCAGAATAGAATATTATCATAATTTGGGTTGCTCAAAATGGGTCGAGATTGTGTCTCCAATTTCGATTGAAACGCAAAAAGGTGTAAAGTTGGATTTATTTGGAATTAATTATAAATATCTGCGACGAATATTGTGCGACTAAAATAAAGCACAAGAGAGCATATTTATGAGTTACACAAGGATCATAATAGAAGACTGGCGCGTCTAGGACAAGGGTGTGAAATTAGTTGGAAGGCAAAAACTAGTGTAGTGCTCCAAATATCAGAGCAACGGTAAGGTACAACAATCAAATAAAATTACAGCCATTAAATATAATCCCTAATATTAAATCCCAAAAATGCTAATTAATGTCCATAGTCCTATAATTTGGTCAGAGGTTCAACTAGTAGGTTTCTAGGTACAGTCCACTAACTCATGCATTTAAGGAACACTATATATAATATATAAGTATCATGTAATATATTAACACATTAAATTAAATAAATAAAAAGATGAAAATACCCTTATTCTGAAATATGGTAGTGACAAGTCTACCCTCCTTAAAAGAATTTTGTCCTTGAAATTAAAATAAACTAGTACAAGAACAAAGAATCAAACAAGAAATTATACCTCAAGTCTCGAAGAGATACGGATACTGTTCGCGCATTTCGTCCTCTCTTTCCCTGGTTGACTTACTTGGAGAATGATGTCTCCATGCAACACGAACCAAGGAAATAGTTTAGTTCCGCAATACCTTCTCTCTACGATTCAAGATCTCCACAGGTTGTTCGGGATTACTGAGAGTCGGTCCAACCTCGATCTTCGAGTGATCTAGTACGTGACTATTATCTGCCACATACCGTCTCAGCTGTGCCACGTGGAACACGTCATGTACTCCATCTAGAGCAGGCGGCAAGTCTAGTCTATAGGCCACTGCACCGACCCTAGCAAGAATACCGAAAGGTCCGATATATCGTGGACTAAGCTTTCCGCCTCTACCAAAATAAATCGTGTCCCGTGTCGGAGAAATCCGTAGGAACACCAAATCGCCAAACTAGAACAAGCAGTCTTAACACACAATCTAAAATAAAATAATCATAAACCAAAATGACAAAACCTATACCTGAAACTCTAGGGGTCTACGGTGGCTATTGGCCCAATGTCGCTGTCTGTCTTGCGCCACTCGCATTCTGTCTCTGATGAGTTTTACCTTTTCTGCTGCATCCATGACCATTTCTGGTCCTAACAAAGCTCTCTCTCCAATATTATCCCAAGATAATGGTGTATGACACCTTCGTCCATATAAAGCCTCGAATGGTGACATCTCAATGCTGGCCTGGTAGCTGTTGTTGTAAGCAAACTCTACTAGGTGTAGATGATCCTCCCAAGAACCTCCGAGATACAAAACACAAGTGCGTAGCATATCTTCAAGAGTCTGAATAGTCCTTTCAGACTGTCCGTCTGTCTGGGGGTGATATGCGGTACTGAACTTGAGCTGAGTGCCCAAGCTAGCCTGCAGACTCCTCTAGAAGTGGAAAGTGAAACGACTATCCTGATCTGAGATGATACTCACAAGAACTCCATGTAATCTGACAATATGTCGCACATACATCTATATTATCCTCTCTGTCGATGTACCCACTTTGAATGGTAAGAAGTGGACTGATTTGGTCAACCTATCTACGATAACCCAAATCGTGTCCTTTCCTCCTGGAGAATATGGAAGCCCTAAAACGAAGTCCATAGTCACGTGCTCCCACTTTTATTCTGGAATAGGTAAAGGTTGAAGCAAACCTCCTGGCCTCTGTCGATCTGCTTTTACATGCTGGCATACTAAACACCGGGATACAAAGCGTGCTACCTCGCGCTTCATACCATACCACCATACGTGCTCCCTCAGATCTCGATACATCTTGTTGGCACCGGGATGCATCGAGTACTGAGAGCAATGTGCCTCCTGCAAAACCTCTTCGCGTAGCTCTCCATTCGGCACACACATCCTTGTGCCATGCCGTAAAGATCCATCATCCGCAATAGTAAAGTCGTTTGTCAATCCTGTCCGAACTTGTGCCCTGATACTCCTCAGAGTCTCATCATCATACGGTGCAGCTTTAATTCTGTCCATCAGCTCTGATTGTATCCGCAATCCCCATATCTGAATCTCAATACCTGGAACTAGCACTTTAATTCCCAAGCTTTCAAGATCGGCTAATGAATGTCTATCTGTAGTCAAGTACATAGCCATCGGATACCTGCTCAAGGCATCGGCAACTATGTTGGCCTTTCCTGGGTGGTACTGTAATGAGATGTCAAAGTATTTCATCAACTCTAACCACCTTCTCTATCTCATGTTTAGCTCCTTCTGTGTAAACACGTACTTCAAGCTCTTGTGGTCTATGAAGATCTCCACACGCTCTTCGTACAGATAGTGTTTCCACAGTTTTAGGGCGAAGATAACTACTGCCAACTATAAATCGTGGGTGGGGTAGTTCTTTTCATGAGGGCGTAATTATCTTGAAGCATAGGCAATTACTTTTTTCTGTTGCGGAAGAACGTAACCCAAACCCTTTTTGAAACATCACTGTAGATAGTGAATCCACCTGTCCCAGATGGCAATATTAAAACTGGAGCTATCGTCAATCTCTTCTTCAGCTCATCAAACGCGGCCTGACATTCCTCTTTCCAGACAAAATCCATATCTTTCTTAGTCAGCCTAGTCATCGGTTCTGCAATCTTGGAGAAGTCTTATACAAACCTCCTATAGTATCCTGCTAGTCCGAGAAAACTCCTTATCTCAACTACCGAACTGGGGGTAGCCTATGACTCCACTACCTCGATCTTCTTTGGATTAACTAAAATTCTGTCACCCGTCACCATATGTCCAAGAAATTCAACCTTGTCAAGGAAGAACTCTCACTTTGAAAGCTTCCCGTACAACTCCTCTTTCCTGAGAGTTTCCAAGACCATCCTCAGGTGCTCTTCATCTCTTCTGGGGTCTTCGAATATACTAGAATGTCATCGATGAACACCACTACGAACTTTTTAAGGTACTGGTTGAACACCTTGTTCATCAAGTTCATGAATACTGCTGGTGCATTAGTTAGACCAAACAGCATTACCGTAAATTCAAACTGGCCATATCTGGTCCGGAAGGCTGTCTTCGGTATGTCTTCTTTCTTCACCTTCACCTAGTGATAGCCTGACCTAAAGTCTATCTTTGAAAATACCTTTGTTCCGCTCAATTGATCAAAAAGTTCATCTATCCTCGGTTGTCATGCCCCAGTCCCAAAATATATAGGACCAGGAATACGTGACACGCCAGCTACGCATTCGACCAGACTCTGGTCTGACTCGAATACGTATAAGCTGTAATATAAAAGGCACTATCTAGATATTCCATAAATTTAAATCTCTATGTCTCAATCCATAATGTACATCAGTATACAAGAAAGAGCTATATGTGCTAAGGTCGGCCACCCAATAACACACTAACTCGAATAGACTCGAGAAGAAGTATGAGTCTACAAAACTAGGCTACAACAACAGAAGAATAATCAATATAAAATAACCATAATATCGGTAGATATAATGTGAGTACCTGGTACCATGCTCGCAAGATATGCCACTCCATCAGTATCTCCAAGAGCTCCGTAATCGTCTATGCTGCAAAACTGGCAGGGAACCAGGTCCTCAGAGGGACGTAACAAGGTACAAAAATATAGCAAGCCAAGTAAACAGAAAGTACAAGTGCACGACAGGGTACTCTATCATAACCAACTAGTGTGACACAGTTTAAACACAATGTTCGACGCGTGGACTGTCAAAAATAAAATCGTAGCTCCGGACACGGAAATACACGACACGTACCGTAGCTCCGGGCAAAGAGTCACACGGGTGAAACCACTACTCTAGATACAGGATCACTACATAGATACTACATATATATAAGCGCGTGCAGAGGAGCCCAAGCGTCTAGTAACTGTCTTTCCCTTTCCAAGCGGTCAACGATTGTGCGTTGAACCTGAACCTCTAACTACAGTCTCGACACACGGAAGATAACTCAACAGACGCGACCCTAAGGTCGTCCCAGTCTCTGGTCATGATGTCAGTATCAGGATACAGGAATCTGGCACGATCACAGTGTATAAGTGTATCCTGGGGTGTCGATATACTCAGGTACGCATATCGAGATACTACGAAACATCCAATAATTTTTCTAAGATGTTACGACGTACGTCTTCACCCGGTTGTGAACCGGACGCGAAGTATCGAACGTCAACATAAATACGTGCACAATGTATATAATGAAACAATGAATATTTGTAGACTAAAAATACAGGGTGGCAAGGTACACTTGCCTGCGTGCGACTGCTGATGACGGGGATCGGGTATCGCGTCCAAGTCCTCAGGTCCCGCAATACCTAGAGAGGAGATACAAACCGATAATCGATAATCTACTTAAGACAGACAGATGTGCTATACACATCTACTTCTAAACTCAGTCTCAAATACGACTCACAGGGACAAGTCACTAGGGGGTTGACTATAGTTGACTATCTGTAAAATGGTTGAATCATTAAATCAATAATACACTCTCTTCGATTTTAAATTCTCCGAAAATAAACTAACATTTCCACCATGTACATTACTTCCCGATTAGTTGGCTCCAAGGTCATAACTCGATTTTCCTCGAACACGTATTTTTAAATCTTGATATTGAATGTAGCAGCCAACCCTAATTTTCTACCAAAGTATCATATCCCATTCCCACTTCATAGTACGTAAGTTACAAGGTTACAAAACTAAGCTACTTAGACTCTAAACATTTTAATCATTTAACTTAGTCCTCAATCATGCTCATATATTTCACTTCATCAACATAGCTTTTATGTAAACTCCAACCCACACACTTTCATATATATAAGAACTCTAACCCTAAAACATTCCCTTGTTCATAGCCCACAACCCTAAACATCTTATTAAAACAGATAATAAAATTCTAGAATTAAAAGAATGAGAGGGGGGAGTCGACCTCATCGCGGCGAGGTTGATGGCCGACCGGAGGTGGTAGTGGAGAAGGAGGTGAGGAAGTGGGGAGTTAGCCGGATTAGGTCAGCCGGGAACGTTCAGTCCGGCGAGTGCACAGCGGAGGGGACGACGTTGTCCGGCGGAAAATTGCAGCGAGGTTGAACGTCGCTGCCCGGTGGGTCGGCTGACCGGTCGGGTCGCACAGAGCGGCGACAGCGGCTCCTGCACAGCCGCACGGGGAGGCGCAGCTGCGGAGGCAGCGGACGGGTCGCACAGAGCGGCTGACCGGTAGGTTTTAATTGAGGGTGGGGTGTAGGAGCCACTTTATAGGGGAGTGTGTTGGGTAGATGGATGGTTGAGATCATTCTATTTAAAATGGATGGATAGGATTTTACATGGTGAGAATGAGGTTTCTTCATGAGGGAATGAGTGGGTGAGATTGGGACCCTATTTTGGGACCCTCTCATTTATTCATGACCAATAGGATGTTGCCAACAATTCAATAATTGTGACTAAGCCCCCGTAAATTTGGGAAATTGCATGGACACATGAAAGAAGCAAAAATTGCGAAGAAAAATATATTTAAAAATTGTCATGGTGAGGGGGTGTTGCGCGTTAGGCGCGGGTCTAATTAGAAGGGCATTGGGATTGATTTAGGATTAAAATAGGATTTACAACGTTGGTAATCCCGATTTAAATAGAGATAAAGCGTCCCAAAAATTTAATTTAATTGGGGCCCGTGGGGTCAAAATTCGGAAATAACGCAAAGGCCAAAAATGGTGGGGGCTTGGAGTCAGTCTTGGACCCTTTAGTTGGTCCGGTTCAACGGGTTAAGTTGGTATCCCAAAACTTAGGGTAACGACACAGGTGTCCGACACGGAATTAAATATGGGTTACGGTTTTCGAAATATTGCACAATTAATTTAGAGCACACAAAAATTGATTTTAACAGTCAGAAAAGTCCAGTGCCTAATTTGGCGAGTTGAGTCGGAAGTATAATAATTGTACGAAATTTATGGGCTGATAATGGGCTCCGAATAACTAGACAAAGATAGGGTAAGCCAAGGGTTTCAATTAATTGAATTAAAATTCTAGATAAATTTCCTTTACTCTAAACCTCAACATCTGCCATCAAAATTTTCCAAAACCACTCTAACTATCTACAGAATAAATCAAGGGGGTTTACATTCTTCCCAACTTAGAAAAATTTTGTCTCCGAAATTAAAAGTAAAGCACGATAATATCTAACAGAAATTTAAAACAAACAAGTAATCAATGCCGTACGTAAATTCGTACCTTGCTCCTCAAATAGGTACGGGAATCGCTGCCGAATAGAATCCTCGCGCTCCCAAGTAGACTCGCCTGGGGAATGGTGCTTCCATGCCACTCTGACCAGTCGAATCATCTGCCCTCTCAAAGTTTTCTCGCTGCGATCGAGGATCTCAACTGGCTGCTCTACGTAAGACAGACTAGGCCCAAATATAATTTTCGAATGATTAAGTACGTGGCTAGGGTCTGCGACATATTTCCTCAGCTGCGATACATGAAATACGTCATGTACTCCCTCTAATGATGGAGGTAATGCAAGACGGTAAGCCACTTCGCCAACTCGTTCCAAAATGTCAAAAGGTCCGATATACCTCGGACTCAGCTTGCCTCTGCCTCCGAATCTGATGGTACCACGAGTGGACGATATCCTCAAAAATATGTGGTCACCCTTCTTGAACTCCAATGGTTTGCGGTGCGCATCTGCCCAGTGTTTCTGTCTGTCCTGTGCTGCGCGCAGGTGGCTCTGAATCTGTTTGACCTTCTCTACTGTCTGTGTCACCAATTCTGGACCCAGTATCTGACGCTTTCCTACGTCACTCCAACAAACTGGCGACCTGCATTTCCTGCCGTACAGTGCCTCATAAGGTGCCATCTGTATGCTGGCCTGGTAACTGTTATTGTAAGAGAATTCCACTAAATGGAGATGGTCCTCCTAAGATCCTCCAAAATCAATCATGCATGCTCTCAACATATCCTCTAATATCTGTATCGTACGTTCTGACTGTCCGTCAGTCTGTGGATAATATGCAGTGCTGAACTTGAGTCGAGTTCCTAGGCTCTCCTGCATACTCCACTAAAAATGTGACATGAATCTGGAATCACGATCCGATACGATGCTGACAGGCACTCCATGTAATCATACTATCTGCCTCATATACATGTCAGCTAGTATCTCTGTGGATTGCCCAACTCGGAAGGGCAAGAAATGTGCAGACTTGGTGAGTCTGTCTACGATAACCCAAACTGTATCCTTTCCGCTAGGGCTTCGCAGAAATCCTGTGACGAAGTCCATTGTAATGTGTTTCCACTTCCACTCGGGAATGGGGAGTGGCTGCAATAATCCTGCAGTCCTCTGATGTTCAGCCTTGACTTGCTGACAAACTAAACACTTCGCCACAAATCTTACAATTTCCCTCTTCATCCCATGCCACCAGAAATGCTGTCTCAAGTCTCGGTACATCTTCGTACCCCCGGAATGAATGAAATAAATCGAGCTATGAGCCTCGGTCATCAACTCTTGGCGTAGATCGCCACTCGGAACATATAGGCGATCTCTGCACCTCAACGTTACGTCTTCATGAATCCTGAGTCCCGTCTGCATGCCGGCTTTTGTTCTCTCTCGCAGACGTCAAAATCTCGTATCTGTAGGCAATGCTGTCTTGATCCTCTCAACCAAGTAGACTGAACCTCAAGACTGGCCATCTGTCCATCCATGCCTGGCAATACAATCTAAATCCTGAGTTCCTGAAAATCCTCTTACATCTGGCGACGAGTCATAAACTGCATTCGTCTTGCCAGAGTGGTTTTGTAACTCGATATTATAATATGTCATAAATTCTAGCCAATGCCTTTGTCTCATGTTGAGTTCCTTCTACGTGTAGGCATTCTTCAGACTTTCTGTGTTTTGTAAAAATCTCAATATCTGCTCTATATAAAGGTAGTGTCGCCATCGCTTTAGTACAAATATTACTGTAGCTAGCCCTGGATCGTGTGTCTGATAGTTCTTCTCATGAACTCTCAACTGTCCTGATGTACAGACTATCTATACTATCTGAACATAACTCATATTTGCTGAACTTGGCTTACAGCCTCTCATTTCTCAGCATCTCCAACACAATCTTGAGATGTCTCTCGTGCTTCTCCTGGTTCTCGGAATATTTCAAGACGTCGATGAACACTACCACGAACTTATACAATTACTGGTGGAAAACCTTGTTCCTCAAGCTCATGAATACTGCTGGCGCGTTGGTCAAACAAAAAGGTCATGACTAGAAACTCATAGAGCACATACTTCGTCCGAAATGCCGTCTTCGGAATGTCTACTCTCCGTACCTTGATCTGATGATAGCTTGATCTGAGATCGATCTTCTAGATTACATATGCGCCACTTAGCTGATTCAACTGTACCGTCCTATCTCTCTTCGGCACAATTAAGATGGGTATTCCCCCATGGAAAATACTAGTCCGACTGAAACCCTTGTCTAAGAGATCCTCCACGATGGACCTACAACTCAACCAACTCTATCGGTGCTAGTCTGAAGACGAAAAATTTACTGGCTTGGCTCTTGGAGTCAACTCTATAACAACTTTATCTCTCTGTCAGGTGGCAGGCCGAAAAGATTCTTTAGAACCACATCCTCAAACTCTGGTATAATGCGGGGTACACTGGTTCCCCTTCTGCAATGTGTGCCTCAAAGGTAGGTGTGTACCATGCTTCCAGGCTCTCTAAAACTCAAACTAAGGGTAATCCGGTGGTCTAAAGGTGACACAACCACGATAGCAATCAAGCGTTGCGTGGTATTGGCTCAACCAATCCATGCCTAGGATAAGGTCGTAGTCTAGACTAAACCTCAAAAATAATCTCTCCCGTTCTGTTTCCAACATCAATTTTCAACAGAAATTTTTTTTCCTGCCTAATGTATAATTCTCTTCTCCTCAAAGTTTCCCTAAAATTCTATTCCTTCAATTCCTTCTTTTCGTTATTTCTCTGTCCAAGTCACATAGTGCAATTATAATAATGATGTCGCCAAAGACATACTAAAACTTCTGGTATTAGATCGTCATCTTCCAAGTGAGAGCTTAAAATTTTATCTCCTCTAGTCCATAATATCATTCCTGATATTGCTATCATATCCAACCACTAGTTTCTATCATCAGGCTATGCATTCCCGTAAATTATTTTAGGTCATGATCAACAATCCTTCTAGCTCTTAGTGCTTCCTAGATTACTGTTACCTCAAGCACGGGTAGGGTACTAGTGGGTCCAACTCTCTTACCAACCTTTCCTACTAGATCTAGAATCCAAAGAACCCATCAATCTATCCTGATAAGGTAACAATCTTCTTCGAGAAAGGTATACGAATTCTATCTTCCGTCGTCTGGTCTTCGATCTTCTTCTGGAGGGAAGTCATCAGTCACAAGCATTCGTCTCCCCGAACAATAGGGACGAGAAACAAGGATAGCGATATTGACGAAGATTGAACGAATGCAAAGCGGAAGTCCAAGGGCGATAATCACATACAAAGAGTTTTTAAAATCGATTATGGATTGAGATCCTATTCAACAATCATAATATCTATTCCTAATTTGCAGGCTCGCTTGGCACAGTCAGGTGACCAAGACGATTTAAATCGGACCTGCATGGGCAACCACAAAAATATGTCATGCCCCAGTCCCAAAATACATAGGACCAGGAATACGTGACACGCCAGCTAAGCATTCGACCAGACTCTGGTCTGACTCGAATACGTATAAGCTGTAATATAAAAGGCACTATCTAGATATTCCATAAATTTAAACCTCTATGTCTTAATCCACAATGTACATCAGTATACAAGAAAGAGCTATATGTGCTAAGGTCGGCCGCCCAATAATACACTAACTCGAATAGACTCGAGAAGAAGTATGAGTCTACAAAACTAGGATACAACAGCAGAAGAATAATCAATATAAAATAACCATAATGCCGGTAGATATAATGTGAGTACCTGGTACCATGCTCGCAAGATATGCCACTCCATCAGTATCTCCAAGTGCTCCGTAATTGTCTATGCTGCAAAACTGGCAGGGAACCAGGTCCTTAGAGGGACGTAACAAGGTACAGAAATATAGCAAGCCAAGTAAACAGAGAGTACAAGTGCACGACAGGGTACTCTATCATAACCAACTAGTGTGACACGGTTTAAATACAATGTTCGACGCGTGGGCTGTCCAAAATAAAACTGTAGTTCCGGACACGGAAACACACAGCACGTACCGTAGCTCCGGGCAAAGAGTCACACGGGTGAAACCACTACTCTAGATACAGGATCACTACATAGATACTAATTATATATAAGCACGTGCAGAGGAGCCCAAGCATCTAGTAACTATCTTCCCCTTCCCAAGCGGTCAATGATTGTGCGTTGAACCTGAACCTCTAACTACAGTCTCGACACACGGAAGATAACTCAACAGACGCGACCCTAAGGTCGTCCCAGTCTCTGGTCATGATGTCAGTATCAGGATACAAGAATCTGGCACGATCACAGTGTATGAGTGTGTCCTGGGGTGTCGATATACTCAGGTACGCATATCGAGATACTATGAAACATCCAACAATCTTTCTAAGATGTTACGACGTACGTCTTCACCCGGTTGTGAACCGGACGCGAAGTATCGAACGTTAACATAAATAAGTGCACAATATACATAATGAAACAATGAATATTTGTAGACTGAAAATACAGGGTGGTAAGATACACTTGCCTGCGTGCGGCTGCTGATGACGGGGATCGGATATCGCGTCCAAGTTCTCAGGTCCCGCAATACCTAGAGAGGAGATACAAACCGATAATCGATAATCTACTTAAGACAGACAGATGTGCTACACACATCTACTTCTAAACTCAGTCTCAAATTTGACTCACAGGGACTAGTCACTAGGGGGTTGACTATAGTTGACTATCGGTAAAATGGTTGAATCATTAAATCAATGGTACACTCTCTTCGATTTTAAATTCTTCGAAAATAAACTAACATTTCCACCATGTACATTACTTCCCGATTAGTTGGCTCCAAGGTCATAACTCGATTTTCCTCGAACACGTATTTTTAAATCTTGATATTGAATGTAGCAGCCAACCCTAATTTTCTACCAAAGTATCATATCCCATTCCAACTTCATAGTACGTAAGTTACAAGGTTACAAAACTAAGCTACTTAGACTCTAAACATTTTAATCATTTAACTTAGTCCTCAATCATGCTCATATATTTCACTTCATCAACATAGCTTTTATGTAAACTCCAACCCACACACTTTCATATATATAAGAACTCTAACCCTAAAACATTCCCTTGTTCATAGCCCACAACCCTAAACATCTTATTAAAACAAATAATAAAATTCTGGAATTAAAAGAATGAGAGGGGGGAGTCGACCTCGTCGCGGCGAGGTTGATGGCCGGCCGGAGGTGGTAGTGGAGAAGGAGGTGAGGAAGTGGGGAGTTAGCCAATTAGGTCGGCCGGAAACGTTTATTTCGACGAGTGCACAGCGGAGGAGACGACGCTGTCCGGCAGAAAATTGCAGCGAGGTTCAACGTCGCTGCCCGGTGGGTCGACTGACCGGTCGGGTCGCACAGAGCGGCGATAGCGGCTCCTGTACAGCCGCGCGGGGAGGCGCAGCTGCGGTGGCAGCGGACGGACGACTCTACCGCGGAGGGAAATGCTCGTTGCGGTGGCAGTCGGTCACCGACGGGGGGGACGCACGGCCAGCGGACTGCAGTGAAGGCTGCTCGGCCGCGGCTGCAGTGGAGGGCGCTCGGCGTGAGGTGGCGGCCGTCGGTCGGAGGAGTTGTCGGCCGGCCGGTGTTGTCACTACAGTGAGGAGGGAAGGATCTGGGAAGAAGAAGAAGGAGAATGATGGTGGAAGAAGAAGAATAGAGTTTCTTCTTGCATGAAGAAATTAAATGGAGGAGGAGAGAGAGAGAGATTTTGGGATTAGGGCCGGTAGGTTTTAATTGAGGGTGGGGTGTAGGAGCCACTTTATAGGGGAGTGTGTTGGGTAGATGGATGGTTGAGATCATTCCATTTAAAATGGATGGATAGGATTTTACATGGTGAGAATGAGGTTTCTTCATGAGGGAATGAGTGGGTGAGATTGGGACCCTATTTTGGGACCCTCTCATTTATTCATGACCAATAGGATGTTGCCAACAATTCAAGAATTGTGACTAAGCCCCCGTAAATTCGGGAAATTGCATGGACACATGAAATGACGCAAAAATTGCGGAGACAAATATATTTAAAAATTGTCATGGTGAGGGGGTGTTGCGCGTTAGGCGCGGGTCTAATTAGAAGGGCATTGGGATTAATTTAGGATTAAAATGGGATTTATAAAGTTGGTAATCCCGATTTAATTAGAGATAAAGCGTCCCGCGAATTTAATTTAATTGGGGCCCGTGGGGTCAAAATCCAAAAATAACGCAAAGGCCAAAAATGGTGGGGGGCTTGGAGTCAGTCTTGGACACTTTAGTTGGTCCGGCTCAACGGGTTAAGTTGGTATTCCAAAACTTAGGGTAACGACACAGGTGTCCGACACGGAATTAAATATGGGTTACGGTTTTCAAAATGTTGTACAATTAATTTAGAGCACACAAAAATTGATTTTAACAGTTAGAAAAGTCCAGTGCCTAATTTGGCGAGTTGAGTCGGAAGTACAATAATTGTACAGAATTTATGGGCTGATAATGGGCTCCGAATACCTAGACAAAGATAGGGTAAGCCAAGGGTTTCAATTAATTGAATTAAAATTCCAGATAAATTTCCTTTACTCTAAACCTCAACATCTGCCATCAAAATTTTTCAAAACCACTCTAACTATCTACAGAATAAATCGAGGGGGTTTACATCGGCAGTGGGTATTTGTTCTTGATAGTGAGGTTGTTCAGAGCTCTATAATCGATACACATGCGTACCGTGCCATCCTTCTTCGGTACGAACAATACCGGAGCTCCCCATTGTGATGAACTAGATCTAATGAAACCTTGTCCTACAGCTCCTCAACTAGCTTTTTCAGTTCTGCCAACTCGCTGTTATTGACTCTATAGACGTGTTATGGAATAGGCTTCACTCCTGGTATAAAATCTATAGAGAATTCAACATCTCTGTCTGGCGGCAAGCCAGGCAACTCCTTTGGAAGTACATCCAGGAACTCCGCTATTAGAGGATATGGTAACTCCTTTTCTTCCTTCTTGGCTCCACAAAAAGTGCCTCTGCTCTGCTTCGCTGCTACTCTAGCGACCTCAAACTCTGGTTTTCCTACTGGTCAAAATATTATTCAGCCTCCGTGACAATCTATAGTAGCATGATGCCTACTCAACCAGTCCATTCCGAGTACAATATCGTATCCCGGAAGTGACATGACGAGTAAACTCACGCTCAACTCTCGGCCTCCTAATGATAATCTCCGATCCTTACAATAATCATGGACTAGGATAATGTCCCCTCTAGTCGTTATCTTGCAAGTCCTATCTAATGGTTCCATTTCTAAACGATGCTTAAGAGCATAAGATACAAATACGAAACTATGGGAAGCGCCAGAATTAAATAATGTAAGTGTTGGAATATAATCGAGAGAAACTGAACCTGAAATCATGTCTCCAGCTGGCTCGGCCTCTTCAATCGTCATGGCTTATGCCCGTCCCTGTGGTGATCCTCTCTACTGCTGCTGGTGTTGAGCAAATCTCTGTTGCTGTGGTGGATGTGGAGGCCCCCGCTGTTGGCCTCCTGGTACAGTAGGTACTCTGGCTGGTCCTCTCTGAGCGGCTGCTCCACCCTGACGAGTCTGAATAGATGGGCAGTCCCTAAGCTGATGTGCTGATGATCCACAGGACAAGCATGTACCCAACCTCTTCCAGCAATTGTCTCTAGTATGTCCTATCTTTCCACAATACGCACACTGGTCAACGGGCTGATTTTGTCTCTGTGGCTGCTGCTACTGGATGTGTCCTCGAACTGGTGTCTGGTGCTGCTGATGCTACTACTGGTACGGCCTCTGTTATTGTTGAAAGTGTGGGCGCTTGGCCGATCCTGTGTTACCACTTGTTCCTCCATAAGTGTTGCATCCTCTCTTAGGCCTGAGGTCCAAGTCATCTTCAGCAATCTGGGCATCCATCATAATACCCTCAAATATAGCAGTGCATCATCCCAAAGTACAAGACTTGATCTCTCTATTCAACCCCTTCCTGAATTTTTGGGCTCTGTCTTCTGGGTCTTGAATCATCGATGGCGCAAAATGACTCAACCGGCAAAACTCCGTGGCGTATTCGTCGACTGACATGCTTCCTCAGACCAAGTCATGGAACTGACTTTCCAATGCTCCCAAAGCTACGTCAGGAAAGAACTTCTCCTTGAAGGCCTCTAAAGTAAGTTCTTCGTCAGTGAGTCTCGGCTCTGAACGATACCACGTCAGCGCGATATCAAGCATCTGACTGCCAGCAGCCTCGATCTGAAGAATCTCTAGAATCTGCGCCAAGCGCAAGTTCCTCTCTATATCCTCTAGCCATTCGTCACCGTAGAGTATCCCCTCGGTGCCTTTAAACTCTCGAGGCATCATCCTCTTAAAGTCCACTATAGTACTTGAGAGGCCTCTAGTTCTGCTGGCCAGGATGCTGCTGTTGTCGTGCTACTCTCTCCGCAGCCTGAAGAGCCACCTGATGAGCATTCTCCATGCTTTATCTTATTAGCTATGTCTGTGCCTGGTGCGCCTCTGCCTGGACCCTCTGAGCCTCAGCTTGAACACACTGAGCTTCTGTTGTCACTCTCTGGCTTCTAACATGCCTTGGACAAACATGAACATCTGTGCCCCGTCAGTGGACATACCTCCGAGAATCGGTGTCGGTGGTGGTAGAAGATTGTCCGTCACAGCTGGGGCAATCCTTTGAACAGGTGGAGGAGAAGGAATCCCAACAGCTGCAGATACTCCCACATGAACAGGAGATATAGAAGGAACTCCAGATGTCTGGTCGTTAGGTCGAGAGGTGGCAGACCTCTCTGAAGTTGATGCTCCCAGTCTCAAAGACCTAGTCTTCAACGACATCCTAAAGACAGATTGAAAGGAATTAATTAAGGTAATAGATACGATACCATCAAGGAAGGACAGTAAAATTCCAAAGGAAGTAATCATTCAGTATATCATTGTAAAGATTAGAAATTTCCTAGTTGTGATTGAGCATACTCTCATCATAAATCCTATTTCCTAATGCAGGCTCGTAGCAACACTCTAAGTAAGCACTACCATGATATCGCTCTAAATATGAATCTAGGCCTGCATGGGCCACCACTAAAAATGTGTCACGACCCGCACCCAAAATTTGGGCATGAGTCGTGGGTACATCCAGCCTATGCTACAGCATCGGCGGTAGAACGCTCTCTAGGTCTCTATAATACTATCATAACTCACAACCTGTCAATGATATCAACTCCATAAGGAGGACAATAAAATAAACATCTCTCAATAGCTCATAATGTATACTCAATCACAATAGCTATAAGAATATAAATGGCATGATAAAAGATAAGAAGTAATAACATAAGTCAAACATAATATCTCAATAAAGATAAACTACAGTCTAGCTGTCCAACATAAATAGTCTCCACAAGTCTCAAATTAAACTCAACATAAGTCTCGACATAAACTCAAATGCATAAAATAAATACTGTCTAAATAGTTGCAGGTAGTGTCTCCTCTAAGGAAATAGACTCATCTAAGCTCTCTGGTATGTAGTATGCATCTATACCTAGTCCATAATGTATAAGACAAAAATCCTTAAGATCCTCTGGAAAAAATATCCAGTCAGGATTGGAGCGAAGTACAAGCACTAACAGCAGTTCCATGTATATTGACAAAAATTATAATACAGTGTAAAGAAATACAAGATGGATATAAATACTAGCAATAAGAAATATTGGAGATAATAAAATACTGGAAATAGAAATATTGGAGAACATATCATCATCAATGGTATAACTAGCAATGAACAGAAATACAAGTGTATGCTAGAACAATGAACTGGAATATAAGTGAATGCTAGAACAATAACTAGAATATAGTGAATGCTAGAACAATAAACTAGAAATACATGTATAGACTAACTAGCTATGTGTGTGAAATATCAGTATATCATGTGATCGGCTTGGGACTAATCAGGCTTGCTATGTATGACTAGCTATGATTCATGTAAGGTCAGGCTAACCATCCAGTTAGCTATGATGCGAGCAATAGTCAGTCTAATCATACATAACAGGCTATGAGGCATGTAATGATCAGGCTGCACCGACGTGAGGTGTGGATGAGCTATGATTCATGTAGAGTTGGGTATGATCACATAATCTACTAATATTTTCTCGTCCCCATCTAGCACGATGGATCCCAATCATGACTCTTCGTGACAGGTCTCGATGATGCCAACTCGTGTATCCACAGTGTCGAAATCATGTACGCTATATAACTAGAATCATAAAGATAATCAACATAATAAAAACTGTCAGAGAATGTACTCGCCTGTGGTCCTCTGCTGGAAATATCAATGTCCTGTTTCTGAAGTCTTGTCTGAATAATCCAACAGTCCTATAGATATTATTTAATAATAATATAATATCAGTCATTATACTAGCACACAATCATAGATATACTGAACTTAAAGATTACGCTAGGGGTGACATTGGTCAACTAGTAGGGCCAAGCGTACGTATAATTGCACGGGTGTCATGTCTCAATTGATGTGCATAATCAGACAGTCAATCACTAACACATGTCTCGCCAGTACGTCGGTATACACAAGGCAATCAACTCACAAATTCTCAGGGTCATACAGTCAATGTAAATACGAGATATCCGTAACTAACACTTATGGTCATATGCAATTATATGGGATATCCATAGTTAACCTAGGGTCATACAACATATATACATATATAGTCAAAACTATTAATAGCAATGAACATCTAGCAAAATTATCATGAAGCAACACGCTAGATCCTAACATTATTCCCACATGCATAAAATCACAAGAGAAAGCACTTCGAACCTTGGCCTCGGTGTGCACGTGCACGAGGCGGTATAATCGACGTCGAGGTTGTGCTGTCACAGCGGAGGGCTCAGCTGCTCCTGTGTCTGCTGCCCAGGCGAGGGCTCGGCGGTTCAGTCATTGAGGGAAGGTTTCAGCGGCTGCGAGGTGCTCAGGCGAGGGCTCGGCGGTTCAGCGGGGTCGTTCAGTCGAGTGTTCCAGAGTCCGACGTGGTTGCAGGGTAGAGAGGGTGTACAGTCGGGTGGCTGTAGTGCTCGACGGGGTTGCGGGATGGATAAGGGAAGTCGACGGACGTGCGGTGGATCCAGTAGATGCGAGGTTATCAGACGGTCGGGTAGTTTAGGCTCCGACGAGGTCTCGGTTTGGAGTGGTGGTGTTGGCGCAGATGATGATGGGGAAGGTCGTCGGTCCGATGAGTGGAGTCGGGTGGAGAAGAGAAGGAAGAAAATGACCGCGGGGTTGTGTGGAAGGAACTCAGGCGACTGCTCAGGCGAGCTTTCGGTGAGTTGGGATGAGGGTGGAGGCGTGAACAGTAGAGGGGGTGAGATGGGTTCGGCTAGGTTATTGGTTTGTGATGGTTTGAAGAAAAATAAAGAAAAGTTATATATATATGTAGAGAATTAGGGTTTGAGGTTGACCTAGGAAATTGGTCCGGTCAACCTCTCCTTGGGATTGGTCTTCTTTCTACATGTAGAAGTTTTAAAGGCTAGGATAGTTTTGTTTGAAATGAATGGCTAGGATTTGACGAGGAGTTGATGTTGAGTGTTACACACTCCAAAATTATGTAGAAAATTTCACATGACCGGTCAATGAAGAAAATGGGGGTTTCTTCATGTGTTTTGTCTAATGGGGTGTGGAACCTCAATGCACTTTTGCATAAAAGTGCCCAACAATTAAAAAATTGTACAACGTAGGATTTTTGGATTAAATAAGGAAAACACCATATTTGGTGTGATGTAGTGAACGAAAAGGGTGTTTGGTATTTAGTATGAGTCTTGAGGGTATAAATAGGGGTTTGGCTTGGTGTTGGGTATAGTTTTGGGTTAAGTTGGGTCCTTACACCAATTTAATTAAAATTAATATAAATGGTGTTCTAAAATTAATTGAAAGTACATAGGGTTAAAATTAGGTGGGACACAAGTGTTATAGACGTAGAAGACTTAGAATAGAATATTATCATAATTTGGGTTGCTCAAAATGGGTCGAGATTGTGTCTCCAATTTCGATTAAAACACACAAAGGTGTAAAGTTGGATTTATTTGGAATTAATTATAAATGTCTATGACGAATATTGTGCGACTAAAATGAAGCATAAGAGAGCATATTTATGAGTTACACAAGGATCAGAATAGAAGACTGGCACGTCTATGACAAGGGTGTGAAATTAGTTGGAAGGCAAAAACTAGTATAGTGCTCCAAATATCAGAGCAACGGTAAGGTACAACAATCAAATAAAATCCCAGCCATTAAATATAATCCCTAATATTAAATCCCAAAAATGCTAATTAATGTTCATAGTTCTATAATTTGGTCAGAGGTTCAACTAATGGGTTTCTAGGTACAGTCCACTAACTCATGCATTTAAGGAACACTATATGTAATATATAAGTATCATGCAATATATTAACACATTAAATTAAATAAAAGAAAAGACAAAAATACCCATATTCTGAAATATGATAGTGACATATCTCCCATGCAACCCATGATAAAATATCTCCATCCCTTGGTGCCATTGATTATATCTCCAGAATTGGCAATGCATGGGTAGAATTTCCCACGTACAATTGATCATAGCCAAATTATCTTACAAAGCGGCTAGGTAGATACAGTTCGAAGGTACAACTGTTCTCATTTCTGTATAGCAAGTGAGAGGGCCAGATAAAAATTAGCCATAAAATGACCTTTGATGGCAGCCTCGATATGGTGGTCCCCTCATCAATAAAACTCGAACCATGGTATTCAGTTGCCACGTCGGGAATAACATAGTAAAATATCCAACTATTCCCATATTTAAAGCTTGCCTGGTCTGAAAAGGTGTATTATAGATCTACCTAGAAAGCCTATATCTACAAAGGAATAGGTGTTATGTCCCAATAGCGTGAGTCAAGCTGGGAGCCATCAAACTCTGATTGTGCAAAATCAACCAGCCCATTAGATAGGTAAACACAAGCTCTGTTCGAGGGAATTCCTCTCGTCGAGGATCTACTGCCAAATTATGAGCAAGTTCTCGTAAACCAATATTTAAACGGCACACCATAGTTAGTAAAAATGCCAGTCAATACTTAAAAATCAGGCGCACTACAGGGAATAAAATATTCCTATGGAGACGGTCTACTGAGCCTGAACTTCCGGGGACTACCCATCTTAGACGGTCTACTTAGCCTGAACTTCAGCATTATGACTTACCATGAGTTCTTTAACTCTGGTAGAACCCAAAGGTCGAAGCGGTCGGATCTATGTTCATCATTCTCGCTTCTATCGTTAAAGAGGTATTGAAACCACTTCCTGATAAAGATCGTGCCAGAAATAGTATTGTAATAATGGTTGCAAACCAGGAAATGGCACATTAGTTCTTGATATACTTCAACCAGACGTGACTCAATCTTTGCTAAATCTTCTAGATCCGCGTTGGTAAGCACGTACTCCTCATATAGAATCTCCTATGTCGGCAGTACAAAGATATATTTTATTTTGTGTAGGCAAACCAAAACTCCCCACGGGGAGTGAAAATGGTTCCAATACTAGAGTTATATCGCTCTAACAAAGCTAAGAACTTATTGGCGTTGGGCGCAATGCCATAGCAAGTCACTAACATGGCATTGAATAAACTCAAAGATATGAGATTCTCGGTATATTGATCCAATGTCCATGTCATCGCTTGACGCCAATAGATATTTTTATTTGTCAACCATCCTAGCTGTAACACCCCGTTTCGCTCAAGCGGACTGCCGATTCAAATGGCAAAAGTGTATCGTCCTGACCCGCCTTGCTCAAACGAGAATACTCGTTTGAGGCAAAGGATATCCAGACTTGGTCCCTACAGGAGTTCGGCTTAGGCTTTCAGAGGCTCGCTCGGAGTATCGCTCAACCGAGCTGAATCATCGCTAAGGTGGGTGGCTACGGTGAACTTGTCTTTGCTTAGCCAGCACACATAAAATATGAAATATTTCATGCTAGTCACTAGGTGAATCACCCCTTGCATACTAATAAGAATCCAATGCACCTAAATAAGGAAATAATCCCAACTTGTATTGCTTATGTTGGAACATGGAAATGAAATGATTGCTTATATACAGACCCTCGTATGCTACCATTGCCTTGGGCAACTAGACCCTGCTATGCCTCGATAGATCAATATATGTATTGCTTTTCTTATTGCATTATTCACCTGGTTACATTGCACGACTCTAGATAATGTCGCTCGTTAAGTTCCTTAACGATTTCTCTTCTCGGTCTACCTTCGGGCCCGAGCTAACGTGATTGTTTAAGTTTGTATGCTTGTCTGCTTGATTTGTTAACTGGTAATGTTACCTCGACCCCGCTGTGCCTCGAGTAGGATGATACAAGTATACTATATTTACTCATTTTACTACACGACCCTGGAGCATGTCATTCGATAAGTTCCTTGCGGTTTCACTCCTCGGCTTACCTTCGGGCCCGAGCCAACGTGCATGTTTAAGTTTCATTGGAAATGCATGCTTGCCTGCTATATGTGAACTCATACCCTTGCCTCGATTCAATGCTTGTTATATGGAATCATGCCTCAATCAAGTAAAATACTGTTGTATATCGTGCATGCATCTTGTTAGCCAGATGACTACTAAATAGTCCTTATGTGTAAAATGAACATACTGGTATCCGGGACCGATAGGTCGCCAAGGCAATCCCCGAACCAGGGGAGCGCATCATGTTAAGTTGCACCTGAACATAACTATGGACTTGTATATCAACTTGTGTGAAATTCATAACAAATGAACCGAACGGCCTGGATGGTTTATAGCAAGGATCATGACATGCGCCTACAACCATTATCGTTTACTCAGAATAATGAAAGAACAATAAGAACTCATTCATTCAGTCGTGGATACTTGTGCACAAGTTTGATCTCCTTCGTTCGGGGCACCGGGGCACCGGACCGATCCGGCCTAGGGGAAAGATCCGGTAGTCGCGCTAGTTTGTTCCTAGCACGGATAAGTTCGGTCGGGTTGCCGGGGCATCGCGACTACCGCCTTATTGCGACTATGTCCATAAATGGCTACGCCAGCGACTCCTATGCATTCATGATCATACTGGCTCAGCGGAAATCCGTGTGCGAGTTATTGCATTGCATCTATGAATCTGAATCCTAGTATCCTGGTAAAAGAACAATGAATCTATGAATCATCCCTGAATCTGAGAAATAAGTATACTTGTGTTCCATGAATTAAATAGAAGAACTCGTTCACCCGATATGAATTCTCGCTTGAGGCACTTATGTTGCATATGCTAGTGCTTGAATGTTTATATATCCTAGTGCATGAATTAACTTGGTTTGCCTTGGACAGAGAAGGACAAGTTGGTAAGTTGGTAAGCTTCACTGTGTTTCATCCTATATCGTACGGCGCACTGCCACACGAGTTAGGCTTTTCATATATGGCATAAAACTGATCCTAAGGCACAACTAGAAAGACAACAAATAGATGGTGCACGGAATATATATTATGTATTTGGATTTATCGAGCGGGCGAGTAGCCTCCTCACCAGTGCATTCGTGTACTGATAATCCACCAGGTTGTTTGCAAGGTGCGGGAGAACCTCGTTCGATGTGGATGCCTCCTTCGTGCGTGCTAAGGCATGGTGTTCGACTTTGGAGCCTTGGAGCGCTGCGTCTGGAACTGATGCACATATACAAGACATGATATTGGAATATCGCCTATACAATCATTCCACAATTGTAGCCACTTGGCACGCTTTTATGTTTCAGAGAGAGAGTGCTCGAGCGACTTATAATCTCGGCTATATGCCGCCTGTAACACTTATTTGAATATGAATAAAAGAGTTGCCTTACTTCTATACTTGTGTTATTTAATCTTTGCTTCCGCTATTGTCGACTCAGTGAACTTGTTACCATTCGCTTATAAGTTATACATTCCGCTACACTCGGACAATTTGTGCGACTCTATGGCCTAGATCTCTTACCGCCAGCCAATGAACTATGGCCTTGTATGGGCACGTTTCATGCTCGTGCGGCATCACGCCCGGATGGGTCGAAGCGATCGTCCCGCGGGAGTGCTGGCACGGTGATTCGTACCCAGTGGGGACGGCCGATTTGCCTGCCGGAGATCGGGGCGTGACATAGTGGTATCAGAGCCTGGCTTATACGCCTTTGAACTTCATTTCAAATGTCTCAGTTTCGAAAGCTCGTTTGTGGGTTATGTGCACACACTCTCTCAATGCCTCAGTGGGATATTCTAAACAATAAGTCTAAATACTTTTAAAAGTTGCATGTGAAATGATATAATTGCTTGTACGATATTGTGATCGTTAGGGCCTTTGTACCGACCTGTGCTAGACCCTTTGGGGAATAGACTCGTGCTAAGATTTACTGATATATGCAAACCATATGCCCTTACCTGGTTATCCAACTGGTTAATACGGAATCAAATATCGCCTGAATGGTTTGCTATGCACACAGCCTTTCGGCTAAGTTGTGTTGTGTTCAGTATCACGCACTAAAGACCCTTTGATGCAATCCAGTTACAACGAGATTTGGATATCATTCAGGAATAATACGAGTCAGACTTAGAACTACAACTGATAGGAACTGTACCAGATTTATTGCTTAGGCGAACATAGAGAATCGTGTTTGAATTTTGGTAGATGGCTCGAACGATATTTTGTGTTGGAAGACACAAATCGATATAGTCGCTTGGATGACTATTAAATCCGGAATAGATACGAGACTAAGATTTTACTAGGAGATACCTAAATATCATGCAAGGATTCTTAGGTATAACTTGGTGAATATGCTAATAATAAATTTAAATATCGAATATTGGTTTAATGGAATGACTCAATTCTGAGTGGTGTATGGATTATTTAGAAATGTCCAAACGGATCCATAATTCGTACAATGGTCGAACTGAACGATATTGAGGATGTCTTAAAACAAATGATAAGGCTTATATCGAATGGAAATTCTCGAAAATGGAAACCAACATATTAGTTAAGATGAACTTGCTAAAACTTGAGAATTGTGTCAGGGATTCGGATTAAAACAAAAAGGATTGAACTTGAATACAATATGGTTTGAATAAGTTAGCCCGAGAATGAATACTGTGTTTTGAAGGAAAGAGATGAACGATAATGGATTTGGCTTGATGTTTGTAAGAACGATCTTAAAATCGAGTTTGAAAAGATAACTCTCAAAATCAGTCCCAACGAGAACGGCTATCATGCGGGAGCGTCGGCGTGGTGATTCGCGTACGGCAGGGATGATCAGACTCAAGAAAACATGTTCAGTGATTATTCCGAACGGACTTGATGAATGGAACGTATCGAAATAGAATAGACTTGGGCTTGAATATAGAAACTTGTTTCTTGAGGAATGTTATAAGTAGACTGTGGAAATATCGAACGATAACATTGATGTTGGATGATTTTCCTAAATGAATTATAATCACTGCATGAACGATCATGACTTGGTGGATTTCATATAAAACTTGGATGGAGCGAGGTGAATCATAAGGAAGTCTCGATCGTGTCGAAGAAAACCATAGCATTCAAACGTTCTTGTCTTGTGTTGATGTAACTATATGCCCGTACATGTGTCACGTCCGGGTTAGAACGATTATCCAGCGGGAGCGTTGACGTAATGATCTCACGTCCAACAAGGGTGATCGAACTAGCGGGAGACCGGAGCGTGACAACTAAATGATCGTCTTGACTTTTGGTTCGACACGATGAGACAAACTAGAAATGCAGTGAATCAAAAGGGTTTGAGGATAAGTTAGCCTAGAACCTGGAATAAATCACGCTGGATGGTTTCGTGAACGGATACATGAATCAGGTGGAACGACATGGGGATATAGTCTAAGGTTAGAATTAAATTTTTGGCTTGATGGTCTAGACTTGAATACTATCAAAATATGTTGGGAGAGATAGACTACGCAAATTACTAGGCTGGTCCTGCAACTTGAATACATTATGGATTTTACTGAACGGACTCGTCCCCCATGCAAATGAACATGTTATTGAGAGTAAGTAGATATGTATTCGATGTTTAGAAATTGAGTGAAATAAGCTTGGATAGATTACCCCGTACAAATGAACAATGGTTTGACCCTAGGAATTGGGTCGAGCATCGTGCGACAAATTTGTACGATGTATCGTATGCTTGAACTTGTACCTATGACCTTGTCAGCTGACCTAAAAACTAGGCAGACGACCCTGTACTGAGTGAATGAACCTGTACAATCGACTTTAGAACATTGCTAGAGCAAAGCTATAGAACTGGGGCAGCAAAACATAGTATTAGACTGGGAATGGAAATGTGCACTATATTTGACCCGAGCGGTTGAACGCTAGACGGTTGAATCGAATAGATCATGCTTAACGGAGTGCAAATACTTGATAAAAGTTAGAATGGAACTTACTTGGGATTTGATTGACCCTATCGGAAGTATCCTTGTGATTTCTAAACGGGAACCCTTGAGATTTTCGCAAGTAGCTTGTCCGATTTTACTATCTCTAAGTTTGGTTGAATGCATAAGTTTGAGGGATGCCTCGAACGCGTGTACGATCCATGACTCGATGAGATATGAAATTCGAGTGCACAGGCTTTGTTATCGCCAAGTTGGTTGACATGCATGTGTTTGAAGGACGCTTCTGATATGTGCACGATCCAGACTCGTGATATGCTGATCTCGAATGCTAGTGCAAGTGAATATCCTACCGAACAAGCATAATGACTTGTATAAGTTTGCCTCAGCCTTAGATCATCATTCCCGAGGGATTGTAACGTACCCAAGCGTTAAGCAATATGTCCCGCGCTAAGGCGTAATGAGACCGACTCAGAATACACGCGACACGGCGTAAGGAATGAGTAGGTGATTGTGTTCCAATGGATCTAGGGGTACCGGTAATTACGCTTGGACTAAAATCGATAGAACGGCTTGCCCTCAGGAAGCCTCGAGGACGAGACTTTTTCTGAGTGGTGTATGATGTAACACCCCGTTTCGCTCAAGCGGACTGCCGATTCAAACGGCAAAAGTGTATCGTCCCGACCCGCCTTGCTCGGACGAAAATACTCGTTTGAGGCAAAGGAAATCCAGACTTGGTCCCTACAGGAGTTCGGCTTAGGCTTTTAGAGGCTCGCTCGGAGTATCGCTCAACCGAGCTGAATTATCGCTAAGGTGGGTGGCTACGGTGAACTTGTCTTTGCTTAGCCAGCACACATAAAATACGGAATGTTTCATGTTAGTCGCTAGGTGAATCACCCCTTGCATGCTAATAAGAATCCAACGCACCTAGCTAAGGGAATAATCCTAACTTGTACTGCTTATGTTGGAACATGGAAATAAAATAATTGCTTATATACAGACCCTCGGATGCTACCGTTGCCTTGGGCAACTAGACCCTGCTATGCCTCGATAGATCGATATATGTATTGCTTTTCTTAGTGCACTATTCACCTAGTTATATTGCACGACTCTAGATAATGTCGCTCGTTAAGTTTCTTAACGGTTTCACTTCTCGGTCTACCTTCGGGCCCGAGCTAACGTGATTGTTTAAGTTTGCATGCTTGTCTGCTTGTATATTAACTAGTAATGTTGCCTCGACCCCGTTGTGCCTCGAGTAGGATGATACAAGTATACTATGTTTACTCATTTCACTGTACGACCCTGGAGCATGTCATTCGATAAGTTTCTTGCGGTTTCACTCCTCGGCTTACCTTCGGGCCCGAGCCAACGTGCATGTTTAAGTTTTATTGGAAATGCATGCTTGCCTGCTATATGTTAACTCATACCCTTGCCTCGATTCAATGCTTGTTATATGGAATCATGCCTCAATCAAGTAAAATACTATTGTATATCGTGCATGCATCTTGTTAGCCAGATGACTATTAAATAGTCCTTATGTATAAAATGAACCTACTGGTATCCGGGACCAATTGGTCGCCAAGGCAATCTCCGAACCAGGGGAGCGCATCATGTTAAGTTGCACCTGAACATAACTATGGACTTGTATATCAACTTGTGTGAAATTCATAACAAATAAACCGAACAGCCTAGGATGGTTTGTAGCAAGGATCATGACATGCGCCTTTAACCATTGCCGTTTACTCAGAATAATAAAAGAACAACAAGAACTCATTCATTCAGTCGCGGACGCTTGTGCACAAGTTTGATCTCGGTTCGGGGCACCGGGGCACCGGGACCGATCCGGCCTAGGGGGAAGATCCGGTAGTCACGCTAGTTTGTTCCTAGCACGGATAAGTTCGGTCGGGTTGCTGGGGCATTGGGACTACCGTCTTATTGGGACTATGTCCATAAATGGCTACGCCAGTGACTCCTTTGCATTCATGATCATACTCGCTTAGCGGCAATCCATGTGCGAGTTATTGTATTGCATCTATGAATCTGAATCCTAGTATCCTGGTAAAAGAACAATGAATCTGTGAATTATCCCTGAATCTGAGAAATAAGTATATTTGTGTTCCATGAATTAAATAGAAGAACTCGTTCACCCGATATGAATTCTCGCTTGAGACACTTATGTTGCATATGCTAATGCTTGAATGTTTATATATCCTGGTGCATGAATTAACTTGGTTTGCCTTGGACAGGGAAGGACAAGTTGGTAAGTTGGTAAGCTTCACCGTGTTTCATCCTATATCGCACGGCGCACTGCCACACGAGTTAGGCTTTTTATATATGCCATGAAATTGATCCTAAGGCACAACTAGAAAGACAACAAATAGATGGTGCACGGAATATATATTACGTGTTTGGATTTGTCGAGCGGGCGAGTAGCCTCCCCACCAGTGCATTCGTGTACTGATAATCCACCAGGTTGTTTGCAGGGTGCGGGAGAACCTCGTTCGATGCGGATGCCTCCTTCGTGCGTGCTATGGCATAGAGTTCGACTCTGGAGCCTTGGAATGCTGCGTCCGGAACTGATGCACATATACAAGACATGATTGTTTGTGGTATTAAACGAAAGAACAAAAATGTATATAATACGAGGTTTGTATGAAACCCGCCTTCTTTGGTTTACAAACAAACTTGTACAATTTGATCCTATACGAGGATGTGGGAGTACAATTTATTTAATCTGGGTAGATGATTGCTATAGGTGTCTGATCTGCAGTCGATCACTTTAGCCCTTGGACTACACGATGGTGAAGAAGTGTCGTGGAAGACGGAAAGCAGCTTCGTAGGTGGCGAAAGAGGATGGATGCGCGAGGCCAATGTCGTCGATCGCTACTCTTCGCCTGAGCTCTGGATGCTTCTCTCTCTCTCTCTCAAAGACTCTCCGATCTCTCCTCAATCTCCAATGTTTTGACCCTGTTCAATTTTTTAAAGTCTCGACTTTGTTCTATCTTTTCGACCTGTTCCTCTGTTGATAGAGGTCTCTATTTATAGAGTTTTGGTGACAGTGACCACTCAATCGGTGTGGAAATCGAGTAGTAGAAAGTACAGCACCCTTTTATACAACGGTAAAAATAACCAAAGCCTGCGTATAGATGATCTTTTGAATGAGCGTGTGACGCGGGTCCAACTAAGGGACAAAATGCGTATATTCGCTACGAAGATCACGGCGTAGAAGCCACGTAGGTAGGTATCCCCTGTGTAGAAGAGGTTGGCATAGAAGCCAATGTCTGTCACCATGGCGTAGAAGCCAAGTAGGCATAGAAGCTGAGTAGGCGTAGAAGCCTGATGGCATAGAAGCCGAATAAGCACAGAAGGCCGAATGAGCATAGAAGCCGAACGAGCATAGAAGCTGACGAGGCATAGAAGTCGAACCGGCACAGAAGCTGAATGGGCGTAGAAGCTGCCGCGTAACGTGCCAGAGTGGTCGTAGAGGCCGAGCAGTCACAAAAGCTGAATGTAGAAGCCGAGGTGATGTGGACGATTTTAGCCGAAATCACGGCTCTTGGGGATATACTCAAATCTCTCGCATTAAATGCCGAGATCCGCCATCATCATTAACTGTAGAGACGTGTTCCGAAGGCCTGCCACCGTTCTGAGCATTAGGTGCAGAGACGTGCCTCGAGCCCTGTACGAAGGGCAGCTTTTGACATGGCAGTCTGTTTGTCTTCCGCGGAGCGTAAATAGTTCGTGTTTGCCTGTGTAAAACTAGGCAGCATATCCTCTTGTATGCGTAAAAGCAGTCTCCACTGAGGGGATGTCAGTAAACGATGGTTCGGTGATATTTAATCAAATCCTCTGTATTAAATGCAGAGATCCGCCATCATACTGTGGGGCGCATCCCGAGTGGTCTGCCATCTTTCCAGCCGTCGTCTGGGTAGCCGTGCAGCACTTTTTGTCAGGAGTCAGATGTCAGGTTCACTGCGTGACTTGACAGGTTCATTTCGGGGAAGACGAAGCGTTCCTCGTACGCTTTAACGCTGTTTTGAAAGCGGATGAGTTTTTACACCATAGAGGCGATGAAGCACCCCGTCTACGCTGAAGTGGCCTGGACATACTGTATTTACGCGGATGGTCCCATCATATTTTACGTCATGCTCTGCGGAAAAGCTCCGTTGCACTCTTGATGGCCTCGAGGTCCCCTGCTTACGCTGCCCTGCATCACCATGTTGCGTAGAGCTATCCAGCATATTTTTCACGCTTCTACAAGACCGCCTTCAAAGCTTTCAAATTTTTTCAGAATTTGGAATGGTTTGAATGAAGCATGAACCGCTCCTCGTAACTCGAAACGTTTCTGAATGGAGCGTTAAAACGGTCGATGCTGACTTTATGGCAGATTTATTGGGGGCCGGTATGACCTCTCTCACCTATAAAAGGCCGAGGAGTTTAACCTGTTCTTCCCGCATTCCTTTCGCCACACAAGGATGATCGTCGGAGTTCGTTGGGTCGATCTGAGGAAGAGGAAGACCATGTTCTTCCAGCATGTAAGGAGCCGAAAAAGACGGCTTCTTCGAGCAAGTCTCATCTGCAGCGATGGATCATGGAAGGATATCATAGCCTCCCTTGCTCAGGATAATCAGCAACTTTGTATGGTGGTTCTCCGGGAGAGAGGAAGAATCATTTTCCACCACGGCGCTTGCAAGTGGCGCCTTCTCCCGTTACCTCCGGTGACGAGAGTCAGACAGACTAGCTCTGTCCCGGCTTGAGTGGCGGCGGTCTGTAGGACAGCAGATTTACCCTGCTTTCCTTCTGTTGGAGGATGGGTTTATGCCCAGTTTTGTATCCTTCTGCCACTGATCATCTTCTTGGAAGAAGAGGAAGACCATCACCCACGTGAAAACCTGTCAGAACAGCTTCTCGGTGCGATCTTCGAACGATGATGAGGAAGCCCTTTGTAGACGGGGTTTCCCTCATATGTAATCATGAAAATGAAGAAAAACTCTTGTAGATTGGATTTCCCTCATATGTAATCATGATTCTTTCTTTTTAATAAAATTGTCTTTCTTCTTCATATGATCATCTTGCCATACGTTGCTGTGAAGTCTGAATGTGTGCAGCTTCGACACGTCTGATTCTTTACGCCGACTCTATTTTGAAAGAGTGCTAGGTCCTGTCCTGTCTTTTACGTATAACTTAGAGATGTGTAGAAAGCCGCTTTAGCATTCGGGTGTTCGAACCGTCCTGCTGTTTTAGGAGTGAGGAACCGCGTAGAATTCTGAACTGCTGCTTCTGATCAGCAGAATTTCTTTGTTCAGACATCATCTTCAAGAGTGATTTCTTGAAAATTCTCTTGGGACAGGGTCGAGAAATGGCTGTCAAAACTGAGTTGCCATCTTGATAGATGAAATATTCAGACTGGAGTCTGGATGAACTTTGAATCGACCCATGAAGAAGAGTAGTTTTTCAATGTTGAACTCTGTAAGCTTCGGGTACTTGGGATATCTTGAGGTCAAGAACGAGTATCCTCTGTGTGAACTATTTGAAATTGACCGCTTTTGAGGACCATTCAGATGTACGCGTGATCTGGCCGGCGTATCCTTCAGATGTGCGAGAAGTCATGGAGCGTGAAATCATTAGTCTGCAGCTTCTGAGCATAAACTAAACACCATCGAGCGTGAAATCATAGACTTGTAGTTCCTGAGCATGAAGTCGTAGGTTTGTAGCCTCTCGAGCATAAAAGCTACTGAGCACAAAGGCATCTGGACGTAAAACCCGACTTGTAGCCGTCGAACGTAAAGCCGTAGATTCGTAGCTGTCGAGTGTAAAAAGCTCCTTAGCGTAAAACTGTTGATTTGTAGCTTCTGAAAAGAAAATTTTTTCGAGCGTGAAGTCGCGGATCTGTTGCTTCTGAGCGTAAACTAAGCGCCACCGAGCGTGAGATCATCGGTTTGTTATCTACTGGCATGAAGTCATAGGATTGTGGCCTCTCGAGCATAAAAGCTACCGAGCACAAAGGTATCCGAGCGTAAAACCATGGACTTATAGCTTGCGAGCGTAAAATCGTAGATCTGTTACTGTCGAGCGTAGAAAGCTCCTTAGCGTAAGAACAGCTGACCTGCTTTGCGCGAAAAACTTTTCGAATTTGCTGACTGTCCGCCTTCCCTGAATAATAAGCTGACGTAGGACCCAATCATGACCGAATATTTAATCAGGATATTTGGTTCAGGGTCCGAGGAGTCCATCTGAACTCTATATATATCCTAAGTTTTCTGAGAGAAAAACTTTTCATCCGTCTTCTGCGAAAGAAAGCCTCCGACTGTTCGAGCTCTTCTCGGAGTCTTCTCTGAGTCTTCAAAGTTTCCAGTAATGGCCTCTAAGCAATCCTCCTCCTCTAAGGGAAACAAGATTGATTCTTCTTCTCGTTCTTCTGCCCAAACAGGAGTGCCTCCGGTTGGACAGGGCGAACCCCATTCTGAGCCGAGCATCCCGTCGACGAGCAGTGCACCCGGGCTGATAGGTAGAGCTTTTGGGACGAATGAGAACGACTGAAAAATCTTTCGCACACGTTGAACGTGACCGCGCTAGGTCGTCTTCTATGCTGATAGCCTCTTTGAGGAAGATGATGGACGGAGACGTTTTATCTTTTACGCCCACATTCCTAATGTGTCAGCGTAAAAACTCCATTTTTTTGCAGTTGAGCGTAAAAGCTTTGACCGCCGAAAACTTGGTGTATACCATTAAAATTTGAGTTTTATGCTTGTGGATGGAAATCCTGGCGTAATAACTCAATTTAATCAATCTGGCGTAAAGCACAGACCGTATACTGCCAACCTTGAATTTTATGTTTTTTTTTAAGGAAATGGATTCCAGCGTAAAGGCTCAAGTTTCACAGTCTCGGCGTAGAGCACGGACTGTTGTTTTTCCTTTTTGCGGATGCTGCAAGTCCCAAAATGTCTAGTTAGGAACTGACGTATTTCTTCTGGTGCTTTTGCAGTTAACTTGCATGAGTCTCCATTGGCTGAAGTGATGGGCTCTGCCGCCGGGATGCTGCACTCCAACTATTTGGAGGATCTGTCACACGTGACATTTCCTATCTCCGGGCCCCAGTACCCCGAAGGAAGGGCAATTCTGATATCGGCTCAGGGCGAGCGAATGCTGCTGAGCATGATCAACGGGGAACCTTTGATGTATGTAGACGGGACCAATATATAAAGCCGGCCTTTCTTTTCGGGGACATGATTGATAAGCAGTCCCAGACGAAGCCAAAGAAAGAACTCTGGGTTTTCCCTGCCGAAAAGTTGGTCTTGAGTCTGCCCAAGATGTCGAGAGATTATCCTATCTCGGCATTCTCCCATGCTACTCATCCCAGGAGGATGTCGTGGACGCTGACTCCCGATCTTCACGGTAGGCCGGAAAAGATCTTCTACCAGAAAGGATCTGGCCTATTTGTCAATCGCCCTTCCGGTCATGTAACGTTGTTCAGGGGATTGTACCCGGGCAGTGTCCCTAGTGAAGACAGCTTGGTGCTCCAGCCGGTGTAATTGTCGACCTTCTGCAATGATTTCATGGGGCACGGAGGAGTATACCCCAAGGTGAATCCTCGATGCAATGGGTGGATGACCCCAACAAATCTTCGATGGGCTCGTTTAGTTGATTGGACCCTGGAGCATTTTTGGATCGAGTTGGAGAACATCGGTCTGCTGGCAGCTGTGAGTGCTACCAGCGTTGGGTTGCCTCCTAACCCTAACCTATTTTTGGCACTGATGGAGCGATATATTCCGCTCACCGGGACTTTCGCTACTCCGCTGGGGGAGTTGGGATTGGCCCTTCACGAGATGGCAGAGATCTCAAGACTGCCGATGGGGGATACTCCGTACGAAGAGTATGTTCCCACGAACTGGGAGTTGGGGGATTCAGACCCTCGGGTAGTGGAAGTGTATCAGGAGCTGATATTCCACTACCTTGCTTGCACCGCCTTCTACGCTGAGCCTTCAGATTTGGCTCACACCAGTAAATGGACGTCCTACCTCTTTTTTCACTGGGCTAGGGCTGCTCAGCCGAAGAAAGTCTTGGAAGTCAAGGATGAGCCTGTGAATCCTCTGAGGTGCTGACTGCTCAGGAAATCGACGATCTCCTGGAGGATGCTAGGGCTCCGGATCAGATCCTCGTCGAAGGGATAGGAAGATATCCTGCAGTTACTAAGGCCTACAGCTATCTGAGGCACTGTCGCAAGGCTCTATCCAAGGAAGCTCAACTGGCTGGCTTCCTCTCTATATGGCTGCGCCGACTGGTGGTACCCGGCATCGCATCTGCGGATCGTATTTACCACAATATCTTGTGGCCTGCAGTGCGTCTGGTGTTTGGTGCGAGACTGGGCTTGCTCCCTGCCATGGTGTGCCGCATACAAGCTGGCCTGAGGGCGATGACTGAGGCGCTGCTCGCTGATGAAGCTCGGCGCGAAAGCTTTCCCCGGGTGGAATTGCCATACCTGTATTTGATGGGATGGTTAATTCTCTATAACCCCCGGGTGATGTCTCCTGGTTCCGGTAGTAGCTTGGGGGGGAGTTTCTTATTGAATTACAAGAAATCCTCTTGGAATGTGCTCACAGTTTTAGACTGTCGGCGGGTGCTGCACTGCGGTCACAGCTGGAAGCTCCTTTGCACTGTCCCGCCTGTTCATCGCAACCAATCGGGGACTAGGCTTGAGGACTCAGGTGGAGATAGGACCATTCTTTCTCCTGAAACCTTTAATTGGTTGGTCTGTATTAGACCTTCCCACTTACTGTACAGAAGTGAAGATCACTGCTTCTTCGAACCCTACCTGCCTAGTCGGTTTGCCAGGCAATTTGGGTATGATCAGTTGCATGTGGGCAACGCCGTCACCAGCTTCAGGTCCAGAGGTGGACTCATCGATGGAGCGAGGGGATGGCGATATTTTATCATGGGCTGCACCGGGGCAATTTTTATTATGCCCTTCGTCACACCTTCTACGGAGCTGCGCATCCTGCATTCGTATGCCCAGTTCTATATGGCAACGAATACCTCCCATCGTGATTTTGATATGGGTAGAAGTTTTAGGGTGCCCTCTTCCAAACCTGGGGGAAGGGTTGAAGTCCCCTCGATTTCTTCTGACGAGGGTGACAAGTCCGCTACTCTGGATGAGCCTCTCGTATCGGTACCGAGGGATGAAATACCTCCGCCTGCAGGGGCGTTGGTAGTCTCCGGGTAACGAAGGGCTTCCGCTCTGAAGGAGGCTTCCCCTCATAAGAGGACGAAGAGGATGGTTGCTCGTCCTCTCCAGATTCCTGGCACAGAGGCTCCTGGAAGTGAGCCTGCTTCTCCCTATGTCGAGGATAATTCTTTGATTGGGGGTTCCTCGCCTTTTAGAGAGGAACCTTCTACAGCCTCGGCCGGTAGCGTCGGAGAATCTCAGCTTGAGGCTGCTATCGCTGCTACTGCTTCAGGTAGTGGAACGAAGTCACCTTCGAGGATGGTTATAAGACTCCATATACCTTTGTCCGGATCAGCATTGGGAGAGGCCCCTGCCATGCCCGTCAGCGCTTCTAGCGAGATTCCAGTTGATGAGCCTCAAGTGGATCTTGGCGAAGACCTGGAAGAGTATTTGCCAGTGTCAGTTAGCAGGCCCTTGTCTCCAGGTATGACAGCTTGCCTAGCATCACTGTCATCTTTTCATGCCTCTTCTCTAGGAAAATTAATATCATGTTTGACCTTAACTTCCTCTTGTCTTCTTCTCAGGGGACGACCTCTTCGGGGAGGGCAATGTATATGCGTCCTTTGGCTCCGTGTCAGGTTCTGGCACTGATACGGAGGTGCCTGATTTTGAAGGGGAAGCCTATTCGGGTGCCGGCTCGCCTGCCGACGAGGCTTCGATACCTCAAGAGGACGACCCTGTCGTTGCGATAATGCCTCCTTCTAGTATGCTGGTTACTTCATCTGGTGTTGGCGCTTCCTCTTTTGTCGCACCCTCTATCGAGATGAGGACTGTGGCCATGTCGATTATAGTCGCCTCTGGAGCGCGGTCCGACAATATTGCAGCCACTCCCAGCGTATATTCGGGCCTAGCTGCGCTGACCGAGCAGTATACCAGTATCTTCTACAACACATTGAAAACGCTAATATCAATGGTGTTGGAGAAGAATCTAAACTTTGAGCGCCTGAAGAGATCCTCTCGGTTTTTGATAGAGGTGATCAGGGACCTTGGCGATACTGGTTTAGCTGACGCCCTGGCGGAGGTAGTTAATGGTTTGGAGCAACCCATTAACGAATACTCGTAGCTATCCCAAGGCAGTGTTGACAATTTGGTCCAGGATGAATACGACTCGCTGACTACAAGGCTGGGATAGTTGGGAGCTCTGAGCAGGTCCCTCGAGATGCAGCAGCAGGAGATGAGCGACGAACATACCCTCTTAGAGTGTGTTGTTGCCCAGTTGGCCAAGAGTAAAGCTGAACATGAGAAAAATGAAGCGAGGGTCCGTAAGTTGGAGGTTGAGCTCGCTTTAGCGAAGGACTGGTCTCGTGCTTCAGCCGCCGGAGTGCATGTGTTACAGAGCCAGATGGAAGAAGCTCAACAGAACTTGGCACATGGGAGTGCTATGCACGCCGCTCTCACACATTCTGTCTGATTTATCCGGCTTGAATGATGAGGAGACGAGATGGGAGCGAGCTCGAGCTGCCATTTTGGACTCCAGGAATGAAAAGATGGCCAGACTGGCACAGCAGATTCGCAATTTGACCGCTCCTCCTTCATGATGTACTTTTGCTTTTGCTTTTGCTTTTTAATGTACTTCCGCTCTTTTTTGGGGAATAATAAAGAGGCTTTTTATCTGACTTTGTGGACCCGTCATTTCGGAATGTAAATGACGGTTTTGGGTGAGAGTAATATCATAGGTAGTATGGACGTGATAGTCTCGGTAAACTTTAGCAGGGCGCATCTATTCAGGGGTCATATGGACATGATAGAGTATGACCCAACTAGTTTCGTTTTGGAAGTAGTTTTGTCAGAATAAGATTTTCGCCTTTATTCCACTTGAGCAGAGGAGGTTAAGCATAGTACCTTTTCAGGAATTTGCCATTGATAGGAGCCATTAGTAGGTCTCCATTAGGCTGGGCTAACCTGTAAACGCCGTTTGAGAACGTTGTCTCGATCACGTAGGGGCCTTCCCATTTGGGCTGAAATTTGCCCTTGCTTCTGTGAGTGAGAATCATTGGCCTCCTTACAGCTAAGACTAGCTCGCCAACTTTGAACACTTTTTCCTTTACTTTTTGATTAAAAGCTCTGGAAAAGCGCGCTTGATAGAACGCGATGCTCTGTTGAGCTTGAAGGCGTTTCTCATCTAATCCTTCTAGCTCTTGAAGCCTTAAAAGGTCATTCTTTTCCCGAGTTAACTCATTGGCGACTGCTATCCTGAGTGACGGGATTTGAATTTCGATGGGAAGAACTGCTTCGCTCCCGTAGACTAGTGAGAACGGGGTGCAACCTGTCGGTGCTCGGACCATTGTGCGGTATGCCCAGAGACATTCTCCCAGCTTCTCGCTCCAATCTCTTTTATTCGAAGAGATAAACTTCTTCAAGAGTTTGATAATGGTTTTATTGAAGGCTTCCGCTAAACCATTCGCAGCTGGATAATACGACATAGAGGCGATATTTTGTATCTGATTTTTATCACAAAATCGATGAAACGCTTGGCTGATGAACTGAGGCTCATTGTCATGGATTATCCTTCGGGGAATCCCAAAGCGATAAATGACGTGATGCTTGATGAAGCTGATCACATTGGATATTTTCACCTCAGCGAGAGGGATCGCCTCTGTCAATTTGGAGAAGTAATCCGTGATGGCCAGTATGAACTGGTAACCTCTGGAAGAAGACGGGTGAATAGGACCAATGATGTCCATACCCCATGCTTCGAAAGGCCAGGATGCAACCTTAGGATGTAGATATTCAGACGGCTGGTGTATGAAGTCTGCATGGACCTGACAGGCCTTGCATCGTTTGGCATACTTGATTGCGTCTGCGATCATAGTGGGCCAGTAATAGCCCATTCTCCTGATACGATCCGGTAGCTTAGGACCGGGTTGATGCGCCCCGTATACGCCATCGTGAGCTTCGCGGATAATCTGCTGTGCTTCGCCATTAGAGAGACATCTCAATAGCAGTCCGTCGTAGGTCCGACGATATAGGCATTGTGAAGATGCATCGAAGTAGAAGCGTAATGATCGTCTTTTGACGGATGCTGCTTCTTTAGGGTCCTCCAGCAAGATTCCGTATGCCACGAAATCTATAAAGGGATTTCTCCAATCTCTCGTAGGAGGATCGGTGTTCACAGCGTAACTGCGTTCGATGTGAGCGTTGTTCTTCACGCAAAATAGGTCTCTGTTAAGAAGGATTACCGAATTCTGCCTTCTTATAGGAGTAGCTAAATCTACAGCTAGACTGGCTAGGGCATCGGCTTCCAGATTTTGAGATCGAGGTACGTGCTCTAGGAAGAATCCTTTGAATGTCACGGCTATCTCGACCGTTGCTTGGTGATAAGGGATGAGGTCTAGATTCCGGACTTCATATATTCCCCTGACTTGATTGACGATAAGCATAGAATCACCAAAAGCTTCCAGAGATTCGACCCCCAGCTCTTTAGCGACTTGGAGTCCGATTAGCAGAGCATTGTACTCCGCCACATTGTTGGAACAGGGCTCGTTAAGAGAGTATGCTCGATAGATGACGAGTTTATCGGGAGTAACCAGGATAATTCCTACCCCTGAAACCACGTTTTCTTTGGGACCAGTCCTGGAGGCAGTTGCCATGCGTCACTTTCCATTGCGGAACTACATTCTGCAACTTCGTCGGGAATGTCCTCATATAATTTGGAGGCCTCCGGAATCGGATGAGCAGCTAGGAAGTCAGCCAATGCTTGGCCTTTGATGGACTTCTGAGGGACGTATACCATGTCATATGGTGTCAATAACATCGTCCAAGTTGCGAGTCGGAAGTTAAGAACACTTGGTTTGTTCATCAGTACCCGAAGAGGATTGATCTTGGAGATAACGTAAATAGTCTGGCCGGTGACATAGTGCCGCGTCTTCTGGATAGCGAACATCAGAGCCAAACATTCTTTTTCCACCGGATTGTACCAGTGCTCAGCTCCGATCATCATTCTACTTAGATAGTAGATAGCCTGTTCATGTCCCGCATCGTTCTTCTGCGCGAGAAGAGCTTCCAGGGAATGGTCCATCGCTCGGACGTACAGAAAGAATGGTCTTCCTACGACGGGAGGCACCAGAACTGGCAGACTAGTGAGGTAGCACTTGATATCCCCGAACGCTTGTTGATAGGCTTCGTCCCATATGAAGGATACACCTTTCTTCATGAGGCAAGAAAAAGGCTAGCATCTCCAGAGAGGTTGGATATGAATCTCCGAATATTGGCCAGACGACCTTGAAACCCCCTGAGTTCCCTCATATTACGGGGTGGTCGCATTTTCAAGATGGCCTTGACTTTATCAGGGTCCACCTGAATGCCTTTGGCAGTAATAACGAATCCCAGAAATTTGCCAATAGATACACCCAGAAAGGACTTTATAGGATTCATTTTGAGTTGATGTTGGCACTGTTTGTGGTAGAAAATGAAAAAAATAAAAGATGTATTCAAGACGGGGTTTATACAGGACCCGTGTTCTTTTGTTTACAAACAAACTTGTACAATGTAATCCTATGCGAGGATGTGGGAGTATAATTTATTTAATCTGGGTATAAATTGCTATAGGTGTCTGATCTGCAGTCGATCACTTTAGCCCTTGGACCACACGATGGTGAAGAAGTGCCGTAGAAGACAGGAAGCAGCCTCGGAGGTTGCAGAAAAGGGTGGATGCACGATGCCCTGGTCGCCGATCCCTATCATTTTGCCTGAGCTCCGGGTTCCTCTCTCTCTCTCTCTTGATCTCCTCTCTCCTGGCTCGATCTTCAATTGTTCGACCTCTTCTCTGAGTCTTCAATTGTTCGATCTTTTAATTTGTCGACCTTTTTCCTCTGTTGATAGAGGTCTCTATTTATAGAGTTTTAGTGACAGTGACCACTCAGTTGGTGTAAAAATCGAGGAGTGGACAACATAGTACCCTTTTACACGACGGTTAAAGTAACCAATGCCTGCGTATGGATGATCTTTTGAATGAGCGTGTGACGCGAGTCCAACTATGTCACGCCCCAGTCCCAAAATACCGAGGGACTGGACGCGTGTCAACGGCCAGCAGTACGCACCGATGGACCAACTCACTATAAAGGATCCATCAGGGCATACTTAAGCTGTAAAACAAGTCTACGACAATCATGGTACAACTAATCTCATCCACACAAGACATAAACATGATCCACAGAATAAACAAGGAATATAAATCATCATCCAGTCTCACATAGTACTTCGGGGAACAACCCGATAAATATCTAGTACAATGGTTCATCTGACCAGAATATGAAAGACTGAAATAAATAATAAAAGCTGAGCATAAATAAGGATGCTCAAGAGAAGTCTTCAGCTAAGACCTCATCCTCGGATGGTGGTACAACTCCTGGATCAGCTCCTGCTCCGGTCCCGTAAACCTCGGGATAAACCTCGTCTGCAAAATCTGGGGACAAAAATCCGGATCCAGGTCCTCAGGGGACATAGCAAGGTACAAGAAAGCTCATGCCAATAAATACAGATAAGCAGTGCAGCAACATATAACTATTGACACAAAGGGGTAAATATGTAACCATCTAAGTGTAAATGCAAGTGAGAGCAGCACTAGTCTCAGGCTGAGCCACTACAAGCTCTGTGTCGGGGAGCCGGTAGCGGTAATAACCGGTAGTGGGTCTAGCTCTGCTACGAGAGTCTACGACCTCTCAATAATAGAAGATATACATAAATACAGCCTGTAGCCTGTGTGTCTCTCCCCACCTAATGTAACCACGCATATCATGACCATAACGTCTCATGCCCATGTCAAGCGTGATCATAGCTAAATGCAACCAGTCATACAGTATCTAAGAATATAATGTCCATGTCCTATATCCTATACAGAATCACCACGAATATCTCGGGAAAATTCTGTCTCATGAATAGTGTCCAGTGTCCTGGGTCATAGAGTACTTGATAAGACAAGTACGGGAATAAAGTGTCACGGATGTCCATCTCTAGATGACCGTACCCAACACTGTGTACAGTGTCGGCACCCGACTGATAATCGGACGCTAAGTACGTCACACGGTCCTAGGTTGAGCATGCACAGCAATATATATATAAGCAAGAAAAATAGATAACTAAACTGCAGAGTTTGGCAAGGTACACTTGCCTGATGTCCGAAAACCAACGACTGTTCCTGTATCAGTGGATCCGGTAGGTACTACTCCAAAAGCTATAATAAACATCACCAACAGTCTCAGAAGATGTCAAATAGCTGGAAATGCCTGTCCTTACGTCCAATTTGGACACAGGGGCAAAAAGGTCATTTTCGGGCCAAAGCGGGTTCCACATGTGGGCCCACTTTGCACCGAAAAGCGCGTCAGGGTCAAGGGTCTCCAAATTCCGCAAACTCAGTGTCTTCAAGTCAGGAACGACGATACGAACCCAACGGAACTTCCAGAATTGGATTCCGATGAGCCGATCACAAAATCACCCGTCAAGTGGAGCTTGTGGGGCCCACGATACGTGATTTTGTCTACGTCCTCAGAATCGAACCAAACTTGGCTCACAGGACCAGCGTATTACTACGGATCCGATGGCGCAAGTTTTGTCTCGATCCGACGTGTGTACACGAAGTTACAGCGTATTTCAGAATCGACGGATACGGGGTGTCGTCGGCGGATACGCGTTGATTCCGGGGTGCACGCACCTCCGAATCGACTTCTGCGAAATCCTACACGACCGTATCAACGTCGCGCACAGTTTGGTAAAGACCACGTGCGACCAAGTCGTCCCGTTTGGCGGGGCGGACTCAGTTCCGGGGTGAAACAGGGCGTTGTTTTTTCCTGTTTTGGATCGCGGTGTACGACCACTACAAGACGCGATGCACCGAGCGAATTGCACGGGCACCGAGAGGGGTATACAGTCTACGCATAGCAATCGACGGAATTGAAAACGGAGTCGCGAGTAGGGAGAAAACAGTACCTGTACAGGGCTCCGTGGATTCTGTTTTCCAAGTGTCCACGCGTCAATTCCGTGTCCTGGTCGTGTCCTCGCGTGTCGGGTTGCTGTGTCCAGACCTAGGGTCTGACTCGGGACAGCGGGGTTCGTCGGACTCGGCTCGGGGAGGGCAGCGGAGCGGCGAGGTCGGCGGCGTTCGGGGACAGTCGTGGATACTGCTGTAGAGTCGGTCGCGGAGGGAAATCAGTCGACAGCGGGGTCGACTCCGGTCCTCAGCGGCTCGGCGGCGCTCGGGGACGGCCGCGGGTAGGTCGTCGAGGCGTCTAGGGTCGGCTCGGTGCTACGCCGGCGGGGTTGGGGCTGTCTCCAGGCGGGGTCTCGAGCAGGGAGGAGGGTGCGGTGGAGCCGTGGGATGGTTGACGGCCGAGGGCGGAGGGTCTGACGGGGATGGGGGAGTCGGACTCTGCTCGCGGCGGATGGTCGATGCCTGAGAGAGGCGGAGGAGGGAGAGGGTCGATCGGGGAAGATGACGGCGGATGATTTCCAAGGCTGGGCACGAAAACCGAAAAGGTTTTATAGGTGGTCTACAGGAACTCCGGCGGGCTAGGGTTTCCACGCGGGTTTCGGGTTTGTTCGAATTTGGGTCTGGTTCACAATCCAATTAGCTAAAGGTCCTCGCTACGCTGCTCCGGTGTCCAATAAATTCGCCGAAAAATGCCATGCGTCCGGTTCTCCATTTTACCCAATAAATTTCTATTTCCAGAATATTTTAACCCCATTTAGCCACACTTAAAATTATTCAACCCCAAATTACCTTAGCTTTAAATTCCAAAAAATACCGAAAATACGGAAAATTATATAAATTTTATTCCTGAAATTTAGGGTGTTTACAATCTTCCCTCCTTAAAAGGATTGCGTCCTCGCAATCAAAGAATAAGCTACTAAAGAAGGGTTATGGAAATACAAGGTGGCCTAGTTTACAACTGCCTCCTCGAACAAGTGGGGGTATCGCTGGCGCATACTATCTTCCCGTTCCCAAGTCGATTCGCCTGGTGAATGATGTTTCCATGCTACTCGGACCAGTCTGATTGTCTGTCCCCGCAATGTCTTCTCACTGACGTCGAGGATGCCAACTGGTTGCTCTTCATACCTCAAGCTCGGGCCTACTGCGATCTCTGAATGATCGACTACGTGACTTGGGTCGGTCACGTATCTTCGCAGCTGCGAGACGTGGAATACGTCATGCACTCCCTCTAAGGATGGAGGTAATGCAAGCCGATAAGCCACCTCACCAACGCGCTCTAGAATGTCAAATGGCCTAATATACCTTGGGCTCAGCTTGCCTCTGCTCCCGAATCTGATAGTACCACGAGTGGGCGAAATCCTCAAGAACACATGATCTCCTTCCTTGAACTCTAGGGGACGCCTGTGTGTATCTGCCCAATGCTTCTGTCTGTCCTGAGCTGCTCGTAGATGATTCTGTATCTGCTTCACCTTCTCCACTGTCTGCGTTACCAATTCTGGACCCAGTATTTGACGTTCACCAACGTCACTCCAACACACAGGTGATCTGCACTTCCTTCCGTATAAAGCTTCAAATGGCGCCATCTGGATGCTGGCCTGATAACTGTTATTGTAGGAGAACTCTACTAAGTGCAAATGATCTTCCCAAGATCCTTCGAAATCTAGCATACATGATCTCAACATGTCCTCCAAGATCTGAATGGTGCGCTCCGATTGTCCATCTGTCTGCGGGTGGTATGCCGTGCTGAATTTGAGTCTGGTGCCTAGACTCTCTTGCATGCTTCTCCAGAAATGAGATGTAAATCTCGAATCTCGATCCGATACAATACTAACAGGTACTCCATGTAATTTGACGATTTGTCGCATATACATGTCAGCTAGTACCTCTGTGGACTGTCCAACTCTAAATGGCAAGAAGTGTGCCGATTTAGTGAGTCGATCCACGATAACCCAAACTGCATCTCTTCCGCTGGGGCTCTTCGGAAATCCTGTGACAAAATCCATCGTGATATGCTCCCACTTCCATTCCGGTATCGGGAGCGGTTGTAACATACCTGCAGTTCTCTGATGTTCGGCCTTCACTTGCTGACATACTAAGCATTTGGCCACAAATCTTGCGATCTCTCTCTTCATTCCATGCCACCAGTAATACTGTCTCAAGTCTCTGTACATCTTAGTTCCTCCTGGGTGAACAGAGTACATAGAGCTATGCGCTTCAGTCATTAACTCCTGTCTCCATTCTCCATTTGGAACATACAAGCGGTTTCCAAATCTCAATGTCCCGTCTTCATGGATGCGTAGTCCTGTCTGGATGCCGACTTCTGTCCTTTCCTTGAGTCTTCGGAATCTAGCATCGATGGGCAATGCCTCCTTGATCTTCTCTACGAGTGATGACTGAATCTCAAGGTTAGCCATCAATCCATTCTGTCCTGGTAAGACAACCTCTATCTGTAGCTCCTGTAAGTCCTTCAATAACTCGGACTGCATTGTCAAGAAATAAGCCGTAGGCTTCCTGCTGAGTGCATCTGCAACAACATTCGCCTTTCCCGGATGATACTGCAGATCGATGTCAAAATCTACCATCAGTTCTAGCCAGCGTCTCTGTCTCATGTTAAGCTCCTTCTGTGTATACACATACTTCAGACTCTTGTGATCAGTAAAGATTTCTACCCTCTCTCCATAAAGATAGTGCCTCCATATCTTCAGTGCAAATATAACAGCTGCTAGCTCCAGATCATGTGTGGGGTAGTTCTTCTCGTGGTCCTTCAACTGTCTCGACGCATAAGCAATGACCTTGCCATGTTGCATCAAAACACATCCTAGCCCCCTGCCTGATGCATCACTGTAAACAACAAAACCTCCTGACCCTGTAGGAAGAGTCAAGACAGGTGCTGTTGTTAATCTTCTCTTTAGTTCTTCAAAAGCCTTCTGGCAGTCTTCTGTCCATACAAACTCCTGATCCTTCCGTGTCAGCTTCGTCATTGGTTCTGCAATCCTTGAGAAATTTTCTACGAACCTTCGGTAATATCCCGCAAGTCCGACAAAACTTCTCACCTCTGCGACTGATGTGGGTGTAGGCCATGTCTCAATTGCTGCAACCTTCTCTGGATCCACTGAGAGTCCTTCTCCTGATATGATGTGTCCCAAGAAAGGCACTCTGTCCATACAGAACTCACACTTACTGAGCTTGGCATATAACTTCTCCTGTCTCAAGGTCTCTAGCACAATTCTGAGATGCTCCTCGTGCTCTTCAGGGCTCTTGGAATATATGAGAATGTCATCAATGAACACCACTACAAATTTATCCAAGAACTGATGAAAGACTCTGTTCATTAAGCTCATAAACACTGCTGGTGCGTTGGTTAAACCAGACGGCATCACCAAGAACTCATAATGCCCATACTTCGTCCTGAAAGCTGTCTTAGGGATGTCTTCCTTCCTCACCTTGATCTGATGATAGCCGGATCTAAGGTCAGTCTTCGAGAATACCCTTGCACCACTCAATTGATCGAATAGATCATCAATGCGTGGTAAGGGATACCTGTTCTTGATGGTGACAGCATTCAGTGCCCTGTAATCAATGCACAACCGTACTGTTCCATCCTTCTTCGGCACAAATAAGATGGGTGCTCCCCAAGGTGAAACACTGGGGCGAATGAAACCCTTCTCCAACAGATCATCTACCTGTTCCTTCAACTCCACTAACTCCTTAGGTGCTAGCCGATAAACTGATGAAGTGATTGGCTCTGCTCCTGGAGTTAAGTCTATTGTGAATTCTATTTCCCGATCAGGCGGTAAACCTGGAAGGTCATCAGGAAATATATCCACAAAACCTGATATGACTCTTGGGTAACCTGTCTCCTCTTCTACAGATAATACCCTAAGAGTAGGCTGAACTCCTTGCTCTACTGCTCCTCGGAGAAACTCGAATTCTGGGTGTCCAGGCGGTCTAAATATAACCCGCCCAAGTCGGCAATCAAGAGTCGCATGGTACTGACTTAACCAGTCCATACCAAGTACGACATCATAATCCGGCATAGAAAATATCAGAAACTGCGTTCGCATTTCTCGGCCACAAACTACTACAGAACATGATCTACAGACGTCACTAACCGGAATAATACCGCCTCCCGTAAGAATTCTCTTCATCTTCGGAAGGGGTGCGGTAGCTACTCTATGGGTGGCTACAAAGCTAGCTGCTATAAATGAATGCGATGCTCCAGAATCAAATAAAGCTACTGCAGGTAATGAAGCTACTAAAATAGTATCTGCGATGACCTCGCCTGCTGTAGCCTCCTCCTCAACAGCTAATGGGAATGCCTGTCCCCGTCCCTGAGCTGGACCTCTCTGCTGCTGCTGCTGCTGATGAAATAGGGCTGCCTGTGGTGCCAGGGGTGGTCTCTGCTGGTTCCCTCCGGGGGCTGGTGGTCTGACCCCACCAACTCCTGTCTGTTGGGCTCCTGCTGCTGGATAAGCTGGTCGTGGTGCAGGCAATGCTGGTCTTGGTGCTCCGTCTCGACGTTCAGAACAGTCCCTGGAAAAGTGCTGGCAGGATCCGCAGCTCAAACATAATCCCAACTTACGCCTGCATTCCTTCTCAATGTGTCCTACCTTGCCGCAGTGGTGACAAGTAGGAAGAGGTCTGTCTCTATGTGCGGCTCTATCTGGCATACCCCTCTGGGTTCGCTTTACTGAATCCCCATGTGCTGGCCTGGATGGTGCTGTTGTGATAGGCCTCTTCAGGTTAGTCTCCCTTCTAGCGACGCGCTCCAAGCGTCGGGCTGCTGCAAGAACATCGGTATAAGAGGTAGGTGCTACCGATCCAATCACTCTCTGAAGCTCGAACTTCAATCCGTCAAAGAACTTCTCTGCTTTTTCTTCCTCCGTTGGAATCAGTGTTGGGGCAAAGCGGCTCAGGCGAATAAATTCCGCATTGTATTCCTCTACTGACATGCTGCCTTGGATAAGGCGGTTGAACCTGTCTCTGAGCTCTGACCGTGCGACTGCCGGGATGTACATCTCTTGGAAGAGTCTAGAGAACTCTTCCCATGTGACTCTGTCCTGTCCAAGTCTCCTCTCTTTTGCTAGCCACCAGTGATGCGCATTATCAGTTAACTGCATTCTAACTGCAGTCATCCACTTCTCTCTCGGAAGTTCAGCGGCTTCCAACTGATGCTGAATATTGGTGAGCCACTCATGAACTTCCGTTGGCCCTTCCTTACCAGAAAATGTGCAAGGTTTGAGGTGACGGAAATCAGTGATAGATCCCATCGCTGTTCGCCTCGTTGGGGGATTTGCCTGCTCCAATGCGGATACCAGGCTGGTCCTCAGATACTCGGCCTCCTGCCGATGGGCCTCCTGCTGAATATGTTGCTGTGCTTGCATCATAGCATACATCATCTGGAACATTTGTTGCCCGTCCATGGCTTGTCCTGGCGGGAATACTGGCATCTGGGGAGTGAACTGTGGCGGAGGTGGGATGTCATTTCTCCGGAACCTTGGATTAGGCTGTCCGGTTTGATCACTCTGCGATGCTTGTCCTCCATCCCCTGGTGTCACTCCGTCTCCGTAAGTAACCACAGCGTCGTGTGGCGTATCCAAAGGAATATCATCTCTGTTCCCGGAATCCATTGCTCTGAAATCAAAAGATAAACTATGAGAACGCTCAGAGGAATCAATACAGGATGCAGTTCAAGTAAAAAATATTTCGAGTTCGATATAGAGTTCAACAATGGTTAAATAATGGATGAGAACCTAGAACTTATCCTATCCTTAGGGCAGGCTGGTTCGGTCCCTAAGTTGAAACCGAACAATTTAGTCGTAGACCTGCATGGGCCACCACAAAAACCATGTCACGCCCCAGTCCCAAAATACCGAGGGACTGGACGCGTGTCAACGGCCAGCAGTACGCACCGATGGACCAACTCACTATAAAGGATCCATCAGGGCATACTTAAGCTGTAAAACAAGTCTACGACAATCATGGTACAACTAATCTCATCCACACAAGACATAAACATGATCCACAGAATAAACAAGGAATGTAAATCATCATCCAGTCTCACATAGTACTTCGGGGAACAACCCGATAAATATCTAGTACAATGGTTCATCTGACCAGAATATGAAAGACTGAAATAAATAATAAAAGCTGAGCATAAATAAGGATGCTCAAGAGAAGTCTTCAGCTAAGACCTCGTCCTCGGATGGTGGTACAACTCCTGGATCAGCTCCTGCTCCGGTCCCGTAAACCTCGGGATAAACCTCGTCTGCAAAATCTGGGGACAAAAATCCGGATCCAGGTCCTCAGGGGACATAGCAAGGTACAAGAAAGCTCATGCCAATAAATACAGATAAGCAGTGCAGCAACATATAACTATTGACACAAAGGGGTAAATATGTAACCATCTAAGTGTAAATGCAAGTGAGAGCAGCACTAGTCTCAGGCTGAGCCACTACAAGCTCTGTGTCGGGAAGCCGGTAGCGGTAATAACCGGTAGTGGGTCTAGCTCTGCTACGAGAGTCTACGACCTCTCAATAATAGAAGATATACATAAATATAGCCTGTAGCCTGTGTGTCTCTCCCCACCCAATGTAACCACGCATATCATGACCATAACGTCTCATGCCAATGTCAAGCGTGATCATAGCTAAATGCAACCAGTCATACAGTATCTAAGAATATAATGTCCATGTCCTATATCCTATACAGAATCACCACGAATATCTCGGGAAAATCCTGTCTCATGAATAGTGTCCAGTGTCCTGGGTCATAGAGTACTTGATAAGACAAGTACGGGAATAAAGTGTCACGGATGTCCATCTCTAGATGACCGTACCCAACACTGTGTACAGTGTCGGCACCCGACTGATAATCGGACGCTAAGTACGTCACACGGTCCTAGGTTGAGCATGCACAGCAATATATATATAAGCAAGAAAAATAGATAACTAAACTGCAGAGTTTGGCAAGGTACACTTGCCTGATGTCCGAAAACCAACGACTGTCCCTGTATCAGTGGATCCGGTAGGTACTACTCCAAAAGCTGTAATAAACATCACCAACAGTCTCAAAAGATGTCAAATAGCTGGAAATGCCTGTCCTTACGTCCAATTTGGACACAGGGGCAAAAAGGTCATTTTCGGGCCAAAGCGGGTTCCACATGTGGGCCCACTTTGCACCGAAAAGCGCGTCAGGGTCAAGGGTCTCCAAATTCCGCAAACTCAGTGTCTACAAGTCAGGAACGACGATACGAACCCAACGGAACTTCCAGAATTGGATTCCGATGAGCCGATCACAAAATCACCCGTCAAGTGGAGCCTGTGGGGCCCACGATACGTGATTTTGTCTACGTCCTCAGAATCGAACCAAACTTGGTTCACAGGACCAGCGTATTACTACGGATCCGATGGCGCAAGTTTCGTCTCGATCCGATGTGTGTACACGAAGTTACAGCGTGTTTCAGAATCGATGGATACGGGATGTCGTCGGCGGATACGCGTTGATTCCGGGGTGCACGCACCTCCGAATCGACTTCTGCGAAATCCTACACGACCGTATCAACGTCGCGCACAGTTTGGTAAAGACCACGTGCGACCAAGTCGTCCCGTTTGGCGGGGCGGACTCAGTTCCGGGATGAAACAGGGCGTTGTTTTTTCCTGTTTTGGATCGCGGTGTACGACCACTACAAGACGCGATGCACCGAGCGAATTGCACGGGCACCGAGAGGGGTATACAGTCTACGTATAGCAATCGACGGAATTGAAAACGGAGTCGCGAGTAGGGAGAAAACAGTACCTGTACAGGGCTCCGTGGATTCTGTTTTCCAAGTGTCCACGCGTCAATTCCGTGTCCTGGTCGTGTCCTCGCGTGTCGGGTTGCTGTGTCCAGACCTAGGGTCTGACTCGGGACAGCGGGGTTCGTCGGACTCGGCTCGGGGAGGGCAGCGGAGCGGCGAGGTCGGCGGCGTTCGGGGACAGTCGTGGATACTGCTGTAGAGTCGGTCGCGGAGGGAAATCAGTCGACAGCGGGGTCGACTCCGGTCCTCAGCGGCTCGGCGGCGCTCGGGGACGGCCGCGGGTAGGTCGTCGAGGCGTCTAGGGTCGGCTCGGTGCTACGCCGGCGGGGTTGGGGCTGTCTCCAGGCGGGGTCTCGAGCAGGGAGGAGGGTGCGGTGGAGCCGTGGGATGGTTGACGGCCGAGGGCGGAGGGTCTGACGGGGATGGGGGAGTCGGACTCTGCTCGCGGCGGATGGTCGATGCCTGAGAGAGGCGGAGGAGGGAGAGGGTCGATCGGGGAAGATGACGGCGGATGATTTCCAAGGCTGGGCACGAAAACCGAAAAGGTTTTATAGGTGGTCTACAGGAACTCCGGCGGGCTAGGGTTTCCACGCGGGTTTCGGGTTTGTTCGAATTTGGGTCTGGTTCACAATCCAATTAGCTAAAGGTCCTCGCTACGCTGCTCCGGTGTCCAATAAATTCGCCGAAAAATGCCATGCGTCCGGTTCTCCATTTTACCCAATAAATTTCTATTTCCAGAATATTTTAACCCTATTTAGCCACACTTAAAATTATTCAACCCCAAATTACCTTAGCTTTAAATTCCAAAAAATACCGAAAATACGGAAAATTATATAAATTTTATTCCTGAAATTTAGGGTGTTTACAATCTTCCCTCCTTAAAAGGATTGCGTCCTCGCAATCAAAGAATAAGCTACTAAAGAAGGGTTATGGAAATACAAGGTGGCCTAGTTTACAACTGCCTCCTCGAACAAGTGGGGGTATCGCTGGCGCATACTATCTTCCCGTTCCCAAGTCGATTCGCCTGGTGAATGATGTTTCCATGCTACTCGGACCAGTCTGATTGTCTGTCCCCGCAATGTCTTCTCACTGACGTCGAGGATGCCAACTGGTTGCTCTTCATACCTCAAGCTCGGGCCTACTGCGATCTCTGAATGATCGACTACGTGACTTGGGTCGGTCACGTATCTTCGCAGCTGCGAGACGTGGAATACGTCATGCACTCCCTCTAAGGATGGAGGTAATGCAAGCCGATAAGCCACCTCACCAACGCGCTCTAGAATGTCAAATGGCCTAATATACCTTGGGCTCAGCTTGCCTCTGCTCCCGAATCTGATAGTACCACGAGTGGGCGAAATCCTCAAGAACACATGATCTCCTTCCTTGAACTCTAGGGGACGCCTGTGTGTATCTGCCCAATGCTTCTGTCTGTCCTGAGCTGCTCGTAGATGATTCTGTATCTGCTTCACCTTCTCCACTGTCTGCGTTACCAATTCTGGACCCAGTATTTGACGTTCACCAACGTCACTCCAACACACAGGTGATCTGCACTTCCTTCCGTATAAAGCTTCAAATGGCGCCATCTGGATGCTGGCCTGATAACTGTTATTGTAGGAGAACTCTACTAAGTGCAAATGATCTTCCCAAGATCCTTCGAAATCTAGCATACATGATCTCAACATGTCCTCCAAGATCTGAATGGTGCGCTCCGATTGTCCATCTGTCTGCGGGTGGTATGCCGTGCTGAATTTGAGTCTGGTGCCTAGACTCTCTTGCATGCTTCTCCAGAAATGAGATGTAAATCTCGAATCTCGATCCGATACAATACTAACAGGTACTCCATGTAATTTGACGATTTGTCGCATATACATGTCAGCTAGTACCTCTGTGGACTGTCCAACTCTAAATGGCAAGAAGTGTGCCGATTTAGTGAGTCGATCCACGATAACCCAAACTGCATCTCTTCCGCTGGGGCTCTTCGGAAATCCTGTGACAAAATCCATCGTGATATGCTCCCACTTCCATTCCGGTATCGGGAGCGGTTGTAACATACCTGCAGTTCTCTGATGTTCGGCCTTCACTTGCTGACATACTAAGCATTTGGCCACAAATCTTGCGATCTCTCTCTTCATTCCATGCCACCAGTAATACTGTCTCAAGTCTCTGTACATCTTAGTTCCTCCTGGGTGAACAGAGTACATAGAGCTATGCGCTTCAGTCATTAACTCCTGTCTCCATTCTCCATTTGGAACATACAAGCGGTTTCCAAATCTCAATGTCCCGTCTTCATGGATGCGTAGTCCTGTCTGGATGCCGACTTCTGTCCTTTCCTTGAGTCTTCGGAATCTAGCATCGATGGGCAATGCCTCCTTGATCTTCTCTACGAGTGATGACTGAATCTCAAGGTTAGCCATCAATCCATTCTGTCCTGGTAAGACAACCTCTATCTGTAGCTCCTGTAAGTCCTTCAATAACTCGGACTGCATTGTCAAGAAATAAGCCGTAGGCTTCCTGCTGAGTGCATCTGCAACAACATTCGCCTTTCCCGGATGATACTGCAGATCGATGTCAAAATCTACCATCAGTTCTAGCCAGCGTCTCTGTCTCATGTTAAGCTCCTTCTGTGTATACACATACTTCAGACTCTTGTGATCAGTAAAGATTTCTACCCTCTCTCCATAAAGATAGTGCCTCCATATCTTCAGTGCAAATATAACAGCTGCTAGCTCCAGATCATGTGTGGGGTAGTTCTTCTCGTGGTCCTTCAACTGTCTCGACGCATAAGCAATGACCTTGCCATGTTGCATCAAAACACATCCTAGCCCCCTGCCTGATGCATCACTGTAAACAACAAAACCTCCTGACCCTGTAGGAAGAGTCAAGACAGGTGCTGTTGTTAATCTTCTCTTTAGTTCTTCAAAAGCCTTCTGGCAGTCTTCTGTCCATACAAACTCCTGATCCTTCCGTGTCAGCTTCGTCATTGGTTCTGCAATCCTTGAGAAATTTTCTACGAACCTTCGGTAATATCCCGCAAGTCCGAGAAAACTTCTCACCTCTGCGACTGATGTGGGTGTAGGCCATGTCTCAATTGCTGCAACCTTCTCTGGATACACTGAGAGTCCTTCTCCTGATATGATGTGTCCCAAGAAAGGCACTCTGTCCATACAGAACTCACACTTACTGAGCTTGGCATATAACTTCTCCTGTCTCAAGGTCTCTAGCACAATTCTGAGATGCTCCTCGTGCTCTTCAGGGCTCTTGGAATATATGAGAATGTCATCAATGAACACCACTACAAATTTATCCAAGAACTGATGAAAGACTCTGTTCATTAAGCTCATAAACACTGCTGGTGCGTTGGTTAAACCAGACGGCATCACCAAGAACTCATAATGCCCATACTTCGTCCTGAAAGTTGTCTTAGGGATGTCTTCCTTCCTCACCTTGATCTGATGATAGCCGGATCTAAGGTCAGTCTTCGAGAATACCCTTGCACCACTCAATTGATCGAATAGATCATCAATGCGTGGTAAGGGATACCTGTTCTTGATGGTGACAGCATTCAGTGCCCTGTAATCAATGCACAACCGTACTGTTCCATCCTTCTTCGGCACAAATAAGATGGGTGCTCCCCAAGGTGAAACACTGGGGCGAATGAAACCCTTCTCCAACAGATCATCTACCTGTTCCTTCAACTCCACTAACTCCTTAGGTGCTAGCCGATAAACTGATGAAGTGATTGGCTCTGCTCCTGGAGTTAAGTCTATTGTGAATTCTATTTCCCGATCAGGCGGTAAACCTGGAAGGTCATCAGGAAATATATCCACAAAACCTGATATGACTCTTGGGTAACCTGTCTCCTCTTCTACAGATAATACCCTAAGAGTAGGCTGAACTCCTTGCTCTACTGCTCCTCGGAGAAACTCGAATTCTGGGTGTCCAGGCGGTCTAAATATAACCCGCCCAAGTCGGCAATCAAGAGTCGCATGGTACTGACTTAACCAGTCCATACCAAGTACGACATCATAATCCGGCATAGAAAATATCAGAAACTGCGCTCGCATTTCTCGGCCACAAACTACTACAGAACATGATCTACAGACGTCACTAACCGGAATAATACCGCCTCCCGTAAGAATTCTCTTCATCTTCGGAAGGGGTGCGGTAGCTACTCTATGGGTGGCTACAAAGCTAGCTGCTATAAATGAATGCGATGCTCCAGAATCAAATAAAGCTACTGCAGGTAATGAAGCTACTAAAATAGTATCTGCGATGACCTCGCCTGCTGTAGCCTCCTCCTCAACAGCTAATGGGAATGCCTGTCCCCGTCCCTGAGCTGGACCTCTCTGCTGCTGCTGCTGCTGATGAAATAGGGCTGCCTGTGGTGCCAGGGGTGGTCTCTGCTGGTTCCCTCCGGGGGCTGGTGGTCTGACCCCACCAACTCCTGTCTGTTGGGCTCCTGCTGCTGGATAAGCTGGTCGTGGTGCAGGCAATGCTGGTCTTGGTGCTCCGTCTCGGCGTTCAGAACAGTCCCTGGAAAAGTGCTGGCAGGATCCGCAGCTCAAACATAATCCCAACTTACGCCTGCATTCCTTCTCAATGTGTCCTACCTTGCCGCAGTGGTGACAAGTAGGAAGAGGTCTGTCTCTATGTGCGGCTCTATCTGGCATACCCCTCTGGGTTCGCTTTACTGAATCCCCATGTGCTGGCCTGGATGGTGCTGTTGTGATAGGCCTCTTCAGGTTAGTCTCCCTTCTAGCGACGCGCTCCAAGCGTCGGGCTGCTGCAAGAACATCGGTATAAGAGGTAGGTGCTACCGATCCAATCACTCTCTGAAGCTCGAACTTCAATCCGTCAAAGAACTTCTCTGCTTTTTCTTCCTCCGTTGGAATCAGTGTTGGGGCAAAGCGGCTCAGGCGAATAAATTCCGCATTGTATTCCTCTACTGACATGCTGCCTTGGATAAGGCGGTTGAACCTGTCTCTGAGCTCTGACCGTGCGACTGCCGGGATGTACATCTCTTGGAAGAGTCTAGAGAACTCTTCCCATGTGACTCTGTCCTGTCCAAGTCTCCTCTCTTTTGCTAGCCACCAGTGATGCGCATTATCAGTTAACTGCATTCTAACTGCAGTCATCCACTTCTCTCTCGGAAGTTCAGCGGCTTCCAACTGATGCTGAATATTGGTGAGCCACTCATGAACTTCCGTTGGCCCTTCCTTACCAGAAAATGTGCAAGGTTTGAGGTGACGGAAATCAGTGATAGATCCCGTCGCTGTTCGCCTCGTTGGGGGATTTGCCTGCTCCAATGCGGATACCAGGCTGGTCCTCAGATACTCGGCCTCCTGCCGATGGGCCTCCTGCTGAATATGTTGCTGTGCTTGCATCATAGCATACATCATCTGGAACATTTGTTGCCCGTCCATGGCTTGTCCTGGCGGGAATACTGGCATCTGGGGAGTGAACTGTGGCGGAGATGGGATGTCATTTCTCCGGAACCTTGGATTAGGCTGTCCGGTTTGATCACTCTGCGATGCTTGTCCTCCATCCCCTGGTGTCACTCCGTCTCCGTAAGTAACCACAGCGTCGTGTGGCGTATCCAAAGGAATATCATCTCTGTTCCCGGAATCCATTGCTCTGAAATCAAAAGATAAACTATGAGAACGCTCAGAGGAATCAATACAGGATGCAGTTCAAGTAAAAAATATTTCGAGTTCGATATAGAGTTCAACAATGGTTAAATAATGGATGAGAACCTAGAACTTATCCTATCCTTAGGGCAGGCTGGTTCGGTCCCTAAGTTAAAACCGAACAATTTAGTCGTAGACCTGCATGGGCCACCACAAAAACCATGTCACGCCCCAGTCCCAAAATACCGAGGGACTGGACGCGTGTCAACGGCCAGCAGTACGCACCGATGGACCAACTCACTATAAAGGATCCATCAGGGCATACTTAAGCTGTAAAACAAGTCTACGACAATCATGGTACAACTAATCTCATCCACACAAGACATAAACATGATCCACAGAATAAACAAGGAATGTAAATCATCATCCAGTCTCACATAGTACTTCGGGGAACAACCCGATAAATATCTAGTACAATGGTTCATCTGACCAGAATATGAAAGACTGAAATAAATAATAAAAGCTGAGCATAAATAAGGATGCTCAAGAGAAGTCTTCAGCTAAGACCTCGTCCTCGGATGGTGGTACAACTCCTGGATCAGCTCCTGCTCCGGTCCCGTAAACCTCGGGATAAACCTCGTCTGCAAAATCTGGGGACAAAAATCCGGATCCAGGTCCTCAGGGGACATAGCAAGGTACAAGAAAGCTCATGCCAATAAATACAGATAAGCAGTGCAGCAACATATAACTATTGACACAAAGGGGTAAATATGTAACCATCTAAGTGTAAATGCAAGTGAGAGCAGCACTAGTCTCAGGCTGAGCCACTACAAGCTCTGTGTCGGGGAGCCGGTAGCGGTAATAACCGGTAGTGGGTCTAGCTCTGCTACGAGAGTCTACGACCTCTCAATAATAGAAGATATACATAAATACAGCCTGTAGCCTGTGTGTCTCTCCCCACCCAATGTAACCACGCATATCATGACCATAACGTCTCATGCCAATGTCAAGCGTGATCATAGCTAAATGCAACCAGTCATACAGTATCTAAGAATATAATGTCCATGTCCTATATCCTATACAGAATCACCACGAATATCTCGGGAAAATCCTGTCTCATGAATAGTGTCCAGTGTCCTGGGTCATAGAGTACTTGATAAGACAAGTACGGGAATAAAGTGTCACGGATGTCCATCTCTAGATGACCGTACCCAACACTGTGTACAGTGTCGGCACCCGACTGATAATCGGACGCTAAGTACGTCACACGGTCCTAGGTTGAGCATGCACAGCAATATATATATAAGCAAGAAAAATAGATAACTAAACTGCAGAGTTTGGCAAGGTACACTTGCCTGATGTCCGAAAACCAACGACTGTCCCTGTATCAGTGGATCCGGTAGGTACTACTCCAAAAGCTGTAATAAACATCACCAACAGTCTCAAAAGATGTCAAATAGCTGGAAATGCATGTCCTTACGTCCAATTTGGACACAGGGGCAAAAAGGTCATTTTCGGGCCAAAGCGGGTTCCACATGTGGGCCCACTTTGCACCGAAAAGCGCGTCAGGGTCAAGGGTCTCCAAATTCCGCAAACTCAGTGTCTACAAGTCAGGAACGACGATACGAACCCAACGGAACTTCCAGAATTGGATTCCGATGAGCCGATCACAAAATCACCCGTCAAGTGGAGCCTGTGGGGCCCACGATACGTGATTTTGTCTACGTCCTCAGAATCGAACCAAACTTGGTTCACAGGACCAGCGTATTACTACGGATCCGATGGCGCAAATTTCGTCTCGATCCGACGTGTGTACACGAAGTTACAGCGTATTTCAGAATCGATGGATACGGGGTGTCGTCGGCGGATACGCGTTGATTCCGGGGTGCACGCACCTCCGAATCGACTTCTGCGAAATCCTACACGACCGTATCAACGTCGCGCACAGTTTGGTAAAGACCACGTGCGACCAAGTCGTCCCGTTTGGCGGGGCGGACTCAGTTCCGGGGTGAAACAGGGCGTTGTTTTTTCCTGTTTTGGATCGCGGTGTACGACCACTACAAGACGCGATGCACCGAGCGAATTGCACGGGCACCGAGAGGGGTATACAGTCTACGCATAGCAATCGACGGAATTGAAAACGGAGTCGCGAGTAGGGAGAAAACAGTACCTGTACAGGGCTCCGTGGATTCTGTTTTCCAAGTGTCCACGCGTCAATTCCGTGTCCTGGTCGTGTCCTCGCGTGTCGGGTTGCTGTGTCCAGACCTAGGGTCTGACTCGGGACAGCGGGGTTCGTCGGACTCGGCTCGGGGAGGGCAGCGGAGCGGCGAGGTCGGCGGCGTTCGGGGACAGTCGCGGATACTGCTGTAGAGTCGGTCGCGGAGGGAAATCAGTCGACAGCGGGGTCGACTCTGGTCCTCAGCGGCTCGGCGGCGCTCGGGGACGGCCGCGGGTAGGTCGTCGAGGCGTCTAGGGTCGGCTCGGTGCTACGCCGGCGGGGTTGGGGCTGTCTCCAGGCGGGGTCTCGAGCAGGGAGGAGGGTGCGGTGGAGCCGTGGGATGGTTGACGGCCGAGGGCGGAGGGTCTGACGGGGATGGGGGAGTCGGACTCTGCTCGCGGCGGATGGTCGATGCCTGAGAGAGGCGGAGGAGGGAGAGGGTCGATCGGGGAAGATGACGGCGGATGATTTCCAAGGCTGGGCACGAAAACCGAGAAGGTTTTATAGGTGGTCTACAGGAACTCCGGCGGGCTAGGGTTTCCACGCGGGTTTCGGGTTTGTTCGAATTTGGGTCTGGTTCACAATCCAATTAGCTAAAGGTCCTCGCTACGCTGCTCCGGTGTCCAATAAATTCGCCGAAAAATGCCATGCGTCCGGTTCTCCATTTTACCCAATAAATTTCTATTTCCAGAATATTTTAACCCCATTTAGCCACACTTAAAATTATTCAACCCCAAATTACCTTAGCTTTAAATTCCAGAAAAATACCGAAAATACGGAAAATTATATAAATTTTATTCCTGAAATTTAGGGTGTTTACAAACTAAGGGACACAACGCGTACGATTGCTACGAAGATCACGACGTAAAAGCCACGTAGGTAGGTATCCCCCGTGTAGAAGAGGTGGGCGTAAAAGCCGATGTCTGTCACCGTGGCATAAAAGCCAAGTAGGCATAGAAGCCGGGTGGGCATAGAAGCCCGACCGCATAAAAGCCGGGTGAGCATAGAAGATGAGGAGGCGTAGAAGCCATCTGGGCACAGAAGCTGAACGGGCATAAAAGCCACTACGTAATGTGCTTGGGGAGGCGTGGAAGCCGAGAGAGCATAGAAGCTGAGGAGGCGTAGAAGCCATCTGGGCACAGAAGCTGAACGGGCATAGACGCCACTGCATAATCTGTTGAACGCTGACGTAGACGTCCTTTAGCCGGAATCACGGCTTTTGAAGATATTATTAAATCCCTCGCATTAAATGCAGAGATCTGCCATCATTTTGTGCATTAATTGCGAAGGCGTGTTCTGAAGGCCTGCCACCGTTCAGGGACGTGCCTCGAGCCATGTGTAGAGAACAGCTTTTGATGTGGCAGTCTGCTTGTCTTCCGCGGGGCATAGATGGATCTCGTCCGTCTGTATGGAACAAGGCAGTGTATCTCTTTGTATGCGTAAAAGCAGTTTATGCAAAGGGGATGTCACTAAACGCCGGTTTTGGTGACTCTTTATCAAATCCCTTGTATTAAATACAGAGATCCACCATCATTCTGTGCATTAATTATGAAGGCGTGTTCTGAAGGCCTGCCACCCTTCTGTGCGTCTGTCGTGCCTCGAGAAGACCATTACCGCCTTGTGCGCCAATCGCAGAGACGTGCCTCGAGCCCTGCGCAAAGTGCAGCTTTTGACGTGGCAGTCGGTTTGTCCGCTTTGGAGCGTAAACAGCTCACGTCTGCCCGTGTAAAACAAGGCAGCATATCCCCTTGTGTATGTTACGTAAGGGAGATGGCGGTGACTGACAGCCTGGGTCGCAGTGCCGTGCCATCATTATGGCCGTCGCCTGGGCAGCCGAGCCGTATCCTTCTGTCAGAAGTCCAGACGTCAGGTTTATTGCAGGGTCTGACAGGTTCATTTCGGGGAGCACGAAGCGTTCCTCGTACGCTTTAATACCGCATTTGAAAGCGGATGTGTTTTACGCCATATAGGCGACGAAGCCCTCTGCTTTCCGCTCTAAGGCGGCCTGGACATACTGTACTTACGCGGATGGTCCTGAGAAGCTTTTGTCTTGCCTGCTTGGTGGTTCTGAGGTCACCTCTTTACGCTGCCACGCACCAATAGGTTGCGTATAGTCATCCGGCGTATTTTTTATGCTTCTACAAGACCCCCTTCAAAGCTTTTAAATTCCTCGGAATTTAAAATGCTTTGAATGAAGCATGAACCGTTCCTCGTAACTCGAAACGCCTTCTGAAATAGAGCCCAAAACGGTCAAGTTTGGCACGTTCTTTCAGGCCGGTCTTTATGGCAGATTTATTGGGGGTAGGTGTGACCTCTTTTGCCTATAAAAGGGCTGAGGAGTTAACCTGTTTCTTTCCACATTTCCTTTTACCATGCTGAGATGATCGCCGGAGTTCGTCGGGTCGACCTGACGAAGAAGAAGACCATGTTCTTCTAGCATGTAAGGAGCCGAACAAGACGGCGTCTTCGAGCAAGTGTCATCTGCAACGACGAATCATGGAAGGACATCTTAGCCTCCCTTGCTCGGGATAATCAGCAACTTCATGTGGCATCTTGCCCAGGAGAAGGGAAGGGTCGCTTTAGACCACACAGCCTGCAAGCTGTATATTTTCTCCTGAGACCCCCGCGGACGAGATTAGACAAACCGTAATCCGTCGTCCTTGATCGAGTTGGGTTGAAGAAACCTCAACTGGATCGTCCATGGTGAATGGAGGATCTTCTTGTTCATAACTGTGGTGGTCGATGAACTGCCACGGAAGAGGAGGAAGACCTTTGTAGAGGGGATTTCCCTCATATATAATCACGAAAATGAAGAAAAATCCCTTGTAGACAGGATTTCCCTCATATGTAATTATGATTTTAACTTTAAATAAAGTCGTCTTTCTTCTCCGCATATGATCATCTTTGCCATATGTTGCTGTGAAGTCTGAATATGTGCAGCTTCGACACTTCTGATCCTGTACGCCGACTCTGATAGAAAGAGTATTAGGTCCCGTCCTGTCTTTTACGCATAACTAGTGATGCGCAACTGCTTTAGGAATGTAGGAACCGCGTAGAGTTTCTTTTTCCCAGATATCATCTTCAAGAGTGATTTCCCGAAAGTCCCTTGGAATAGGGCGAGAAATGGCTATAAAACTGAGCCGCCGTCTTGAACTGTAGATGAAATATTCAGACTGGGTTTCTGGATGAACTCCGAGTCGACCCACGAAGAAGAGTGATTTTCAATGTTTGAACTCTTGCATGCTTCGGGTACTTAGGATATTTTTAAGGTCAAGAGGGAGTATCTTCTGTGTGAACTCCTGTAATTGACCGCTTTGAGCACTTTTCGGATATGCAGAAAGTTAGAGATCCGTTAGTGTAGATGAGCTAAAAATCCTGAGTTCGTAGCCTACCGAGCGTAGAAAGCCACCGAGCGTGAGATCGTAGGTTTGTATCTGCTAAGCGTGAAGTCGTAGGTTTGTAGCCTCTCGAGCATAAAAGCTACTGAGCACAAAAGGCATCCGGGCATAAAACCATAGACTTATAGCTTGTGAGCGTAAAACTGTAGATCTGTAGCCGTCGAGCGTAGAAAGCTCCTTTAGCGTAGAATTGTAGATTTGCAGCCTGTGAAAAAGAAGTCTTTCGAGCGTGAGGTCGTGGATCTTGTTGCCTCCGAGCGTAAACTAAACACCACCGGGCGTGGGACCATAGGTTAGTATCTGCTAAGCGTGAAGTCGTAGGTTTGTAGCCTCTCGAGCATAAAAGTGACTGAGCACAAAAGGCATCCGGGCATAAAACCATAGACTTATAGCTTGCGAGCGTAAAACCCGTAGATCTGTAGCCGTCGAGCGTAGAAAGCTCTTTAGCGTAGAACCGTGAATCTGCTTTGCACGAAAAACTCTTCGAATTTGCTGACTGTCCGTCTTTCGAGAGTAGTGGGTTGCCGTAGTACCCAATCACAACCAAATATTAATTTGCGAGATTTGGTTAGGGTTTCGAGAAATCCGTCCGAGGATTCGAGGAGTCGATCCGAACCTTATATATACCCCGAGATTTTGCGAGAAAACTTTTCATCCGTCTTCTGCGAAAAAGAGTCTTCGTCTGTTCGAGTTTTTCTCCGTTGCTTCTCCGAGCACTCAGAGTCTTCAGAAATGGCGCCGAAGCAAACCTCCTCCGCTAAGGGAAAGAGTGTAGGTTCTTCTTCCCATTCTTCCGCCCCAGCGAGGGAGTCTCCGGTCGGGCAAGGCGAACTTCATTCTGAGCAAAGTATCCCGCCGACGAGCAGCGCTCCCGGCCTTAGAGGTAGAGCCTTCGAGATGACAAAGAACGACGAAAAATCCTTCGCACACGTTGAACGTGACTGCGCTAGGTCGTCTTCTGTGCTGATAGCCTCTTTGAGGAAGATGATGCACGGAGACGTTTTCATCTCTTACGCCCACATTTCTAATGTGCCAGCGTAAGGGCTCCATAGTTTTCCCAGTTCTGGGCGTAATAGCTCCGAATGCCAAAAACTTGGTGTATACTATAAAATTTTAGTTTTACGCCTGGGGACGGAACCTCCGACGTAGTAACTAGAATTTTTGGTAGCCCGACGTAAAGCACGGATCGTACGCTGTCAGTTACGTCTCTGGTTGAGACCTCCTGCGTAAAATGGCCAAATTTGTACAGTCTTGGCTTAAAGCACAGACTGTGGCTTCTGGATCCCCATGTTACAAGATTTCGTAATGATGTGTTTTTCTCGCACTTTTGCAGTTAATTTGGGTGAGTCTCCACTGGCTGAGGTGATGGGTTCCGCTGCCGGGATGCTGCACTCGAACTATTTGGAGGATCTGTCCCACGTGGCATTTCTCATCTCCAGACCCCAGTATCCTGAGGGAAGGAAGCTTTTGATATCAGCTCAGGGCCAGCGGACGCTGCTAAATATGATTAACGGGGAGCCCCTGACGTATATAGACGGGGAGCAGTACATAAAGCCAGCTTTTCTCTTTGGGGACATGATCGATAAACGGTCCCAAACGAAGCCGAAGAGAGAACCTTGGGTATTTCCTGCCGGGAATCTCGTTTTGTACCTGCCAATGATGTTGAGGGATTATCCCATCTCGGTATTTTTCCATGCGATACACCCTAGGAAGATATCGTGGACCCTGACGCCCGATCTTCATGGCAAACCGGGGAAGATCTTTCATCTGAAAGAAGCTGACCAGGGGTCGTTCGTCAGCCGTCCTTCTGGCCTCGTGACGTCGTTCAGGGGACTGTACCCGGGCAGTGCCTCGAATGAAGATAGTCTAGTGATCCAGCCGGTTCAGTTGCCGACTTTCTGCAACGACTTCATGGGGCGAGGGGGAGTATATCCCAAGGAGAATCCTCGATGCAACGGGTGGATCACTCCAACAAACCGTCGATGGGCTTGCCTAGTCGACTGGGCCTTGAAGCACTGTCAGAGAGAGCTGGAGTGCATTGGGCTGTATGCCGCTGTGAGCGCGGCTAGTGTTGGGTTGCCTCCTAACCCTAACCTGTACTTGGCACTGATGGAGCGATACATTCCGCTCACCGGGACTTTCGTCACTCTGCTGGGGGAGTTGGGATTGGCCCTCCATGAGATGGCAGTGATATCGAGGCTGCCGATGGGGGATACCCCCTATGAAGAGTATGTCCCCACCAATCGGGAGTTGGGGGATTCGGACCCTCGGGTAGTAGAGGTGTATCAGGAGCTGATGTGCCACTACTTTGCGTGCACTGCTTTTTATGACGAGCCTTCTGATTTGGCCCATACCACAAAGTGGACGTCCTACCTCTTCTTCCACCGGGCCAGGAACGCCAAGCCGGAGAAAGTTTCGGGGGGCAAGGATGAGCCCATAAATTGTTTGGGCGTGCTTCTTCCACCGGGCCAGGACTGCCAAGCCGGAGAAAGTTTCGGGGGGCAAAGATGAGCCCAGATTCTTGACGATGGGGTAGGAAAGTATCCCGAGGGTACTAAGGCCTATAGCTACTTGAGGCGTTGCCGCAGACCTCTGTCCAAGGAAGCCCAGCTGGCTGGTTTCCTCTCCATATGGCTGCGTCGAGTAGTGGTGCCCGACACTGCATCTGCGGACCGCATTCATCGGAACATCCTGTGGCCCGTGGTGCGTCTGGTGTTTGGGGCAAGACTGGGCTGAGAGCCATGACTGACGGGCTGCTCGCCGATGAGACTCGGCGCGAAAGCTTTCCTCGGGTGGAATTACCATACCTGTATTTGATGGGATGGTTAATTCTGCACAACCCTCGGGTAATATCCCCTGGCTCCGGTAGTAGCCCGGGGGGTAGCTTCCTGCTGAATTATAAGGACTCTCCCTGGAATGTGAACACAGTTCTAGACTGTAGGCTGACACTGGGTCTCAGTCACGGCTGGAAGCTCCTTTGTATTGTCCCCTCTGTACATCGCAATCAATCGGGGATCAGGCTGGAGGACTTAGGTGGAGAGAAGACTAATCTTTCTCCAGAGGCTTTCAAGTGGTTGATCTGTATCAGGCCTTCCCACTTGTTGTATAGAAGTGAAGATCATTGCTTCTTCGAGCCTTACTTGCCTAGTCGGTTTGCCAGGCAATTTGGGTACGACCAGTTGCACGTGGGCAATGCCGTCACCAGCTTCAGGTCCAGGGGCGGACTCATCGATGGAGCCAGAGGATGGCGATATTTCATCATGGGATGCACTGGAGCAATTTTCACCGTGCCGGTCGTCACACCCTCCATGGAGCTGCGCATCTTACATTCGTATGCCCAGTTCTACGTGGCGGTTAACACCTTCCACTGTGATTTTGACATGCGTGGGAGTTTTAGGGTGCCGTCTTCCATGCCTGGGGGAAGAGTCGAAGTCCCTTCGGTTTCTCCTGACAAGGGTGAGGAGTTCGCTACTCCTGATGAGCCGTTGGTATCGGTGTCGAGGTGTGAAGTGCCTCTGCCTGCGGAAGCCTTGGTAGTCTCTGGGAAGCGAAGGGCCGCTGCTCCCAAGGAGGTTTCTCCTCGCAAGAGAAAGAGGACGGTCAGTCGTTCTCTTTGAATTCCTGGTATCGAGGCTCCCAGAAAGGAATTTGCTGTTTCGCCTGTCGAGGATGTTTACTTGATCGAAGGTTCCTCGCCTTCTAGGGAGGGACCCTCAATTTCGGCTGGCGGTGCTGGGGCACTCCGTCTTGAGGATGTCGTCGCCGCTACTGCTTCCGATAGTGGTACGAGATCGCCGGTGTGGCCGATACAGATAGGAGAATCTTCCCTTAGACCAGCAACGGATAAAACTCCTGCCGTGTCTGTGAGCATGCTTGGTAAGGTTCCAGCTGACAAACCTCGACCGCGCCTTGGTGGAGGCTTGGTAGAGCTCCTGGCGATGTCGGTTGGCCCACCCCCTTCTCCAGGTATGACAGTTCGTATTACGTCATTAAGGCGTGATTTAGCTACCTCGACTGCAGATGCGTCGTATATACCGCTGGCCACGGGTAAATGTCATCTTTATGTCTCCTTTTTAGAAAGAGTACCATTATGTTGATATCAACTCTCTTGTCCTTATCCCAGGGGATGGCGTCCATGGGGAATACAGCTCTGAAGCGCCTTCTGGCCCTGCTCCGGCTCCTGGTGACGATACGGAGGCGTTCGACTTTGAGGAGGGAATATCTTTGGGGGCCGGTTCGCCTGTTGAAGAGGCTTTGATATCCCAAGAAGAAGAAGAGCCTGTCATTGCGACTACTTCGGTCGACGTGCCTTTTTTGGTCGTACCCCCTGTTGAAACGACGGTTGTGACCACTTCGCCTGCAATCATTCCTGGAGGGAGATTTGCCGATGCCGCGGCTACTCCTGGCGCCCAATCGGATTTAGCTGCGCTGACCAAGCAATATACCCGTGTCTTCTACGCTACTTTGAAGGCGCTGGTACCGATGGTGCTGAAGGGGAATTTGGACCTCGAGCACCTGAAGAAGTCCTCTCGGATTCCGATAGAGGCAATCCGGGATTTTGACGGCACTGGGCTAGCTGATGCCTTGGAGGCGATGGTTAATGGTTTGGAGCAACCCATTAACGAATATTTGCAGCTAACTCGGGGCGGTATTGAAGCTGTGGTCCAGTCCAGATATGACTTCATGACTGTGCGATTTGCCAAACAGATGGAGAGCTTGGATAAACTCGTTCAAACACGTCAGCTGGAGATGGACGAAAGAACAGCCGTCGTGGAGGAGGCCCTTGCCCTTCAACTGAAGTGCCAATCTGAGCATGAAGGGAACGTAGCGAGGGCTCGCAAGTTGAGAGAAAAGCTCGCTCAGGCGGAGGAGTGGGCTTCCCAGTCGTTGGCAGGTCTGGGTGTAGCGACTGGTCGACTGAGCGCAGCACGACGGGATCTGGATCGTGCAGAAGCTGCCCGTGCGGGTGCTCGTCGGGCGAGGGCCGAATTGTCCCTCAGGGGAGACAACGAGGCACGGCTGGAGCAGGCCCGTGCTGATGCCTTGGCCTGTAGGGATAAGAGGATAGCTGTACTGGCGCAGCAGATTCACGATCTGACCGCTCTCCCACAATGATGTACCCTTTCTTCTTCTTGCTTCCCAGTGTAATTCTGCTCTTTCTTGGAAATAAAGTGAACTCTTTTCTGACTTTGTGGACCCATCATTTCGGAATGTAAATGACAGGTTTGGACGAGAGTGATATCAGAGGTAGTATGGACGTGATAAACTCTCGAGAAACTCTAGCAGGACATATTTATTCAGAGATCATACGGACATGACAGAATATGCTTTGACTAAGGTTTGTAGGTAAGATACTATTAGAGGTGATATGGACATGATAGGCTCTCAAGAAACTTTAGCAAGACACATTTATTCAGAGGTCATACGGACATGATAGAATATGCTTTGACTAAGGTTTGTAGGCAAGATACTATCAGAGGTGATATGGACATGATAGGTATTGCATTTCCAAATTAGTCGAACGTATTTATTCAGAGGTTATATGGACATGATAGAGTACGACCCAACTAGTTGTGTTTTTGGAAGTAGTTTTGTCAGAGTTGAGGTTTTCGCTATATTCCAATTGAGCAGAGGAGGTTAAGCATAGTACCTTTTCAGGAATTTGCCGTTGATAGGAGCCATTAACAGGTCTCCATTAGGCCAGGCTAACCTGTAAGCGCCATTTGAGAACGTTGTCTCGACCACATAAGGACCTTCCCATTTGGGCTGGAATTTGCCTTTACTCCTGTGGGTAAGAATCATCGGCCTTCTTACGGCTAGAACTAGCTCGCCGACTTTGAACACTCTTTCCTTTATTTTATGATTGAAAGCTCTAGAAATGCATGCTTGGTAGAGCGCGATACGCTGCTGAGCTTGGAGGCGTTTCTCGTCTAATCCTTCTAGCTCCTGAAGTCTTAAAAGGTCATTCTTCTCTTGAGTCAGCTCGTTAGCCACGGCTATTCTGAGTGAGTGGGATCTGGACTTCCATGGGGAGAACTGCTTCGCTCCCGTAGACCAGTGAGAATGGAGTACAACCTGTCGGTGTTCGTACCGTCGTGCGATATGCCCAGAGGCATTCGCCCAGCTTCTCATTCCAATCTCTTTTGTTCGAAGAGACGAACTTCTTCAAGAGTTTGATAATGGTTTTGTTAAAAGCTTCTGCCAAACCATTAGCAGCTGGATAATATGCCGTAGAGGCCACATTATGTATCCGACTTTTATCGCAAAATCGATGAAACGCTTGACTGATGAACTAAGGCCCATTGTCGTGAATTATCCTCCGAGGTAGCCCGAAGCGATAGATGACGTGATGCTTGATGAAGCTGATCACATTAGACGCCTTTACCTCAGCAAGAGGGATCGCCTCTGCCCATTTGGAGAAGTAATCCGTGATGGCCAGTATGAACTGGTGACCCTTGGAAGAAGATGGGTGAATAGGACCAATGACATCCATACCCCATGCTTCGAAAGGCCAGGACGCAACCGTGGGATATAGATATTCGGACGGCTGATGTATGAAGTCTGCATGGACCTGATAGGCCTTGCATTGTTTTGCATAGCTGATCGCGTCTGTGATCATAGTGGGCCAGTAGTAGCCCATTCTCCTGATACGATCCTGTAGCTTAGGGCCAGGTTGATGCGCCCCGCATATGCCGTCGTGAGCTTCACGGATGATCAGCTGTGCCTCTTTGTCAGAGAGGCATCTCAATAGCAGTCTGTCATAGGTCCGGCGATATAGGCATTGTGACGATGCATCGAAGTAGAAGCGTAAGGATCGCCTCTTGACGGATACTGCTTCTTTAGGGTCTTCCGGCAAGATTCCGTATGCCACGAAATCTATGAAAGGACTCTTCCAATCTCGTCTGGGAGGATCGACGTATGCAGCGTAGCTACGTCTTATATGAGAGTTGTTCTTTACACAGAATAAATCTCTGTTGAGAAGGATTATCGAGTTCTGCCTTCTTATAGGAGTAGCTAAATCTGCAGCTAGACTGGCTAGGGCATCAGCTTCAAGGTTCTGGGATCGAGGCACATGCTCCAGGAAAAACCCTTTGAATGTCATGGCTATCTCGACTGCTGCATGGTGATAGGGGATGAGGTCTGGATTCCGGACTTCATATATTCCTCTGACTTGATTGACGATAAGCAGAGAATCACCGAAAGCTTCTAGGGATTCGACCCCCAGCTCTTTAGCGACTTGGAGCCCTATTAACAGAGCGTTATACTCTGCCACGTTGTTTGAACAAGGCTCGTTGAGAGAGTATGCTCGGTAGACGACGAGTTTATCGGGAGTAACCAGGACGATTCCTACTCCTGAAACCACACTTCCCTTAGGACCAGTTCTGGAGGCACCATCAAAGAATAGTTGCCATGCGTCACTTTCCGTCGCGGAATTACATTCTACAACTTCGTCAGGGATGTCCTCGTACAACTTGGAGGTCTCCGGGATTGGATGAGTAGCTAGGAAGTCGGCCAATGCTTGGCCTTTGATGGACTTCTGAGGGACGTACACCATGTTATATGGTGTTAACAGCATCGCCCAAGTTGCGAGTCGGGAATTAAGAGCACTTGGCTTGCTCATTAGTACTCGAAGAGGGTTGATTCTGGAGATGATGTGGATAGTCTGGCCGGTGACATAGTGCCGCGTCTTCTGGATAGCAAACATCAGAGCCAAGCATTCTTTCTCCACTGGGTTGTACCGGTGTTCGGCCCCGACCATTATTCTACTTAGATAGTAGATAGCCTGTTCATGCCCTACATCGTTCTTCTGCGCAAGAAGAGCTCCCAGGGAATGGTCCATTGCTCGAACGTATAGGAAGAATGGTCTTCCTACGACGGGAGGCACCAGAACTGGCGGATGAGTGAGATAGCGTTTGATATCGTTAAACGCTTGTTGACAGGCTTCATCCCATACGAAGGATACACCTTTCTTTATGAGGCGAGAAAAAGGCTGACATCTTCCGGAGAGGTTGGATATGAATCTCCGGATGTAAGCCAGACGACCTTGAAATCCCCTAAGTTTCCTCAGATTGCGAGACGATCGCATTTCTACGATGGTTTGGACTTTCTCAGGGTCCACTTGGATGCCTTTGGCGGTAATGATAAATCCCAGGAATTATTCGCTAGATACACCCAGAAAGGACTTCGTAGGATTCATCTTGAGTTGATGTTGGCGCATCAACTCGAACACCGACCTCAAGTCTCGAATGTGATCATCTTTGAGGCAACTTTTGACAGCTATGTCGTCCATGTAGTATTCCACCGTTTTGCGTAAATGCTCATGGAATATGTTACTCATAGCTCGTTGGTATGTTGCCCCGACGTTCTTCAATCCGAAGGGCATTACTGTATAGCAATATACCCCCAGTGGTGTTCGAAAGGCGGTATGCTTCTCGTCTCCAGGATGCATCTTGATCTGATTGTACCCTGAGAATCTGTCCATGAAAGACATGCGTTCAAAACCGCAGGTGTTGTCGATCATGATGTCTGTGATGGGAAGAGGGAACTCATCCTTGGGGCAGGCCGCATTCAGATCCTGGTAATCGATGCAGATGCGTATTTTCCCATTTTTCTTCATGACTGGGACAACGTTGGCGACCCAGTCGGGATGTTGTTCCTCACGGATGAAACCGCAAGCTATCAACTTTTTGACTTCGGCTTCAATGGCGTCCATCATGTCCGGGCGGAACCGGCACTGGTGCTGCTTTGCAGGCTTCGAATCGGGCGATATATTGAGTTTGTGGGTAGCCATCTCTGGATCAAGTCCTGGCATATCCTCATAATTCCACGCGAAGACGTTGATGTATTCTCTTATTAGTTGAATAACTTCTTCCCTTTCGGTTGGGGAAAGATTATTACTGATAAATATCGGCCTCGGTGAGAGTTCATCCCCAACGTCGATCTGGATAACTTCGTCTTCAGTGGGTGGTTCTCTTTGCTCGAAGCAAAACTCCCATTGTGTATCCATCTGTTGAGCCCGAGAGTCATTTTCGAATGGCTCAGACTCTGGCTCGTTTACTTCGCAGGGATCTGTCATTACCATATTTACTGATAATGTTTGCCCGAGAGCGTCAGGCGAGTCGGAGGGTGACGAGCCATCCTGGTAGAAGGAGAGGACATTCTCGCTTGATTTGGAGGAGGCGGCATACCCTAACCCGAAACGGGTCTGTTGATAGCGGGGATTGCCGAACAGTGGCGTTCGTCTGCCCTTCCCGTAGTTAAGGCCTGGCTTCCGCTCCAAGTCGTAGCCCATGTTTTGTATGATCCTCAATGCCTGTGGGCTGTATTGGTGGACCTGCATTTTCCCAGTATCGTCATCGAGAGAATCCTCCTGGACAGTCGGTTGACTGCATACGCGGCCGAAGACTATTGTACGCTGATTGTCGCAGGTAGGCGGGACAAGGAAGATAGAGTCCTCTTGCGGTCCATACGTTGTGACGACGTTGGATGATGATGCTACCTCCCATATGTACGGATGATAGGAATCCATAGCTGCCAAGAATTTGTGTGCTAATGTTTCTATATCGTCATAGGGAGAGGATTCCTGGTTTGGAATCGGAGCGCTGTCATACTGGAAAAGGGGATGTTTATTATCATCTGGAACTCCGTTCCTGGTTGCATTTACATCAGCCGACTGCCGGTTGCGTCGAAGGTTGATGACCAAGGGAGGAAGCTTCTGGTTCAAAGTGATCACGAGAGGATCACCCCCTTTTCCTGACCTGGGCTCGTTCAGGTGGATAGCCATGGGTTCCACGGCTCTTGGATGAGTGGTTCGTCCCTTTACCCTGATTGACAGGGGTAGTGCGGCGGTTGGTTCTTCCGGCTCCCGGTGGGATTTCTTCTCAGCCTCGCCTGGCACTTCTTTTGTGTGATCCTGAGAGTACAACACGGCATCGAAATAGTAGGATTTTACTCCTTTAAACGGGTTTAAGTCAGCAACCTCCGTTTGTACTGTTCCTTGTGCGTCTACATACTTAAGGCATTGATGTAGAGTTGAAAGAACAATGTTATGATCGTGGATCCACGGTCTTCCCAGCAAAATATTGTAGGATACCTCTGAATCGATGACGTAACATGTGGCTACCGATCTGAGGTTGCCAATTTGGATCCTCAGGCAAATTTTTCCCAAAGGCTTGCTCTTTCCAGCGTTGAAACCCACGATTGTGGTGGTGGTGAAAGTTAATTCGCTAGTAGGAATCCTCAGCGGCCTGAGCAGACTGTGGAGGATTATGCTGATTGACGATCCCGGATCTATGTGAATCCGGTCGACCTCCATGGAACCGACGTACCCGGTGTAATAGAGGGGCCTGTCATGCCTGTTATGTTTCAATAGCATGTCGTCTTGAGTGAAAGTGATATTCGGCACCACCTCCATCACACTGTGGCATTGGGGACACGCCACTGGTTCTTCGTCGGGGGACTTGAGCTGGGTCAAGCATGCCTCCGCCTGCATTAGTGCTTCACTCAGGGCTAGACGAGTGTCCTGGGAGAGCCTGAGTAGCTCGAAGATGGACAGCCTGGCTGGTGTATTAGCCAGTTGGGCCAGGATGTCGAAGTTGTACGGCTTCTCTAAACCTTTGTTGGGAATGTTTCTCACAGGTTTATCAAAGCGAACTTCTTTCTGCTTCCCTTTGTCCGCTGGAGTCAGCCTTGCAGGATCGATCTCTGGCATGACAGACTCGGCTCCCGAAGGTTTGGTGGCTGAAGTATCCGCCGGTGCACCTCCCTGATTTGCTTCGTAGTCATTGAGGTAAGCTCTCCCTGAACGGGTTGCAGCTAGTACCTCGTCTTCGTCTGATGGCGAAGAAGTCACAACTATGTGGCATGGCTTGTATTTTGAGTTCTTTCTAGATGCAGCTCTAGTAGCATTAGACTCCTTCTCGAGCTCTGACACCAAATTCGGATGAACCCACATGATCTCGCCCCGCCGGGTGGTTAGGGGCACCAGGTCGTGATTTTGACCCCTAGCTGGAGGGAGGTTGACGATGTTCATCGTGGTCCGAGAGATAGGCGCAACACCATTCGGGACCTCCTGGGGAGGCAGATTGCCAAACTGTAGAGAGATCATGTTAGCTGTGACCGTCTTCTCAGTGTTGTGCAGATTTATGGCTTTGGCATCGATCAAACCCTAGATCTTCCTTTTCAGTATGTAATACGCCTTTGTCGGGTGGTGCACATATCTGTAGAAGATGCAGTATTTGGGGTCGTTAGTACTGCCGACTTCTTGGGGCTGCTTCAACTCTGGAAGGGTGATCTTGCCACTTTTGACGAGATACTCGAATATACTGGGGATATCCTCATCGTCAAAGGAGTAGACTTCTACGGGCTTGGACGTCCCTGGTCTCGCCTGCGCGGTTGCCGTCATCTTTTGTCTGGACGTATTGACCGTCAGAGCTTCTTTCCCTTTTGGACCACGAGGATGATCGCTGCTGGGAGATGACTTCTTGCCTCTGTCAGAGGCAGAGATCATGATGCCATTGTCGCGTGCCTTGCGACTGTTGTCTTTAGCGGCTACGGCCGAGAGGATAAACGAGGGCCAATCACAAAACTGATATGGTCCTGTGAACACCGAGACCACGGGAAGGAGGTTTTTCCTGCAAATGTCTACCAATGCAGAGTCTGGAACTCCTGGAGGCATCTGTAAGGTGGCCTGACGAAAACGCTCGATGAAGGTGCGAACGTCCTATTTTTCTCTTTGCTTGACTTCGATGAGAGAGGACATGGACATGTCCATTCCTCCCTCGTAGAATCGCATGAAGAATAAAGCTTTGAAGTCCTCGAAGGAAGTGATGCAGTTGTCCACCAAGCTACGGTACCACTGATAGGCTACTCCTGAGAGACAACCTTTGAACACCCGAGTGAGGAGGGCGTCGTTCCCTTGCAGCAACACCGTCATCATACTAAAATAGTTCATGTATTGACTTGGCGACGTTTTCCCTTCGAATAGAGCCATGGTCTGAGGTTTGTACCTCGGAGAGAAAGGGACCTCTTCCCAGATAGCTGGGTAAGGCTGGTTGATTCCCAGTTTCTTGAGCTGATCTTTGTGCTTCAAGGCATCGAACTGGGCTTTCAACTCTCGTACTGCCTGTATCAGATTTTCAGCCGAAAGCGGGACTACGGAGTGGTGTGGAGTTGGTTGTACCGTGACTCCAACGGGAGGCAATATGTTCTCCGAAAGTGGGGGAACTGCTGACTCTTGATCTAGAGCAGGTTCTTGGCTTGGATTAGATGGTGGCAAGTCCACCCCCACACGTATCTGAGTTGGCGGGACCAATGCTCGAGCCATGGCAGTTGCGTGCTGGGTTAGCATCATCTGGTACATGTTTTCCATCATGGATTGCATTTGTTTCAGAGATGTCTCCAGCGTAGTGATGCGTTGCTCCGCGTTTCCTGATGGTGAAGCCTCTTCGCGTTCATCTTCAATGACGTAAACTCCTATCTCCCTGGGTGTCACTGAAGGATGAGTGTAGGTCGCCGTAGAAGTCGACTCTACACTTTCAGCATCTGATTCGGGGGCCTGGCGATCCTCAGCGTCGGAGTCAGAAGAGGATGAAGCTGGTCGCCGTGATCTTGCACGAGTGTTTTGGAACACCCCGGCTTCAGCGTTTCTGAGGAGCTCATTAAACCTCCTTCGGCTCGGAGGCCTGGAGGGATGACATCTTGAGTTCGAACCTCGTCTAGGCATGTGTGAGGCCATGTTTACAGATGAATGCGCGGGCTCCTTTTCCTGAAAAGACAGAGAGTAGCTTAATCGGTCGAAAACCAATCGTCTTGTTTTAGAGCAGCAACAGTTAATCACAACTCTATGGCTATTGCAACAGTGCTCGCCAGGAGGCGTTATAGACATATTGGATGGTTCCCTCTCTTTACGCTTCTGGATTAGATATTTGTGCAGGTCAGGAGTTGCAGAAGAAGACGATTGTTTGTTTCTTCTGCTCCCATCAGTGGTCATGCGGAGGTTGGACACCATGGCTCTTGCTGTGCCACCCGTGTACAACAGGTTGGCCGTCTGGGTGGCGGATAACCCCCGGGGAGGTTGTCTTTCCGCAAATTAAGCTTGCACTATGCCGAGGGACTTCGCTCGGCATATTTTGGAGATTTTCTCAAGCTGGCGTGAAGCTGAAGAGGTCCTCAGTCGGCCATCGGCTTCTCGCGTAATCCAGAGGGTATGCAGATTGTTCCCTCGCTGGCGTAAGGGCCGAGAGGTTGCGTATTCTGCCGCTTGTTTTCTCTCGCGGAGATCACAACGCTCATCTGGGTCCTCGTAGAGGTCAGATGTCGTCTTGTGCACGGAGCGTGACCTGTCCTTCTGATTTGGCGCTAAGGCATCATCAGAAGTTTTGTCTGTACCGCGCGTAGCGGGAGACTGGTTTCTACGCGTAGCGCGCAGTAGATGCTTCTGGGTTAGCGCTGAGGCTTTGCCCGAAGTTTTGTCTGTACCGCGCATAGCGGGAGACTGGTTTCTACGCGTAGAGCGCAGTGGATACTTCTGGGTTAGCGCTGAGGCTTTGCCCGAAGTTTTATCTGTACCACGCGTAGCGGGAGACTGAATTTTACTTGCAGGACACGGAGGGAGTGATGCTACAACCTCATTGGTCGAGGAGATCGGAGAGATCGGAGAGTCCACAGGAATGGTAGAGGATGTCTTGGGCATCCAGACTTTACGTAGCTTCCTGTTGTCTTGGACGGAGAGAGGGTGAGAGCTACCCCCGGTTCGAAGCATGTCTTCGTAGGCAGACTGGTCGAACTGGACGACCAGTGTCTTCTTCACGGTTCCTATAGATACCGCGTCGTGTTGAGCAATTACTTCCTCATCAGAAGAGAAAGACGTCCCCAGCAGAGTCGCCATCTTGTTTGTGGTAGAAAAAGAAAAGAATGAAAGATGTATTCAAGATGGGGTTTATACAGGACCCGTGTTCTTTTGTTTACAAACAAACTTGTACAATATAATCCTATACGAGGATGTGGGAGTATAATTTATTTAATCTGGGTATAAATTGCTATAGGTGTCTGATCTGCAGTCGATCACTTTAGCCCTTGGACCACACGATGGTGAAGAAGTGTCGTAGAAGACAGGAAGCAGCCTCGGAGGTTGCAGAAAAGGGTGGATGCACGATGCCCTGGTCGCCGATCCCTATCCTTTTGCCTGAGCTCCGGGTTCCTCTCTCTCTCTCTCTCTCGATCTCCTCTCTCCTGGCTCGATCTTCAATTGTTCGACCTCTTCTCTGAGTCTTCAATTGTTCGATCTTTTAATTTTGTCGACCTTTTTCCTCTGTTGATAGAGGTCTCTATTTATAGAGTTTTAGTGACAGTGACCACTCAGTTGGTGTAAAAACCGAGGAGTAGACAACACAGCACCCTTTTACACGACGGTTAAAGTAACCAATGCCTGCGTATGGATGATCTTTTCAATGAGCGTGTGACCCGGGTCCAACTAAGGGACACAACGCGTACGATTGCTACGAAGATCACGGCATAAAAGCCACGTAGGTAGGTATCCCCCGTGTAGAAGAGGTGGGCATAAAAGCCGATGTCTGTCACCGTGGTATAAAAGCCAAGTAGGCATAGAAGCCGGGTGGGCGTAGAAGCCCGACGGCATAAAAGCCGGGTGAGCATAGAAGCTGAGGAGGCGTAGAAGCCATCTGGGCACAGAAGCTGAACGGGCATAAAAGTCACTGCATAATGTGCTTGGGGAGGCGTGGAAGCCGAGAGAGCAGAGAAGCTGAGGAGGCGTAGAAGCCATCTGGGCACAGAAGCTGAACGGGCATAGACGCCACTGCATAATCTGCTGAACGCTGACGTAGACGTCCTTTAGCCGGAATCACGGCTTTTGAAGATATTATCAAATTCCTCGCATTAAATGCAGAGATCTGCCATCATTTTGTGCATTAATTGCGAAGGCGTATTCTGAAGGCCTGTCACCGTTCAGGGACATGCCTCGAACCATGTGTGGAGAACAGCTTTTGACGTGGCAGTCTGCTTATCTTTCGCGGGGCGTAGATGGCTCTCGTCCATCTGTATGGAACAAGGCAGTGTATCCCTTTGTATGCGTAAAAGCAGTTTATGCAAAGGGGATGTCACTAAACGCCGGTTTTGGTGACTCTTCATCAAATCCCTTGCATTAAATGCAGAGATCTGCCATCATTCTGTGCATTAATTGCGAAGGCGTGTTCTGAAGGCCTGCCACCCTTCTGTGCGTCTGTCGTGCCTCGAGAAGACCGTTACCGCCTTGTGCGTCAATCGCAGAGACGTGCCTCGAGCCCTGCGCAAAGTGCAGCTTTTGACGTGGCAGTCGGTTTGTCCGATGTGGAGCGTAAACAGCTCACGTCTGCCCGTGTAAAATAAGGCAGCATATCCCCTTGTGTATGTTACGTAAGGGAGATGGCGGTGACTGACAGCCTGGGTCGCAGTGCCGTGCCATCATTATGGCCGTCGCCTGGGCAGCCGAGCCGTATCCTTCTGTCAGAAGTCCAGACGTCAGGTTCATTGCAGGGTCTGACAGGTTCATTTCGGGGAGCATGAAGCGTTCCTCGTACGCTTTAATACCGCATTTGAAAGCGGATGTGTTTTACGCCATATAGGAGACGAAGCCCTCTGCTTTCCGCTCTGAGGCGGCCTGGACATACTGTACTTACGCGGATGGTCCTGAGAAGCTTTTGTCTTGCCTGCTTGGTGGATCTGAGGTCACCTCTTTACGCTGCCCCGCACCAATAGGTTGCGTATAGTCATCCGGCATATTTTTTATGCTTCTACAGGCACATCAGCTCAAATACCGTCTTTAAGTCTTGGATGTGATTAACCTTAAGACGGCTTTTGACAGCTATATCGTCTACGTAATATTCCACTCTCTTGCGTAAATGCTTGTGGAATATGTTACTCATAGCCCGTTGGTAAGTAGCTCCGGCGTTCTTCAACCCTAAGGGCATGACAGTATAGCAATATACCCCCAGTGGTGTCCGGAAGGCAGTATGCTTCTCGTCTTCAGGATGCATCTTGATTTGATTGTATCCTGAGAATCCGTCCATGAAAGACATACATTCGAAACCGCAGATATTGTCGATCATGACGTCCGTGATGGGAAGAGGAAACTCGTCCTTGGGGCAAGCTGCGTTCAGATCTCGGTAATCGATGCAGACTCGCACTTTCCCATTCTTCTTTATGACCGGGACAACATTGGCGACCTAGTCGGGATGTTGTTCCTCACGGATGAAACCGCAGGCTATCAACTTCTTGACTTCAGCTTCAATGGCGTCCATCATATCCGGGCGAAACCGGCGTTGGTGCTGCTTTACAGGCTTTGAATCGGGCAATATGTTGAGTTTATGAGTAGCCGCCTTTGGATCAAGTCCTGGCATATCCTCATAATTCCACGCGAAGACGTCGATGTATTCACTTATCAATTGAATGACTTCTTCCCTTTCAGCTGGGGAAAGATTGTTACTGATAAATATCGACTTTGGTGAAAGTTCATCCCCAACATTAATCTGGATAACTTCATCTTCGGTAGGAGGTTCTCTTTGCTCGTAGCAGAATTCCCACTGTGTATCTATTTGCTGAGCCCAAGCGTCATTCTCGAATAGTTCGAATTCTTGTTCGTCTGATTCGAAGGGATCCGTCACTACCATATTTATTGGTAATGTTTGCTCGAGAGCACGAGATGAGTTGGAGGACGACGAGCCGTCTTGAAAAGGAGAAAAGGTGTCCTCATCTGACTTGGAAGTCGTAAGGGATGTGGCATACCCTAACCCGAAATGAGTTTGTTGATAGTGGGGATCGCCGTACGGCGGTATTCGTCTACCTTTCCCATAGTTGAGACCTGGCTTCAGTTTCAAGTCATAACCCATATTTTGCATGATCTTTAAGGCTTGCGGGTTGTACCTGTGAACTTGTATTTCACCAGCATCGTCATTGAAGGAATCTTTTCGTATAGTCGATTCGTTGCGCGTTCGGCCGAAGACTATTGAATGCTGACTGCTGTGAGCAGACGGAACAATGAAGATAGAGTCCTCATGGGGTCCATATATCGCGACGACATTGGATGATGACGCTACTTCCCATATGTATGGATGATAGGAATCTATAGCTTCCAAGATTTTTTGCCCTATAGGTTCTATATCGTCATGGGGAGAGGATTCCTGATTTGGAATCTGAGCATCGATATACTGGAAAAGAGGATGTTTATTATCATCTGGAACTCCGTTCCTGGTTGCATTTACATCAGTCGGCTGCTTGTTGCGCCAAAGGTTGATGACCAAGGGTGGAGGCTTCTGGTTCAAAGTGATCACTAGAGGATCACCCCCTTTTTTTGACCTGGTTTTGTTCAGGTGGATAGCCATAGGCTCCATGGCTTTTGGACGAGTAGTTCGCCCTTTCACTCTAATTGACAGTGGTCGTTCGACAGAGGGTCCTTCAGGCTCCCGGTGGGATTCCTTCTCTGCTTGGGCTGACACCTCCTCCGCGTAGTCTTGAGAGTACAACACGGTGTCAGAATAGTAGGATTCTATTCCCTTGAATGGGTTTAGGTCAGCAACCTCCGTCTGTACTGTTCCTTGGGGGTCTATATATTTAAGGCATTGATGTAGAGTTGAAGGAACGATGTTGTGGTCGTGGATCCACGGTCTACCCAGCAAAATATTGTAGGATACCTCTGAATCGATGATATAGCATGTAGCCACCGATCTGAGGTTGCCAATCTGGATCCTCAGGCAAATTTTCCCCAATGGCTTACTTCTTCCGGCATTGAAACCCATGATTGTAGTGGTGGTGTAAGCCAATTCGCTGGTAGAAATCCTCAGCGGTCTGAGCAACTATGAGGAATGATGCTAATTGATGATCCCGGATCTATGTGGATCCGGTCGACCTCCATGGAACCAACGTATCTGGTGTAATAGAGGGGTCTGTCATGCCTGTTATATTTTAACAGCATGTCATCTTGTGTAAAAGTAATGTTCGGGACCACCTCCATCACACTGTGGCATTGAGGGCATGCCACTGGTTCCTCGTCAGGGGACTTGAGCTGGGTCAAGTAAGTTTCCGCCTGTATCAGTGCTTCACTCAGGGCTAGACGAGTATCTTGGGAGAGCCTGAGTAGCTCAAAGATGGACAACCTGGCTGGTGTATTGGCCAGTTGGGCCAGGATGTCGAAGTTGTATGGCTTCTCTAAACCTTTGTTTTGAATGTTTTTCACAGGTTTATCGAAGCGTACTTCTTTTTGCTTCCCCTTGTCCGCTGAAGTCGGTCTTGCAGGATCGGCCTGTGGTATGGTGGGCTCTGTAGCTGAAGCGTCTGCCGGTGCATCTTCCGGACTCGCTCCATAGTCCTTGAGGTAAGCTTTCCCTGAACGGGTTGCAGCCAAAGCCTCATCTTCGTCTGGTGGCGAAGAAGTTGCAACCATATGGCATGGTTTGCATTTGGAGTTCTTCCTAGACTTAGCCTTAGCAGCATTAGTCTCTTCTTCGAGCTCCGATACTAAATCTGAATGAACCCACATGATCTCGCCCCGCCGGGTGGTTAAGGGTACCAGGTCATTATTTTGACCCCTAGTCGGAGGAAGATTGACGATGTTCATCGTTTCCCAGGAAATAGGTGTCACACCGTCCGAGAATTCCTGGGGAGGAAGATTGCCAAATTGTAGGGAGATCATATTGGCCGTGAACGTCTTCTCGGTGTTATGCAGAGTGATGGCCTTAGCATCGATCAGCCCCTGGATCTTCCTTTTCAGTATGTAATACGCCTTGGTCGGGTGGTGTACGTATCTGTGGAAGATGCAGTACTTGGGGTTGTTGGCACTGCCGGCTTTACTGGGCCGCTTCTCCTCCGGAAGGGTGATCTTGCCACTCTTGACGAGACACTCGAATATACTCAAAATATCGTCGTCATCGAAAGAGTATACTTCAACGGGCCTGGAAGTCCCAGGTTTCGTCTGCGTGGTTGTCGCAGTCTTTTGTCTGGACGTATTGATTGCCAGAGCTTCTTTTCCTTTGGAACTGCGAGGATGGTCGCCGTTGGGGGATGACCTTTTGCCTCTGTCGGAGATAGAGATCATAATGCCATTGTCGCACGCCTTACGACTGTTGTCATCGGCGGCCACTGTTGAGATGATGAACGAGGGCCAGTTGGGAACTGATATGGTCCTGTGAACACCGAGACCACAGAAAGGAGGTTCTTTCTGCAAATGTCCACCAACGCAGAGTCTGGAACTCCTGGAGGCATCTGTAGCATGGCCTGACGAAAACGTTCGATGAAGGTACGAACGTCCTCTTTTTTCCTCTGCTTGACTTCGATGAGAGAGGACATAGACATGTCCATTCCTTCCTCGTAGAATCGTGTGAAGAATAAAGTCTTGAAGTCTTCGAAGGAAGTAATGCAGTTGTCCGCCAGGCTGCGGTACCACTGGTAAGCCACTCCTGAGAGACAGTCCTTGAACACCCGGGTGAGGAGGGCGTCATTCCCTTGTAGCAACACCGTCATCATACTGAAATAGTTCATGTACTGACTTGGCGATATTTTTCCCTCGAACAGAGCCATAGTCTGAGGTTTGTATCTTGGAGGGAAAGGGACCTCTTCCTAGACAGCCGGGTAAGGCTGGTTGATTCCCAATTTCTTGAGCTGATCTTTGTGCTTCAAGGAATCGAATTGGGCTTTCAACTCCCGTACTACTTGCATCGGATTTTCAGCCGGTAGCGAGACCACGGATTGGTGCGGAGTCGGTTGTATCGCGACTCCCGCAGGAGGCAATACATTCTTCGAGTGAGGAAGTGGAGGACCAGCTGACTCTTGATCTAGAGCAGGTTCTTGGACCGTGTTGGATGGTGGCAAGTCCACCCCCACACGTATCTGTGCTGACAGGACTGATGTTTGAGCCATAGCAGCCGCCTGTTGAGTTAGCATCATCTGGTGCATGTTCTCCATCATGGATTGCATTTGTTTCAGAGACTTCTCCAGTGTAGTGATGCGCTGCTCCTCGCTTCCTGATGGCGAAGCTTCCTCATGTCATCTCCAATGGCGTATACTCCCATTTTCCTGGGCATCGTCGAAGGATGCGTATAGGTCGCTGCAGAAGTCGACTCTATACTCTCAGTATTTGATTCGGGAGAATGGCGACCCCCAGCGTCGGAATCAGAGGAGTACGAAGTCAGTTGTTGTGACCTCGAACGAGTGTTCTGGAATACCCCACCTTCAGTGTCTCTGAGGAGCATGTTGGATCTCCTTCGGCTCGGAGTTCTAGAGGACTGTTGTGAGCTTCCTCCAGGTATATGTGAAGCCATGTTCACAGATGCATGCGTGGGCTCTTCTTCTAGGAAGGATGGAGAGTAGCTCAGTCTGTCGAAAATTGGCCGTTTTGCTTTAGAACAGCAGCAATTAATTACAATCCTGTGGCCATCACAACAGTGCTCGCTAGGAGGCGTAATAGCCTTGCTGGAAGATTCCCTCTCCTTGCGTTTCTGGATTAGATATTTGTGCAGGTCAGGAGAAGTTGCAGAAGAAGACAAAGAAGACTGCTCGTTCTTTCGGTTCGCCGTGGTAGGTATGCGGACGATGGGGACCATAGTCTTCCTTGTGCCACCCGTATACAAAAGATTGGCCATCTGGGTGGCGGATAATCTTCGAGGAGCGTGTCTTTTCGTCAATCGAGCCTTATGTACGCTTAGGGACTTCGCCTGGCGTAATTTAGAGCTTCGCTCTGGTTGGCGTAAGGCTGAGGATGTCCTCAGGCGGCCATCAGCTTCTCGCGTAATTTGGAGGGCGGGTAGATTGTTCCCTTGCTGGCGTGAATGCCGAAAAGTTAAGTAGCTCGCCGCTTGCTTTTCCTTGCGGATATCACATGTGTCATTTGGTTCCCCGTAGATGTCAGATGTTGTCTTACACACAGAGTGTAAACCCCCTCGTCAAAAAAATAGGATTTAATTAATTATTTTACTGAGATGAAACCACAACCCAAAGTCCCACGTACCCAAGTTAAGGTATCAGTCTACACCAAGCTTGTTATGCCACGACTCCTGTATACCACCCAAAAATCTAGTTCTTTATGTTTCTGACGCATTAGTAATTACCGAGTTGAATTATTAAATTAATTTAAACTTAAAGCCAATTTACCTCTAGCAAAACCAAACCAAGCCATATGCTCTTTCACGTGGACCAGCCCAACCCCAGCCCCGATCACCACGCTCAGGCGGACCCGACCTCCCCGCGTCCGGACAGCCACCCCCCCCCCCCCCCCCGCGCCGCCTCGACCAGCAACCCCGCTGCCCAGAGCTGCCGCTGCTGCTGCGATCACCCGCAGTCGCTGCTGCGAGCCGCTACCGCCGCTGCCTTGCTCGTCGGCTGCCGACCGGAGCACCGCCACCCCACCGGAAGACGACCACGCTGAGGAACATCGCCAGCCGCTAGGTAAACACCTATACCCCTTCCCCCTCGTATCGTATTAGTATGTGAGTATCGTATCGTCGCGTCGAGAGTTGGATCCTTGGACACAACGTTATTAACCCTAATCTTTATATAAAATGGCATGACAATTAACCAGAGATAGAACTCATCGAATAACCATCGATTAACTTAACTTAGACCTGTCATCTAGGTCCAGTATCTCATCCGGACACTGGACATAAACCAAGTATGGTTGAACATGGAAACCAAGGGCATGTTTCCGTGCAGAGCAGAAATAGTTGTCAACCATAAACCGATAATCATTGTCGCAAGGAACACGTTGACCAAAGACAGAGCACGATGTATACCCTAGCTACGTGTACATGTGACGCTATATTTGGTCAGCAGTAAACCGACGATAATATCTAGGAGCAACTTCATAATTACTTATGTATTTCTTCATGTCTGATATTAGATTGTTATATTATATTTGTGTTTAGGATCTTTGTATCAGCCAGGAGACATTGTTGGAACCAGCTTCTGGCATTCCCAGCTTCAGGACACAGGCAAGATACCTTGCTATATTTACTGTCTAATTTAAATATGCATAAGTTGTATTGTATTCTTGTTGCTCGTAATTTATACAACTGTGCGCGTCCGAGTTGTCTCGGATGCATTCGACGGGTACGTCGATGTTAGTATATATATGGACTTAGCTCTTAGCAGACTCAACCCATTGGACGATACTCTGTTATTGTCTGAGACCTGACACCTTACACGGTCACTGAGATATATTCATATTGGGATGCGGGTTTGCACACTCGACTAGCTATCGTTGCGTATCACCTACATCACGGTTAGTATATAGTCAGGATATAGTTTAGAGACTTGGCATATAGATATATGGTATGCACGTCGAGTAGTCGACTTGCGTATCTACATTGGGCGGGGAGGACAACTAGTAGGCGTATGGGGTACACATATTGGAGCCGTAGTTTCGGAGGAGCCTCGGATCCAATGACCTTCCCTTTATACTGATACCACGTTCTTCGGAGCGATATGGACGATATATTATACTAATGCCATTCTCTTCGGAGCATGGACGTTATGCCTACACCTACTCATATGCACCAGCGTTGTCCTCACATTACATTCACTTAGATGGCTAGCACACCCTTATTGTATTTATTTTATTCAGTATTCATATATGGCATGTTGTTTTCTTGTATCTTGTTACGTCCCTCTGAGGACCTGGTACCTTTCCAGATTTAGACGAGGCTTACTACCCCACCATATACGGCCTGAGACAGGAGACGAGATTTGCTACAGCTGAGGAGTTGGAGGTGCAACCGTCAGAGTTTCCGTGACCAGTTGGTAGGCCTTTAGCCTAGATGGAGGGCATCATTATCTACTCAGCTGATGCTCTAGTCATTATCTTTTATATCTTATTTCAGTATTTTATTTCGTCATAGTAGTGGGTTTGTTCCCACCAGACATCACTGGTTGTACCATGATATCTTGAGACTGGTATTTATCAACCAGCAGTTTATTTAGTATTTCTTGCTCTTTATATTGTGGATGAGATTAGATTACCTGTTATTGATTGATATTGGACATATAGTATTATAGGACAGCGTAGCACTCTTCGTGGGTCCATTAAATTGGGATATCTTCGGATAAGTGTCAGCTGGCCATTGCCACGTGGCCTGGTCCCGTATATTTGGGGACTGGGGCGTGACATGGTTTTAGTGGTGGCCCATGCAGGTCAACTTTTCGCTTGTGGTATGGTAACATGCCCAGCGAGCCTACAATAGGATAGAAATTATTAGGTCTCATCCACTTTTGATTCGTCCTTGAACTTCCTTCATACTGCTTCTAAATAATCTGCATCCTGTTTGTTTGCTCTCGTACTCTTTTAATGAAGCTATATCTCTTGCAGCAAGATGAATTTGCGCAGTGGACGAGGAGTACCCCGTACCGCGGTGCCAGATAACACCGCTCAAGGAGATGAAGTACCCCAAGGGCAACCCCCGCTACAGACCCCGCTGATACATTGGCACGAGACATCGTAGGGCGATCCTACGCTGCAGCCCGAGGGACAGACTTCCCAGACGATCCCCACGCAGCATTGTGAGGGCCAGACTTCAGGAGCTACACCGATGCCACAGACGGAGAGGCCGACATCTGAGGAGATGCCTACTGCGCAACCAGAGATTCCACTACTACCGCCTCCACCTTATCCACCCCAGATGCCACAGCTAGATGGCCAGCCACAGATGCTTCAGTTCTTCCAGGCAATGATGCAAGAACAGTGGCAGCAAACAGAGACACTGCGACAGAGTCTGATGGCAGTACTAAAGAGGACACCTGTCACGACACCAGTACCAGCACCTCCACCAGCCCCGACAGGTGGTACTGTTAGATGGTTCCGACAGATGGGATCAGATACCTTCTCAGGCAATGAGATTGCAGAACAGATCTCCGATTGGATCGCCAACACGGAGATGCTATTAGAGGCCTCACAACTACATCCAGACCTTTGGATGACCGCAGTGAGGGGCCAACTAAAAGGTAACGCCCATCACTGGTAGGATTCTATCGAGCGCAGTGTAGGCAAGAACCAGACTTGGGAACAGTTCTTGGAATACTTCAATACGAAGTATTTTCCAGCAACAGTCAGAAATGTCCTGTACTCCCAGTTCCTACATCTAGAACAGGGGAATATGACTGTTGACGCCTATGACACAGAGTTTAGCCGCCTTAGCAGATTTGGAGTCGTCCTGATACCCAATGATCTAGAGAAGGCTCAGAGATTCCACCACGGCCTCAATTTTGAGCTACAGAGATATACCATCGCACAGGCGAGGATTTCTTATGAGGAGGTTCTCGCAGAGGCGAGGATCCAGGAGGCCATTGTCAGAAGAGTTAGGTGTTCCAGCACGACCATGCCAGCTAGAGCCCAGCCCGGAGCAGGAGGACCCATTCGTCGTCCCGGAGCACAGACACAACAGAGAGCAGCACCATATCCACACCAGGAACTTCCGACTTGCCACTTCTGTGGTAAGAAAGGTCACTTCGAGAAGGACTGCCGGAAGAGACTTGGGACATGTATGATTTGTGGAGCAAGCCAGCACCTTGTCAGAGATTGCCCACAGCGCAGGGAGGCAGCCCCACAGGCCGGACAAAGGCCAGCAGCACTAGCCCCGAGGATACTACCCCCACCAGGAGGACAGCGTCCACCAGCACCCGGAGGATTCCAGAGGGGACCACCCTTGGCCCCATAGCAGGCACAGTTTGATCAGGCCCGACAGCAGGCCGGAGGACAGAGACAGGGATAGGCCTTTGCATTAGCAGCTACTGAGGAGGAAACGGAAGGAGAAGCAATCAAAGGTACCATTTTAGTCGCATCCTTACCTGCGACAGCATTGTTTGATTCTGGGGCTACATTGTCATTTATATCTAGTAGATTTGTAGCAATGCATAGAGTAGCGACTTCCCCCTTACCTAAGAGTTGGAAGATTCTTACCGGAGGAGGTATCGTGTCGGTTACCAGCACTATTAGAATGTGCTCGGTAGTCGTATGTGGTAGAGAGATGAGAGCGCAATTCCTGGTATTGCATATGCCGTACTTTGACGTTATGTTAGGCATGGACTGGTTAAGCCAGTATAACGCCATACTGAACTGTCGGAAGGGTAGCGTCACTTTTAGACCACCAGATCAACCGGAGTTCGAGTACATGCGAGGGACCGTCGAACAAGGAGTAGGATAGATAGCTGGAACTTGCATGACTATGGAGATTGCGCCCCCACCAATAGTTGCAGAATTCGAGGATATTTTCCCCGAAGAATTGTCAGGCTTACCACCAGATAGAGACGTGGAGTTCACCATTGAGCTAGTACCAGGAGCAGCACCGGTATCTTCTAATGTGTACCGATTGGCGAAGAAGGAGTTAGACGAGCTGAAGCTACAATTGGAGGAGTTACAGAGCAAGGGATTTATCCGCCCTAGTGCATCACCATGGGGAGCACCCGTATTGTTTGTGCCTAAGATGGATGGAACAGTACGTATGTGTATTGATTACAGAGCCCTTAATGCTTTGACTATCAAGAACAAGTACCCCCTGTCGCGGATTGACGATTTATTCGACCAGTTGACAGGAGCAGTGGTGTTCACAAAGATAGACTTGAGATCGGGTTATCATCAAGTGAAGGTGCGAAGAGAAGACATTCAAAAGACAGCATTCAGGACTCGTTATGGTCACTACGAGTTCTTAGTGATGCCTTTTGGACTGACAAATGCGCCAGCTGTATTTATGAACTTGATGAACAGAGTATTCCATCAATACTTGGACCAGTTCGTGGTAGTCTTCATCGACGACATTTTGGTGTATTCGAAGAGCCACGAGGAGCACGAGAAGCACTTGAGACTAGTATTAGAGACACTGAGGAGAGAGAGACTTTATGCCAAGCTTAGCAAGTGCGAGTTTCTCCTAGATTGTGTCGCCTTCCTTGGACACGTCATCTCAGGAGACGATATCTCAGTAGATCCGGCGAAGATTTCATCTGTAGAGACATGGCCAACCCCTACCAATGTCTCAGAAGTGAGGAGTTTCCTAAGACTTGCCGGATATTACCGGAGGTTCGTAGAGAACTTCGCAAAGATTGCAGAGCCAATGACCCGCTTGACCCGTAAGGAGCAGGAGTTCACTTGGACAGAGGAGTGTCAGAAGGCATTCGATGAGCTGAAGAAGCGCTTGACTACAGCACCTATCTTGACCATACCTTCTGGACCCGGAGGATTCGTAATCTACAGCGATGCGTCTGGGAAAGGATTAGGATGCGTCTTGATGCAGCATGGAAAGGTTATAGCTTATGCTTCTAGACAGTTGAGGACACATGAGAAGAACTATCCCACCCACGACTTGGATCTTGCAGTGGTGATCTTTGCGTTAAAGCTTTGGAGGCATTACCTTTATGGAGAAAGAGTGAAGATATTTACTGATCATAAGAGCCTGAAATACGTCTACACTCAGAAGGATCTAAATCAGAGACAGAGACATTGGCTCGAGGTGATGACAGACTTCGAAATAGAGCTACAGTACCACCCAGGAAAAGCCAACGTAGTAACAGACGCATTGAGCAGAAGACCTATGGCCTTCTTCTTGACTATCCAACAACATCTGTTGAAAGAGCTAGAGCAGATGGGTATAGAGGTTGTTATACCCGGAGTAGACGGACAGTTGTCGAATTTCCAATTGCAATCGACACTGGTAGAGAGAATCAAAGCTGCTTTGCCGACAGATGCCAGATTTCAGAGGCTCGGACAGAGGACAGAGGCTGGATTACAGACAGGATTACGGATACATGAAGATGGAACACTGAGATGCGGAGATCGTCTCTATGTCCCAAATGGAGAACTTCGGCAGGAATTGTTGACAGAGGCACACAGTTCCACCTACTCCGTTCATCCAGGAGGTACGAAGATGTACAGAGATCTAAGACAGTACTACTGGTGGCACGGAATGAAGAGAGAGATAGCACGCTTCGTGGCCAAGTGCCTGGTGTGTAGCAAGTCAAGGCTGAGCACCAGAGGTCTGCAGGATTGTTTCAACCGCTTCCTATACCAGAGTGGAAATGGGAGCATATTACTATGGACTTTGTTACAGGTTTTCCGAGGAGTCCTAGTGGGCGCAATACAGTATGGGTAATCGTGGATAGACTCACCAAGTCCGCACACTTTTTATCCTTTAGAGTTGGGCAATCGATGGAGGCTTTAGCAGATATGTACATGAGAGAGATTGTGCGCCTACATGGAGTGCCAGTTAGTATTGTGTCAGACAGGGATACGAGATTTACGTCTTACTTTTGGCGGAGTATGCAAGAGAGTCTTGGTACTCGCCTAAAGTTTAGCACAGTGTATCACCCATAAACAGATGGCCAGTCGGAGCGCACCATTCAGACGCTAGAAGATATGTTAAGAGCGTGCATGCTGGACTTCGGAGGATCATGGGAGGACCACTTATATTTGGTCGAGTTTTCCTACAATAATAGCTATCAAGCTAGCATTCAGATGGCTCCCTATGAAGCGTTGTATGGCAGGAAGTGTCGTTCTCCAATATGCTGGAGTGATATAGGCGAACGACAGATTCTCGGACCAGAGTTGGTTGTTCGGACGGTAGAAAAGGTAAAGAAGATCCAAGGACACCTTCGAGCCGCACAAGACCGACAGAAGCATTGGGTGAATGCGCATCGCCGACCCTTAGAGTTTCAGGTTAGAGATCACGTATTCTTAAAGATCTCACCTACTCGAGGGACTATCAGATTCGGAGGCAGAGGGAAGCTGAGTCCGAGGTACATCGGACCATTCGACATATTAGAATGCGTCGGAGAGGTTCCTTACAGATTAGCATTACCGCAGACCTTGGAAGGAGTTCACGACGTCTTCCATGTATCTCAATTGAGGAGGTACATACCGGATCCTAGTCACGTGCTTGACCATTCTGAAATCACAGTCGGCCCGAGCCTATCATATGAAGAGGAGCCTGTGGAGATTCTAGACAGAAGTGAGAAGGTATTACGAGGGCAGACCATTCCCCTAGTTCGTGTTGCATGGAGGCATCATGCACCCGGCGAGTCGACCTGGGAATGCGAGGAGGATATTCGCCAGCGTTACCCCCACCTCTTCGAAGGCCTAGGTATGTGGTAGTATTTTAAATTCAGCTGTTAGTTCTTACCATACATATGTTTTAATTTCTAGGACGAAATGCTCTAAGGAGGATAGATTGTAAACCCCCTCGTCAAAAAAATATGATTTAATTAATTATTTTACTGAGATGAAACCACAACCCAAAGTCCCACGTACCCAAGTTAGGGTATCAGTCTACACCAAGCTTGTTATGCCACGACTCCTGTATACCACCCAAAAATCTAGTTCTTTATGTTTTCGACGCATTAGTAATTACCGAGTTAAATTATTAAATTAATTTAAACTTAAAGCCAATATACCTCTAGCAAAACCAAACCAAGCCACATGCTCTTTCACGTGGACCAGCCCAACCCCACCAAGGCTGGACAGGCCCAAGCCAAGGCCAGCCATCAAACCTCCCCTATATAAACATACATGCTCCTTCATGAAACCCTAATTGTTACTAATCATCAGAAACCCTAGCCGACCCCTCCCCTACTTCCGGCCAGCCCACACAGCAAGCCGCTACCTGCCCATCCCTCGACACCGGACTCCAACCCACCCGCCATCACCGCCACTCTAACCCGATCTTCCATCCAACCCCGACCTCCCCGCATCCCGACAGCCACTTCCCCAGCCCCGATCACCACTCTCAGGCGGACCCGACCTCCCCGCGTCCCGACAGCCACCCCCCCCCACCGTGCCGCCTCGACCAGCAACCCCGCTGTCCAGAGCTACCGCTGCTGCTGCGATCACCCGCAGTCGCTGCTGCGAGCCGCTACCGCCGCTGCCTTGCTCGTCGGCTGCCGACCAAAGCACCGCCACCCCACCGAAAGACGACCACGCTGAGGAACATCGCCAGCCGCTAGGTAAACGCCTATACCCCTTCCCCCTCGTATCGTATTCGTATGTGAGTATCGTGTCGTCGCATCGAGAGTTGGATCCTTGGACACAACGTTATTAACCCTAATCTTTATATAAAATGGCATGACAATTAACCAGAGATAGAACTCATCGAATAACCATCGATTAACTTAACTTAGACCTGTCATCTAGGTCCAGTATCTCATCCGGACACTGGACATAAACCAAGTATGGTTGAACATGGAAACCAAGGGCATATTTCCGTGCAGAGCAGAAATAGTTGTCAACCATAAACCGATAATCATTGTCGCAAGGAACACGTTGACCAAAGACAAAGCACGAGTACACCCTAGCTACGTGTACATGTGACGCTGTATTTGGTCAGCAGTAAACCGGCGACAATATCTAGGGGCAACTTCATAATTACTTATATATTTCTTCATGTCTGATATTAGATTGTTATATTATATTTGTGTTTAGGATCTTTGGATCAGCCAGGAGACATTGTTGGAACCAGCTTCTGGCATTCCCAGCTTCAGGACACAGGCAAGATACCTTGCTATATTTACTGTCTAATTTAAATATGCATAAGTTGTATTATATTCTTGTTGCTCGTAATTTATACAACTGTGCGCGTCCGAGTTGTCTCGGGTGCATTCGACGGGTACGTCGATGTTAGTATATATATGGACTTAGCTCTTAGCAGACTCAACCCATTGGACGATACTCTGTTATTGTCTGAGACCTGACACCTTACACGGTCACTGAGATATATTCATATTGGGATGCGGGTTTGCGCACTCGACTAGCTATCGTTGCGTATCACCTACATCACGGTTAGTATATAGTCAGGATATAGTTTAGAGACTTGGCATATAGATACATGGTATGCACGTCGAATAGTCGACTTGCGTATCTACATTGGGCGGGGAGGACAACTAGTAGGCGTATGGGGTACACACATTGGAGCCGTAGTTTTGGAGGAGCCTCGGATCCAATGACCTTCCCTTTATACTGATGCCACGTTCTTCGGAGCGATATGGACGATATACTGTACTGATGCCATTCTCTTCGGAGCATGGACGTTATGTCTACACCTACTCATACGCACCAGCGTTGTTCTCACATTGCATTCACTTAGATGGCTAGCACACCCTTATTGTATTTATTTTATTCAATATTCATATATGGTATGTTGTTTTCTTGTATCTTGTTACGTCCCTCTGAGGACCTGGTACCTTTCCAGATTTAGACGAGGCTTACTACCCCACCGTATACGGCCCAGGACAGGAGATGAGATTTGCTACAGCTGAGGAGTTGGAGGTACAACCGTCAGAGTTTCCGTGACCAGTTGGTAGGCCTTTAGCCTAGATGGAGGGCATCATTATCTACTCAGCTGATGCTCTAGTCATTATCTTTTATATCTCATTTTAGTACTTTATTTCGTCATAGTAGTGGGTTTGTTCCCACCAGACATCACTGGTTGTACCATGATATCTTGAGACTGGTATTTATCAACCAGCAGTTTATTTAGTGTTTCTTGCTCTTTATATTGTGGATGAGATTAGATTACATGTTATTGATTGATATTGGACATATAGTATTATAGGACAGCGTAGCACTCTTCGTGGATCCATTAAATTGGGATATCTTCGGAGAAGTGTCAGCTGGCCATTGCCACGTGGCCTGGTCCCGTATATTTGGAGACTGGGGCGTGACACGGAGCGTGCTTTGTACTTCCGATTTGGCGCTGAGATATCATCAGAAGTTTTGTCTATTCCGCCACGGACGGGAGACTGGTTTCTACGCGTAGAACACAGTGGACACCTCTGGGTTAGCGCTGAGGCTTTGCCCGAAGTTTTGTCTGTACCGCGCGTAGCGGGAGACTGGTTTCTACGCGTAGAGCACAGTGGATACTTCTGGGTTAGCACTGAGGCTTTGCCCAAAGTTTTGTCTGTACCGCGCGTAGCGGGAGACTGGTTTCTACGCGTAGAGCGCAGTGGATACTTCTGGGTTAGCGCTGAGGCTTTGCCCGAAGTTTTGTCTTTACCGCGCGTAGCGGGAGACTGATTTTTACGTGCAGGGCACGAAGGAAGCAATGCTACAACCTCATTGGTCGGAGAGATCGGAGAGTCCACAGGAATGGTAGAGGATGTCTTGGGCATCCAGACCTTGCGCAGCTTCCTGTTATTTTGTACAGAGAGAGAGTGAGAGCTACCCCCCGTCTGAAGCATGTCTTCATAGGCAGACTGGTTGAACTGGACGACCAGTATCTTCTTCACGGATCCTACGGATATCGCATCGTGTTGAGCAATCGCTTCCTCATCAGAAGAGAAAGATATCCCCAGCAGAGTCGCCATCTTGTTTGTGGTATTAAACGAAAGAACGAAAATGTATATAATACGAGGTTTGCACGAAACCCGCCTTCTTTGGTTTACAAACAAACTTGTACAATTTGATCCTATATGAGGATGTGGGAGTACAATTTATTTAATCTGGGTAGATGATTGCTATAGGTGTCTGATCTGCAGTCGATCACTTTAGCCCTTGGACTACACGATGGTGAAGAAGTACCGTGGAAGACGAAAAGCAGCTTCGTAGGTGGCAAAAGAGGATGGATGCGCGAGGCCAATGTCGTCGATCGCTACTCTTCGCCTGAGCTCTGGATGCTTCTCTCTCTCTCTCTCAAAGACTCTCCGATCTCTCCTCAATCTCCAATGTTTTGACCCTGTTCGATTTTTTAAAGTCTCGACTTTGTTCGATCTTTTTGACCTGTTCCTCTGTTGATAGAGGTCTCTATTTATAGAGTTTTGGTGACAGTGACCACTCAATAGGTGTGGAAACCGAGTAGTGGAAAGTACAGCACCCTTTTACACAACGGTTAAAATAACCAAAGCCTGCGTATAGATGATCTTTTGAATGAGCGTGTGACGCGGGTCCAACTAAGGGACAAAACGCGTATAATCGCTATAAAGATCACGGCGTAGAAGCCACGTAGGTAGGTATCCCCTGTGTAGAAGAGGTTGGCGTAGAAGCCAATGTCTGTCACCATGGCGTAGAAGCCAAGTAGGCATAGAAGTCGAGTAGGCGTAGAAGCCTGATGGCATAGAAGCCGAATAAGCACAGAAGGCCGAATGAGCATAGAAGCCGAACGAGCATAGAAGCTGACGAGGCGTAGAAGCCAAACGGGCACAGAAGCTGAATGGGCGTAGAAGCCGCCGCGTAACATGCCAGAGTGGTTGTAGAGGCCGAGTAGTCACAAAAGCTGAATGTAGAAGCCGAGGTGATATGGACGTTTTTAGCCGAAATCATGGCTCTTGGGGATATACTCAAATCTCTCACATTAAATGCCGAGATCCTCCATCATCATTAACTACAGAGACGTGTTCCGAAGGCCTGCCACCGTTCTGAGCATTAGGTGCAGAGACGTGCCTCGAGCCCTGTACGAAGGGCATCTTTTGACGTGGCAGTCTGTTTGTCTTCCGCGGAGCGTAAATAGTTCACGTTTGCCTATGTAAAACAAGGCAGCGTATCCCCTTGTATGCGTAAAAGCAGTCTCCGCTGAGGGGATGTCAGTAAACGACGGTTCGGTGATATTTAATCAAATCCTCTACATTAAATGCAGAGATCCGCCATCATACTGTGGGGCACGTCCCGAGTGGTCTGCCATCTTTCCAGCCGTCGTCTGGGTAGCCGTGCAGCACTTTTTGTCAGGAGTCAGATGTCAGGTTCACTGCGTGACTTGACAGGTTCATTTCGGATAAGACGAAGCGTTTCTCGTATGCTTTAATGCTGCTTTGAAAGCGGATGAGTTTTTACGCCATGGAGGCGATAAAGCACCCCGTCTATGCTGAAGCGGCCTGGACATACTGTATTTACGCGAATGGTCCCATCATATTTTACGTCGTACTCTGCGGAAAAGCTCTGTTGCACTCTTGATGGCCTTGAGGTCCCCTGCTTACGCTGCCCTGCATCACCATGTTGCGTAGAGCTATCCAGCGTATTTTTTATGCTTTTACAATAATGTTGGAACATCGTCTATACAATCATTCCATAATTGTAGCCACTTTGTACGCTTTTATGTTTCAGAGAGAGAGAGTGCTCGAGCGACTTATAATCTCGGCTATACGTCGCCTGTAACACTTGTTTGAATATGAATAAAAGAGTTGCCTTACTTTTATACTTGTGTTATTCAATCTTTGCTTCCGCTACTGTCGACTCAGTGAACTTGTTACCATTCGCTTATGCCTTATACATTCCGCTACACTCGAACAATTTGTGCGACTCTGTGGCTTAGATCTCTTACCGCTAGCCAATGAACTATGGCCTTGCACGGGCGCGTTTCACGCTCGTGCGGCATCACGCCCAGATGGGTCGAAGCAATCGTCCTACGGGAGCGCTAGTACGATAATTCGTACCCAGCAGGGACGGCCGATTTGCTTACGGAAGATCGGGGCATGACACTAGCAGCCAAACGTTCTTTTGAGGATAAACGTCTTCAGCATCAGTGTAAATATTGGCGAACAAAGGAGACTGGATAGGTTGAATCAAGAATCTTCACTTGGTACGTTCCCAGGATGAAGTTCTCGTATTTGGACTGAATGTCCATCACCATAACTGAAGAAACGACCCTGTTTGTAGCAGATTTTCCCCGACTTAGCTCCAATATTAATGGGAGTCAAATCCCACTCCATCTTCCGTAGATAAGTAGGGTGGGAGAAAGCAGACAACAAAAAACTTTTTGACATCTCTGGGAGATACATGACCCTACCATAAACAGTGAACATCCATTTCTTCTTCTTATTCTTAGGCTGAGAAGATTGATGAATGGCATCACCAAACAAGAAATCCGGCTTAGAACATGTCTTATTCGCAAAGGAAGTGAAAGGTTCTTCACTTATCAGAGACGTCAACATTCGTTCCCCTTGTCCGGCTATCAAAAATTAACATGTGTTGGACATCTTCTTATCAGATTGGGGAACTTAGTGTGCGATAAGTCTTCTAAATAATTGGTATGCAAAAGTCCAACAGTGGATCCTATCAATTCAGCCAGATGATCCATACCCAAGTCAACTACAAAAGCCACAAACAAGGAGTCAACAAATCTCATGAAGAGGAACGAAAAGTGCGCCGACTCACCAATAATTGAAAAAGTGCGCCAAAATGGCTGTTTCCACTCGGAAAGAAGAAAAGTACGCCAAGATGATTGTTTTTTCTCTGAACGAGAGAAAATACACCAAAATGGCTATTTCTTCTCTTAACGAGAGAAAAGTGTACGTGTACACGTATCTTTGTATTCTATATTTTCGTTCTTCTTCTTTCTTTCATCTTTCTGCCATTGTTAAAAGCTTACATTGTATATACCAAAAAAAGAAAAAAATAGGGAAGAAGAAGACAGTCGTCATGCTTATCAGAGGAGAATGTGCTACATCTCCTGATATGACTCTCGACGACGGCATATTGAGTCGTTCTCTAGCGGGCTAAGATACCGTCGAAGTCGCCATTGTTCCTCGAGAAGAGAAAATCAATCCCTTCCCCTTGCTACCTTTCTTGGTCATCTGAGTTTGCTTAGAGGCCATTGCTAAAAGCTTCGAAGGAAGAAGAGAGCTAGGATTTTCCTAAGAAAATAGGAGACGAAAAGATTTGAGAGCAGTGGAAAAGTTCTCTCTCTCCTCAACCCGCATATTTATATATTTGGGAGAAAAAACTCTTCGGCTGCTAAGATACTACAAAATTCGTACAGCAAATTATGCTTACATCCACGTCAGCAAACCTCAGATAGATGGCACAATTTTTTAGGATTCTGCCAGAGTATGCGCACAAATATCTCAAAACTTTTATGCTTCTAATTTAAATTATTTTGAATTTATTTGAACCAATTCAAAAATATTGAATTGGGTCTTGTAGAAGCCTAAAAAGTGTGCCTCAAATAGATGGCACAATTTTTTACAAATAAACCCAACAATGGAAAGATGACACACTTTCTATCTGTTTGCTGCCCTTTCTACTTATTTCAGAAGAAAGATGCACACTTTCTTAAGTGATCAATACTTTGGCGCGCTTTCGGAAGATGGCACACTTTCTTAGTATACGAAAGTTGGCGCACAAACGATCTTTCCTCTCTCAATATTTAATGTAGCAGACTGACAGCTGACAGATGCAGAAATCGAAGAGTCAGAAGTCATTATTATAGTTAAGTTGTGGCATGCAGACCCAGGTTTTCATTTAGCAACCCAGTCGTTGTGCCAATCTCTTCAAAAGTGCGTCTTTGTGCCAATCTCTTCAAAAGTGCACAGTTGTGTCAATTTCTTCAAAATTGGTGCCAACTTCTTTAAAAGTGGGCTACTATGCCAATCTCTTCAAAAGTGTGTCGTTGTGCCAACTTCTTCAAAAGTGCGCCGCTCTGCCAATTTCTTCAAAAGTCCGCTGTGCCAACTTCTTCAAAAGTTCGCTGTTGTTCCAACTTCTTCAAAAGTGCGCCGCAGTGCCAACAACCTACAAAAGTGCGATACTGTGCCAATTTTTTCTAAAGTGCGCCAGTGTGCCAATACCTTCAAAAATGTGCCATTGTGCCAACTTTTTCTAAAGTGCGCCACTGTGCCAATACCTTCAAAAATGAGCCATAGTGCCAACTGCTTTAAAAATGTGTCGTAGTGCCAATCTGACCAAAATACGTGAGTCTCCAGACGACTTCTAAAGTGCGCATATTATCCTATCTGACAGTGAGCAATTATGAGTACGTGTCTTATATGCCATAATTCTCATGAAAAGTGTACAAATAACTGTCTCCACGACCTATGCTTTTCTCGTATAGGAAGCTACGTGTCAAGCAGGCAGTAAGTTGTGTACCCACTCATTCAGAACGTGAGGTATTAGTCCACCAAAAGTGCGTGCATAATGGTAAAATAGTGTTGATTATCCAAAGTGCGTGCACACTCTCATAACTATTTCTAAACTCTATAAATACACCTACCTAAAACTAGATAGAGGGGGGTACACACAGACATAGAGAGAAAGGGGCTAGAATTTTTAAGTCTTTGAAATTCAAGAACAGAGTAAGAGAAATAGAAGCTTCTCGTGACGTTGTTGCCAAAGCTTTCTTATTGTTCAACTCTCTAAGTTGTTCATAGCATTCAAGTATTTGGAATTCAAGAATAGAGTGAGAGAAATAAAATCTTATTGTGCCGTTGTTGCCAAAGCTTTCTTATGATCCAACTCTCCAAGTTGTTCACAGCATTCCCTACTTTTCTTCGTCGGTGTGTGCATTTCTTCGTCATCGAGTGGTCCAAGGAGTAAAGTGATCATCCACAGATCAGATCTCTATAGCTATACTTCTCCAAAATCAATTTTACTTAGATTCCTGGTTAGGATATTTTTGTACTTTTCTTTTTTTCAATATTTTGTAACACAAAAGTTTCGTATAAATTTTTCCTCGCAAATAATACCTATTGTGGAAAGATGGGATATCTCAGATCAGGTTGTTGTAAGGATAATAAGTAATTTTTTGGATGTGCAACATTGGATCATACAGTTAGCACTTGCCCATATTCATCTCGAGGGTGACTAATTACACCAGGTGCTTCACCTCAGGCCTTTCAGTCACCTCAGTTATCATCTCCTATAGTGGTTGATCAGAGTAAGCAAGTCTTAGCGATACAATCATTTGTGCAACACCTAAGGAGTTGTAGGTACCATCTTCATAATTTTATTTAATTATATATTTCAGTACCAGGCCAGGTATTGGCGGTATATCTTAAGTTTCTGTCGACGGCCTTGTATTCCACCTATATCCGGAGTGCAACGGTCGACTCGACTTATTTAGCGAGTGAAGGCGAGTTTCTCGTCCCGCTCTTCTTCTTTTGTCTCTTGTGATACATGATAGTTATCATTTATCCCAATTATGAGGGTACTTCTTGGATCAGTCATGTCCTTGATTAATTTATTGGTACAGTCTCATGGAAAGTTTCAGTATCATATTCAGCATGAAGGCAATACCTTGGGAGTTGCAGGTACCATCTTCATAATTTTATTTTAATTATATGTTTCAGTAGAAGGACAGGTATTGGCGGTATATCTTGAGTTCCTGTCGACGGCCTTGTATTCCACCTATATCCGGAGTGCAACGGTCGACTTGACTTATTCAGCGAGTGAAGGCGAGTTTCTCGTCCCACTCTTCTGCTTTTGTCTCTTGTGATACTTGATAGTTATCATTTATCCTAGTTGTGAAGTTACATCTTGGATCAGTCATGTTCTCGATTAATTTATTGGTACCGACTTACCTCGAGACTTGACCCCTGTCCATTTTGGGAGTCAGCGTAGGCCAAGGAGGACGGACTCCTTCCCAAGTGACTCAGGAGACATATGTACTCATATATCTCTAGCCTTTCTCTTTCTGGTTGTGTTACTTTTTACGTATTTGTTTATATAACTATTGTCTTCATTATCTGTTTATATATCAAATTTTATTTTGATATTAAGATAGTAATAATTTTTTGAGTTTTTGGTATTGGATTCCAACTCGACTAGCTTTAGTCAAATTTTGAGGATAGACATTTTTTAAGGTGGGTAGAATTATAACATTCGTTATTGAATTTCGTATTTTTGAATATTTGTTATTTAAAAAATTCTAAAAATTTTACTTATACTGTGTTTTGTATTTTTACGTATTATGTTTGGTGTATTTTCATGATTTTGGATTTCATTTTAATATGAGAGACTACCCTGGACCAGTAGAATATCTATTAGCATTGTCACAGACCCGTGTTATGACCCGTGCTTAGAACGAGATCCGCGAATTTCTCGAAGAAGGAATTTTTTTCCTTCATTCGGAAGATCCATCGATATTCTGCGGTATACCGACAAAAAAATCGACCGAGATATTTTTGTGAATAATGTTTAGATTTTTGTGAATAATATTTGATTCTCTCTTTCGTCCATTGGTTTTTTGGTTCTAATTCACTTTATTATCCAGTGGTTTCTTGGTTTTTTTGACTGGATGAGAATGATTTAGATCGTGATATAGATCGCTGATGTGACAGATTCAACGGTTACGATTAATTCACCCCTTCTATATATATCCACTCACTTTCTCTCTCCTTTTTTTTTCTTTCTTCTTCTTCTTCTTCTTCACTCTCTCTCTCTCTCTCTCTCTCTCTCTCTCTCTCTCTCTCTCTTATTTTCTTTCTATTTTTCTTGTGATCTTGGATCTTGATCTTGAGGACTAAGAGTATTGTTTATGAACCCCTCTTGGTGGTAGGGTAGAAGGTTTAGGCTGGGAGCTCGAACTTAGGCAAATACATCTTAACATTCTGTGAACCTAAGAATTGGGTTTTCTTTTATTGCAATTTTTTCTTGAATATTATTAGATCAAAATATTTTCTACATGATTCTCTTCCACTTTAGTTCTTGGCTTAAAATATTTTCATGGGTTTTAGACTTGTTTATGCTCATGTTCATTCCTAGATCTAACCGTGAGATACGGGGTATGATCTTGGTATCATGAACGATACTAATATTTTTCTCATGGAACTTAGACCCATATGCTATGTGAGACCCACTTATAGCTTTTTAGCTTATTAGTTTTGAGTTTGGTAAAATTCGGACACGGTTCAGTTTTCTGAAAAACTAATTTTTATAATATTTTAAGGAATTAATCTATAAAATTTTAGAATTTATGAAATATAATACTCTCGTGTTGTAGGAAATTTGATTTTTTTTCCAAATTTGACCTTTGAAATATCGAATTTTGAGTTAAAACAAGTTTTTTATGGCCGAAACAAGTTTTGAAAAAATTCAAGTCCCGGTTGCTGTGCAGTTTCGAAATAATTCGACGGTGATCCGCGTAAATCCGACGAATTTGTAGACTTTTGACCCAAAAATCTGTTGTTTCGTATCGGATAATCCGACGGTAATCCGAGGAGATCCGTTGGATAATCTGAATTTGTTTGTTTTGCTTGATTTTTGTTTTTTTTAATCCATTTATCTTCGTTTTTGATTTTTTTTCGACTATAATAATTTCTTAGCATGATTATGTGACCTTGTATGATTAGGGAATGATTGTGCACTCTATATACTTGATATGAGCATATGTATATATATTATACCATGTCCTGATTTCTAATAGTGGCTCGTAGTAGCGCACTCACGATTCCTGACTCTTGTAAATTCCTGATAGTGGTTCGTAGCAGCGCACTCATGATTCCTAACTCATATATTTTTTCTGTTATGGCTTTCCTTAGTGCACGCTTATCTTGCCTATATAGTTGTTTTCCAATCTTGTACTTGTACTATTAATTTTTAAATCATTGTAGTCTTGCATATCCCCGAGGGGAGTACCATGTCTAGGATGGATTTTGAGGAATACCATATCCAAAATCCTAAATTAAAATATTAAGGATTAAAATAACTAGTTAATTAATTAGAGCATCGAGAGGAAAGGATCTCCAGGTTGTATGCAGTCCCGTTATCTTGTCTCTTTCCTGGATAGATTTATAGCTCTCCGTCTTGAGGGGTACATTTCTAGCACACCGTTGAGTGGGACATCTAGCTACATGTTTATTATTTTTCTGTGATTGTTTCTGATTACTAGATCACCGTCGCGTGGAGCATATATGGCTCACCATTGTGTGATACATACTTAGGCTCCCCATTGTGTGATGCCACTTCCTTAGGATACAGACCGATTTGGTGGTGCATCTGCTATAGATACTTGCTTAGTTTCGGTTGGATATGACAGTTTGTAGGGCATGCAACCGTATAAAAATTCTAAAATTATATTTGTTAGTAATTAGGATTTGTAATAACCCTAGTTAGATAACGATAACAAGTAGTAGAAAATATTTGGCCATGCACTGTTGGGTGCGTATTATTTTATATTCTTTCATATTGTCCTATGTATCGGTCAATGGCCAGAGGCTAAGTTCTGCTCGAAAAAAGATCTAAAATTCCGGTCCTTGTTTGGTTTAAGGGTTGTGGCTCCGATTTTGAGAAGTTTCTAAGCTCTCTTGTCATTTGTTGGCTTATCCTTTTCTATAGCCATTATATTTAGTTATTGTTCTTGTACATGTTTACTGTTGTTTGTGCCATATTTTGGATCCTGAACGCATATGCTATACATGACTTTTATACTGTACATGCTCACATGCTCCCGATACCCATCCATGTTTATTTTACTTGTCATAGGTTGTTTACTTTATTTCACCGGTTGTTTACTTTATGCCAAATTTTGTTTGTTTATTATCTTTTCTATTTTCGATATACATGCATTGGTACCGTACGTGGCTTGATCCGTTACTTCTATCACTATTCGTTGTTGTGTTATTTGTTGTGGGTTTTCTTGTTCATCCTATGGCTTTCTTTTTGGTGCTTGTTGCTTGGGATTTTGACTCCACTGATTTTGTTTGGCCAGATCTAGTAGAAGACCTGGAGGATTTATCTTTACTTTTACCGGATGACTCGCACTCAGAGGATTGCGGATCGGATTAGAGAGTAGGTTCTTTATATCCCACTTCATTTTGTACTATTATTTTGGTGTTGTTTAGCTAGGGCATGTGTTTGCTGCCCTTTTATTCTGGAGCCTATTCCATATGACTTCGGTCAGCGTAATTGTATTATTAGTTCTAGATTGATTCTATGATTATGCATATTTGCACTTTACTAGTGCAATATTTTGTATCAACTAGCTTCATAATCATATATGATATGTATTTTGGAACGACTCTTTACTTTCATGTATGATATACTATTGTTACCTATTATTGCCGGATTGAGATAGTAGAATTTGTTGTCCTTAGGACTGATATCATGTCATGTTAGAGTCCTCCTACTTGTCTTTTAGACAGTCATGACCTTATCTCGGGGTACTTGTGTACTCAGATATACGTAGCTGGCTTCGTCTGCCCCCACTCTCCAGTATTCTGGTTTTGGAACGTGACACATACCCCCGCTCTTCGTATTTCGGTACTAGAGCATGACAATTCTGGGAGCTTGTTTCCTAGTCATTTTGACAGCATAATTGTATATTTTAGTCTACAGTTGATGATATAATAATGTATGACTTAATATTGTGTTAGCTTTTCATTTTGTGAAGCTAGCTTCATGATCATCGTGATAGAGTGTCAATGACGTCTTACTGTATCTTATATGTTCAATATTATTTCTTCTTATTTGGTTGAATGAGACAGTAGATTTTGTAAGACTACAGAAGACTTTTATTGTAGTATATAATACCCCTTGTAGTATATACCCCTTGTCTAGGAACCATCGTGATCATATTACGGAATACTGGAGCATTCCATTGTTCGTAGCTGGCTGAGTTATAACCCCCCCCCCCCCATTCTTCATATTTTGGTACTGGAGTGTGACACTATATGTGCGTCGTATCCCCATCGTTGGTCCGTCGACTTAGAGACATCCCAACGACAATTTATTTTTAGTGCTCTTCCATTGGTAGTCCATCACTATCCTTTCTTAGTGACAGATTTCTTTGAAGTAGCTATTTCCTTGTATTTTGTTGTGATAAATGAGTTGACAACCCTAATCTTGAGTCTAACATAAGTAATAAACCATAATCCTAATCATAAATATGGAAAGGAAATATCAAAGACAATTATTGATCGAAGATTGACATAAATTGACTTACTTACTTTTACATAAGTTACAATAAATAAAACTCATAAAGATTTATAAATATCTCAAACTAGATTTGCTATAACCAATTTAGATATGGATTTATCCTATATATAACCCAAAATTAGATTTGGCATAAATTGACTTGAAGTTTCATGCTCCTACGACACATATGCAAGTTTGTCATTGCCACCTGGTTGACATAGTCGCGGACGAAATGGGTCACGTCTTAGAGCATCTCCAACCCTATTGTCTTATTATGTGATGTGATTATCCTGTGGCATGAGGCACACGACAATGTCTTTTCTAGGTGGCAAGATTATATTCATACACGACAATTAAGTAAAAAAAAAATTTTCCAATGCAAAATTATGGAGAAGACAATAAAATATTTTTTTTCAACTTTTTCAAGACAACTTCTCTCATTTATTTCTTTCTAAATATTTTTATTCATAATTGATGATGTGGAAGTAAAATTATTATCAAGTGCATTGTCTAGAACTCGACAACCAATTTTATAATGTCTTTATCACGTTATGTCAAAGTTATAACTTATTCAACATTTGAATCGAAGATGGACTTTTTAAATCAAAACTAGTTATTCCTACGTGGCAACAACTTTTTCCAAACTCACATTATAGTTGGAGATGCTCTTATGGTTGGTTGTTGTATTGATCCCTTTGATGCTCGACGTGGTCCACGGAGTTGCCCACTTTTGGAGACTCTAGATGAACGTCCTCGATAATCTCATTTCAGGTTAATTTGGTCGTTCGGGTGATGAGGAGCCTGCCTCGCTACTGTATTGGTCTTCACTCGGGCACCGTGGTTGCGCTGGCTCGAAAACCTAGTTCCCACCAAGACAATCGCGGGCAGAAATTAGGGTGAAATTTTTCCATGGACGTCGCCAAACTTATTTTGTTTAGCTCCAGTCGGTTAGTTAATGGATATGGACTTTTTGGATTGATGCTCGGCTCGGTCAAAGAGATAGTGGTCAAGCTTGGTTGGACAACTTCGAAAGAGAGAAAAACACTGTACTTGTATAAAGACGCAATGACCCGACGAGATGCTTCGTCGTGTCCCTCTTATTAGCTACATGCTAACCGGGCAAATGGGAAGGCTAAAAAAAGAAGGTAATCAATCTATAACTGTAAGTAATTAATAAGTAACATATCTTTATCAGGAAAAATACAAACAGGTGAGTTCTTCCTTATTTAGAGTATTTGTACACACCGAATTCGAATTACTCTTATAGTTACCGAATAAAGATATAAGATTTCGACTGGATGGTAGATGGTCAATAGATTAAGTCACACGGGAGCATATATATTTTTTTTTTATAAATGAAAAAAATTGAAAAACAGTAGATTCAAAAATAACAATACAATGCATACAAAAGTTCGGAATATTATGTTCAACTTCGTATGTTATGTGGGGAAGTAAAAAAAATATATATATATATATAATATATATATATATATATATTTTTTCACGTGAACACGTGACAGAATTGTTGGTTTGACCACGTGAACACGCGATAGAATAGCTTTACCTAATACAAATAACGCATGGAAGGCATTTCAACAAACTTAACGAAACTTTTTCAAAGGTTTACGTGTGCTTACTTTTTGTTGACAAATTATAAGTATACTACACTTATTATTTGAGACTAGTCCAATATAATTTTTTCCAAAATTATAAGTTTGTCACTCTTAAAGTTACTTGGAACTACTAGTCCAAATTTTTATCATTGATAATTACAAGTTTGCCACTCCCAAAATTCATTCGCGACTGTTATAATCAGGACTGTCAAAATTTTTACAGTCCTACCACTTGGAAGGACTGTCAAAATTTTGACAGTCCCACAAACTATGAGGACTGTCAAAATTCTTACAGTCCTAATTTTAACCCACTTAAAAATTTATATAAAACTAGGACTGTCAGGATTTTGACAATCTCACAAGCAATGAGGACTGTCAAAATTTTGACAGTCCTAAAAATATATATTAATTTTTTAGGACTGTCAAAAGTTTGGCAGCCCTAAAAATATATGTTAAATTTTTAGGACTGTCAAAATTTTGACAGTCTTTCCAATTTGTAGGACTGTCAAAATTTTGGCAGTCCTAAAAATATATGTTGATTTTTTAGAACTGTCAAAATTTTGACAGTCCTTCCAATTGGTAGGACTGTCAAAAGTTTGACAGTCCTAAATTTTTTATTTAAAACATGCTAAGAGAATAAGGAGTTTAACTGCATGGCTTAAAACTCGACATGCTTCCATTTGTGGGTTTTTTAGGATGTGGAGTATGTGTGTTTACAGATGCCTGATTGGCACAACATGCAAATCTAGATAGTGAACATGCAAATCTAGATAGTGATACACGCTGATGCAAATATATATTTATGATGCTAGAGCCACACACTAAACTCTCAATTCAATAGATGTTGCTTTTGTGTTGTTCATCTGGTCAATGCGAAATTAGCATGCTTTAGATCATGATTTTTAGACTGTCAATGTAAAAAAATTTAGGACTGTCAAAATTTTGACAGTCCTTCCAATTGGTAGGACTGTCAAAAGTTTGACAGTCCTAAAAATATATGTTAAATTTTTAGGATTGTCAAAATTTTGACAGTACTTCCAATTGGTAGGACTGTCAAAATTTTGACAGTCCTAAAAATTAACATATATGTCAAATTTTGACAGTTCTTCCATTCTTTCTTTTTTCTTTTTGGTTTCCTGTGTGCTATTATTTTTTTTTTGTCATTGTGTTATTATTCATGTCTTCCAGCGGCAGAGTGGAGTACCTGGTGGTAGCGACGGAGGAAGGAGAGGAGGGAGGAGCGACGGACGCCGATGGTGCCAAGGTAGTCGTGCACCGAAAGGGGGTACGAGATGGAGGAACGGGAGAGGAAGGAGGCGGCGGGAGGCGGGGGAGGAAGTAGAGGCGGCGACGACGACGGCGACGGGAGGCTGCGGTGGAGGATGGGGGAGGAGGCGGAGGAGGAGGGCTCCGACAAGAAAGGGAGGAGGGAGGAGAACTATGGTGGAGATTATGAGGGTTTGGGCTAGTATGAGTAAACTATTGGGCTACTATGAGTAAACTTTGTTCATTAATGGGCTAGCCCCAATCCTGGGCTAGCCCTTAGTAAAGTTTGTAGTGCCCTTATAAATTGTATTTTTGTTGGATCTTCCACTAGTCTTGGACCAGTACCACTGCTAGTGTTCTTTATAAGAATAATGCTTTTACGGACAACAGTGCCAACAATTTATTGGGGTACAATTCATACATGTTTGATCAAATTTGAGCTCAACGATTAATCATAAGTCTAGTCCGAGCACAAGTTCAATCAGACCTCAGGTTCAACATATGAAGTCCAAAACCTAGACGAGAGGAATAGAAAAGTATAGAAGAATAAAAAAGTGTTCCTCAGATAAATGGTGCAGTTGTCTACAAATAAACCCAACAGTAGAAGAATGTCGCACTTTTTACTTGTTCCAGAAAAAAGATGCACATTTTCTTAGTTTGGCGCACTTTTCATCCATTTCAGAGGATGGTGCACTATGCAAAGATTAGAAAAGTGACGCACTTTCTCAAATGATACGAAAGATGGTGCACAAACGATCTTCTCTCTCTATGCAGCAGACTGACAGCTGACAAAGGCAGAAATTGAAGAGTCATAGGTCATCATTACAGCAGAGATACGGCACGCAGACCCAGGTTATCGTTTAACGACCCAAGCGCAATGTCATTCTCCTCAGAAGTGCGCCACAGTGCCATTTTCTTCAAAAGTGTGCCGTAATGCCAATCCTTCAAAAGTGGGCCGTAATGCCACTCATTCAAAAGTGCGCCGTAGTGCCACTCCTTCAAAAGTTCGTCAGTCTCCAGACGACTTCTAAAGTGCACATACTATCATAACCAACAATAAGCAGTTATGAATCCGTGTCTTACATGTTGTACTTCTCGTGAAAGGTGTACAAATAACTGTCCCCCCACGATCTATGCTTTCCTCATATAGGAAGCTACGTGTCAAGCAGGCAGCAAGTTGTGCACCCACTCATGCAGAACGTGGGATGTTAATCCACCAAAAGTGCGCGCACAATGGTAAAACAGTTTTGACTTTCCAAAGTGCGCGCATATTCTCATAACCGCTCATAAACTATATAAATACAGGTTCTTCGCAACCATAAAAAGACACAGATAGAGGAAGAGAAAAAAGGGGCTAGAATTCTCAAGCCTTTGAAATTTCATAGCAGAGTGAGAGAAATAGAAACTTCTCGTGTCATTGTGCTAGAGCTTTCTCATTGTTCAATTCTCTAAGTTGTTACCAGCAATCTTCAAGTCTTTAAAATTCAAGAGCATAGCGAGAGAAACATAATCTTCTCGTGCCATTGTGCCAGAGCTTTCTTGTTGTTCAACTCTCCAAGTTGTTCGTAGCCTTCCCAACTTTTTATTTTGCGTGTGCATTTCTTTATCGTCGAGTGGTCCAAGGAGTAAAGTGATCGTTTGCAAATGAGATCTCTACAGCTATACTTTTCCAGAATTAATTGTACTTAGATTCCTATTTAGGATTTTCTTTTATAATTTTTAACAGTTTGTAACACAAAAGTTTCGTAATCGAACATCTTTTCCTCGCAAACAAATATGGCGACTCTGCTAGGGACTTCCTTCTCCTCTGACGAGAAGGCGATAGCTCAACTCGATAATTCTTCTGTCGGCTCAACACAGAAGACCTTGGTCATGAAGTTCGACCAACAGGCATATGAAGAAATATTCCATTTTGATGGTAGTATTCACCCATCATCCGCACTCAAGTCGAAAAAACTTGCAAAGTGTGGGTGACCTAACCTCGTCATGCATATCCCGAAGTTGCTGCCAACAAGATAAAGAGCATCCTGATTGACGAAATTTTTCTGTCAATTCTGTTCAAATTAATGACACAATGGACAATTTTCTTGCGTTAAACAAGGGATACAATTCATGCAACTCGTGCAATCTCAAGAAAAAGGTGATTCACACCCAAGGTTTTGAATTTTTTGCATTAAGCAAGGGATACAATTCGCGCAGCTCGTACAATTTTGAGCAAAGGGTGATCCATACCCAAGCTCTTTAACCTGTGCGTATTTGTCGTAATATGCGAGGCAAGCAAGGCATGGAAACCGATGTCCAAACTAACCCGCGCACAAATAAAGTATTAGCAGGGAGAGTCATTCTCCTAACATCCTGATCACGCGAACAATGGAGGAAAAATTATGCGCCACTCGTGCGCCAGGCTAAGACCTTCGTGCAAAATTAAATGCACAAACTGCGTCAACTTTATCTGCACCACAGAAAGTGCGCCAAGCAGGATCCATCTCTTCACAACATGCAGATTATGCGTGTGTACACAGGAGGACTGCTAAGGACAAATTTCTCTTCTCCCTGAAGAGCAAAAACTTAAGATATGAAGAATCAATTACCAACTGTAGAAGCATAAAAAATATGCTGCAGAGTTATACGCAGTATTCCAATACTGAATGGCGTAAAGATATGACCTCAGAGCGGCGTACAAACAGAGCTTTATCGCTAGTACAGCATAAAATATAAGCTCCAGGGCAATCCGCGTAATGCAGTATTCCTAGGCTGCTTCAGCGTAAAAGGATTATTGTATCGCCACTTTGGCGTAAAACTCATCCGCTTTTAATGCGATAGAAGTGTACGAGGACTCGTATTCCTCGGATGAACCTGTCAGATCATGCAGTGAACCTGACTCCTGACTCCTGACAACGAGTACTGCATGACTATCCAGACGATGGCTGTAATGATGGTGCGACACAGAGACCCAAACCGTCGTTTAGTGACGTTTCCCTGATACAAAATGCTTTTACGCATACAAGGGAATACGCTGCCTAGTTCTACATAGGCAGATGTAAGCTTTTACGCTCAGTAGAAGACAAAACGAGCTGCCACGTCAAAAGCTGCTCTCCGTATAGAGCTCGAGGCACGTCTCTGCATTTAATGCTCAGAATGGTGGCAGATCTTCGAGACACGTCTCTGCATTTAATGCTCAGAATGGTGGCAGATCTCTGCATTTAATGCAAGAGATTTGGTTATATTTTCAAATACTAGACGAGCTATAATTACGGCTAACACGTCTACATCATCACCCCTACATATTATGCCATCAGGCTATTTTCAGCTAAGGAGCACGCTGTACGCTATCTCCTTGGAATACGCCACCGGGCTACTTTCAGCTATAAGGAGCACGCTAATACGCTCAAAGCCCCAGTCAAAGAAGGAGGAATAGCTATCTTTTACGCTGGCTACCTATCCATACAGCATCAGGCTTCTACGCCTACAAGGCTTCTACGCCTATTTGGCTTCTATGCCGACTCGACAACCACTTGGCTTCTACGCCAACCTGACAACTATTTGGCTTCTATGCCATGGTGACAGTTATTGGCTTCTACGTCAACCTTTTCTACACGAGGGGCAGTTACCTACGTGGCTCTCATGCCGTGATCTTCGCAGCGGTTATACGTATTTTCTCATTATGGGACACGCGTCACACGCTTAATCAGAAGATCATCTATACGTGGGTGGCAGTTATTATAACCGCCGCGTAAAAAGTGCCACACTCTCCACTGTCCGGCTTTTACGCCGACTGGACGGTTACTGTCACTAAAACCCTATAAATAGATACCTCTATTGACAGAGGTCCAGGGTCAAAATTTTGGAGAATAGAAGTCAGAGAGTCAAAGAATCAAGGTTAAAGAATCAAGAGCACAGACAGAGAGCAGTGATCGACGATTTTGGCATCGAGTATCCACTCCCTCTTGTAATCTTTGAAGCATCTCCTTCTTCAACAACACTTCTTCATCATCGTGTGGTCCAAGGGACAAAGTGATCGACTGCAGATCAGACTCCTATAGCAATATTTACCCAGATTATAATTTGTACTTAACATCCTCGTATAGGATTAATAGTACTTCTTGTTTGTAAACCTAAGAAAGAGTTTTGTATAAACCTAGTTTTATTTCTTCCGTTTATTATCAAACACAAGATGGCGACTCTGCTGGGGACATCTTTCTCATCTGACGAGAAAGCAATTACTCAACACGATGCACTATCAGTAGGATCAATGAAGAAGACCTTGGTCGTCCAGTTCGACCAGTCTGCTTACGAAGATATGCTTCGAGCAGGGGGTAGCTCTCACTCTCTCTCTGTTCAAGACAACAAGAAACTGCATAAGGTCTGGATGCCCAGGACATCTCCTACCATTCCTGCCGACTCTCCGGTTTCTCCGACCAGCCAGGTTGTACCAGCGCAACCTTCGCACCTCGCGCGTAAAACTCTGTCTCCCTTCTGTGATGTGGCAGACAAAACTTCTGACAAAGCCTCAGTGCTAGTCCAGAAGTCTACTTCGCGCTCTGCACGTAAAACTCTGTCTCCCGTCCGTGATGTGGCAGACAAAATTTCTGACAAAGCCTCAGTGCTAGTCCAGAAGTCTACTTCGCGCTTTGCGCATAAAATTTAGTCTCCCGTCTGTGACGTGGCAGACAAGATTTCTGATAATGCCTCAGTGCCAAATCAGAAATTCCAATCGTGCTCCACGCGTAAGAATGCATCTGCCCTCCACGGAAAAGCAGATGGTCCCTGCAATCTACGCAAGGGAAAACAAGTGGCGGACTACTCAACTTCTAGGCCTTTACGCCAGCAAGAAAAAAATATGCCCGCTCTCAAGATTACGCGAGAAGCGGATGGCTGATTGAAGGCTTCTTCTGTTTTACGCCAGTCTGAGCAGAGCTCCAATTTACGCCAGGTTAAAACCCTCAGCGTAAAGAAAACCCGATTTGTGGAGAGCCACACTCCTCGGGGATTATCTGCTACTCAGATGGCTAACCTGTTGTATACAGGTGGCAGGGGAAAAGTTATGGTTCCCAATATCTGCATGCCAACTGATGTAAACAAGAGGAACAAGCCATCTTCTTCTTCTTCTTCTGTAAATCCTCCTGACTTGCGTGAATATCTGATCCAGAAACGCAAGGATAGGGGATCTTCCAACATGTCTATTACGCCTCCTAGGGAGCACTATTGTAATAGTCATAGAATTGTAGTTAATTATTGCTGTTCTGAAGCAAAATGGTCATTTTTCGACCGGTTGAACTACTCTCTGTCTTTCCAGGAAGAGGAGCCGGCGCATGCATCAGTGAACATGGCTTTGCACGTTCCTAGAGGAAGGTCGAATTTAAGACGTTATCCCTCTAGAACTCCAAGCCAAAGGAGATTCGACAAGCTCCTTAAAAACACTGAAGCTGGGGTATTCCGAAATACTCGTTCGAGGTCACGACAACCTGCTTCGTATTCTTCTAATTCCGACACTGGGGGTCGCCAGTTTCCCGAATCAGATGCTGAAAGTATAGAGTCATTCTCTACAGAGACCTATACCAGCCCTTCAATGACATCCAGAGAAATGGGAGTCTATGCCATTGAAGATGAACACGAAAAAGCTTCCTCGTTAGGAAGTACCGAGCAACGCATCGCTGTGTTGGAGACATCTCTAAAAGAGATACAGTCCATGATGGTGAATATGCACCAGATAATGCTGACTCAACACACAACTATTATAGCTCAAGCATCGGTCCCTCCGACTCAAGTACGTGTGGGGGTGGACTTACCACCATCTAACGCGAACAAGGAGCCTGTTCTAGATCAAGAATCAGCAGCTCCCCCACTTCCTAATTCAGAGAATGTATTGCCTCCCGTTGAAGTGGAAATACAACCGATCTCTCACCACTCTACAGTCCTTCCACCTGCTGAAGATCCAATGCAGGCAGTGTGGAAATTAAAAGCCCAATTTGATGCCTTGAAGCACAAAGGTCAGCTCAAGAAATTGGGAATCAACCAGCCGTACCCAGCTATCTGGGACGAGGTCCCTTTCTCTCCTAAATACAAGCCACAGACTATGGCTTTGTTTGAGGAAAAGACATCACCGAGCAAGTACATGAACTACTTCAGTATGATGACGGTGTTATTATAAGGGAATGACGCCCTTCTCACTCGGGTGTTCAAGGGCTGTCTCTCGGGAGTGGCTTATCAGTGGTACCGTAGTCTTGCGGACAACTGCATTACTTCCTTTGAAGATTTCAAGACTTTATTCTTTGTGCGATTCTACGAAGGAGGGATGGACATGTCTATGTCCTCTCTCATCGAAGTAAAGCAGAAGGAAAAAGAGAACGTTCGTACTTTCATCGAACGTTTTTGTCAAGCCACTTTGCAAATGCCTCCGGGAGTTCCAAACTCAGCATTGGTGGACATTTGCAGGAAGAATCTTCTTCCAGTGATCTCAGTGTTCATAGGTCCATATCAGTTTCATGATTGGCCCTCGTTCATCATCTCAGTGGTAGCCGCTGAGGACAATAGTTGGAAGGTGCGTGATAATGGAATTATGATATCTACCTCTGATAAAGGCAAGAGGTCATCTTCCAACAGCGACCATCCCCGTGGTTCCAAAGGAAAAGAAGCTCTGGCGATCAATACGTCTAGGCCTAAGACTGCGGCAACCACGCAGACGAAACCTGGGACTTCCAGGCCCATTGAAGTGTATTCGTTCGACGACGACGATATTCCGAGCATATTCGAGTGTCTCGTCAAAAGCGGCAAGATTATCCTCCCTGAGGTAAAGCGGCCTAATAAAGTCCGCAGTACCAATAATCCCAAGTACTGTATTTTTTATAGGTACATACATCACCCTACAAAGGCATGTTATGTACTGAAGAGGAAGATCCAGGAGTTGATCGATACTAAGGCCATCACTCTATGCAACAGCGAGAAGACGGTCACAGCCAACATGATCTCTCTGCAATTTGGCAATCTACCTCCCCAAGAAGTTTCGGATGGTGTTGTACCTATTTCCCGGACAACGATGAACATCGTTAATCTTCCTCCAGCCAGAGGTCAAAATCATGACCTGGTACCACTAACTACCCAGCGAGGCGAGATTATGTGGGTTCATCCAGATCTGGTGTCAGAGATCGAGGAAGAGACTCAAGCTGCTAAGGCTAAGTCTAAGAAGACCTCGAAGCGTAAACCATGTCATATGGTTGTGGTATCCTCGACATCATAAGAAGAGGTTTTGGCTACTGAAACCCGTTCAGGGAAAGCCTACCTCAAGGACTATGGAGGAATCAGGAAGAAGCATCGGCAGACGCTCCAGCTGCCAAGCCTTCAGAACCGGAACCTGTCATACCAGAGGCCGGTCCTTCAAGACCAACTTCAGCGGACAAGGGGAAGCAAAAAGAAGTGTGCTTCGATAAACCTTTGAAGAATATTCAAAGCAAAGGTTTAGAGAAGCCGTATAACTTCGACATCCTGACCCAGTTGGCTCATACACCAGCAAGATTGTCCATTTTTGAATTACTCAGGCTCTCTAAAGACACTCGTCAAGCCCTGAGTGAAGCATTAATGCAGGAGGATGCATACTTGACCCAGCTCAAGTCCCCTAACGAAGAACCCGTGGCATGTCCTCAATGCCATAGTATGATGGAGGTGGTCCCGAATATCACTTTCACTCAAGATGACATGTTGTTGAAACACAACAAGCATGACAGACCCCTCTATTACACCGGATATGTCGGTTCCATGGAGGTTGATCGGATTCACATAGATCCGGGATCATCGATCAGCATCATTCCTCATAGTCTGCTCAGACCGTTGAGGATTCCTACCAGCGAATTGGCTTACACTACCACTATAATCGTGGGTTTCAACGCCAGGAAAAGTAAGCCATTGGGGAAGATTCGTCTGAGGATCCAGATTGGCGACCTCAGATCAGTGGCTACATGTTATGTCATTGATTCAGAGGTGTCCTATAATATTCTGCTGGGAAGACTATGGATCCATGACCATAACATCGTTCCTTCGACTCTACATCAATGCTTTAAATATGTAGATGTCTAAGGAACAATACAAACGGAGTTTGCTGACCTTAACCCGTTTAAAGGAGTAGAATTCTACTACTCATATGCCATGTTGTACACCCAAGACTACATGGAGGAGGTGTCAAGCAAAACAGAGGAGGAATCCCACCGGGAGCCAGATGAACCCTCTGCCGAACAACCTCTGTCAATCAAGTTGAAAGGGCGAACTACTCGTCAGAAAGTCATGGAGCCCATGGCTATCCACCTGAACAAAACTAAGTCAGGAAACAGAGGTGATCCTCTGGTGATCACTTTGAACCAGAAGCCTCCACCCTTGGTCATCAACCTTCAGCGCAACAAGCAGCCGATTGATGTAAATACAACCAGGAACATGGTTTCTGATGATAATAAAGATTCTCTTTTTCAGTACATTGACACTCAAATTCCTGAGCAGAAATCCTCTCCCCATAACGATATAGAACCTATAGCACAAAGATTCTTGAAAGCTATGGATTCCTATCATCCGTATGTGTGAAAAGTAGCGTCATCATCTAATGTCATCACGACATATGGACCACATGAGGATTCTATCTTCATTGCCCCGCCTACTCGCAGTGGTCAGCGTTCAATAGTCTTCGATTGCATGTGCAATAAACCGACTATATAAGAAGATGCTCCCGATGATGATGCTGGTAAAATGCAAGTTCACAGATATAGCCCGTAAGCTTTAAAAATTATGCAAAGTATATATTATGACTTGAAGCTGGAACCAGGTCTCAACTACGGGAAAGGCAGACGAATGACGTTGCACGGTGATCCCTACTGTGAACGAACTCGTTTTGGGTTAGGGTATACCACCTCCCTTACAACTTCTGAGTCAAATGAGGATATCTTTTCCTCTTCTCAAGATGGCTCATCGTCCTTCGGCTCATCATATGATGATCTCGAACGAGCATTTTTAGTAAATGCGGTATTGACAGATTCCTTCGAAGCAGACGAGCAAGAATCTGAACCGTTTGAGAATGACTCTTGGGCTCAGCAAATGGATACACAATGGGAACTCCGGTTCGAGCAGAGAGAACCTTCCACTGAAGATAAAGTTATCCAAATTGACGTTGGGGATGAACTTTCGCCAAAGTCAATATTTATCAGTAACAATCTTTCCGAAGAAGAAAGAAAAGAAATGATCCAGCTGATAAGAGAATATATTGACGTCTTTGCGTGGAATTATGAGGATATGCCAGGTCTCGATCCAAAAGTGGCTACTCATAAGCTTAATATATTGCCCAAGTCGAAGCCTGTGAAGCAACATCAACGCCGGTTTTGTCCGGATATGATGGACGTCATTGAAGCTGAAATCAAGAAGTTGATAGCCTGCGGCTTCATTCGGAAAGAACAACATTCCGACTGGGTCGCCAATGTTGTCCCGGTCATGAAGAAAAATAAAAAGTACGTGTCTGCATCGATTACCGAGATCTGAACGCAGCCTGCCCCAAGGATGAGTTTCCTCTTCCCATTACAAACGTCATGATCGATAATACATACGATTTTGAACGCATGTCCTTCATGGATGGATTTTCAGGATACAATCAAATCAAGATGCATCCTGAAGACGAAAAGCATACTGCCTTCTGGATACCATTGGGGGTATATTGCTATACGGTCATGCCCTTCGGACTGAAAAATGCTGGAGCTACATACCAACGAGCTATGAGTAACATATTCCATGAGCATTTACGCAAAATAGAGGAATGTTACATAGAAGACATAGCCGTCAAAAGTCACCACAAGGATAATCACATCCAAGACTTGAAGAAAGTGTTCGAGTTGATGCGCCAACATCAACTCAAGATGAATCCTACAAAGTCCTTTATGGGTATATCCAGTGGCAAATTCCTGGGATTTGTCATAACCGCCAAAGGCATCCAAGTGGACCCTGATAAAGTCAAGGCCATCTTAGAAATGCGACCACCCCATAATCTGAGGGAACTCAGAGGATTTCAAGGTCGTCTGGCTTATATCCGGAGATTCATATCCAACCTCTCTGGGAGATGTCAGCCTTTTCTTGTCTCATGAAGAAAGGTATATCCTTCGTATGGGACGAAGCCTGTCAGCAAGCGTTTAATGATATCAAACGCTACCTCACTAATCCTCCAGTTCTGGTGCCTCCCGTCATAGGAAGACCATTCTTGCTGTATGTTCGAGCAATGGATCATTCTCTGGGAGCTCTCCTCGCACAGAAGAACGATGAGGGTCATGAACATGCTATCTACTATTTAAGCAGGATGATGGTCGGAGCTGAACACCGGTACAATCCAGTAGAAAAAGAATGTTTGGCCCTAATGTTCGCCATTCAGAAAATGCGATACTATGTTACAGGCCAGACTATTCATATCATCTCCATGATCAATCCTCTTCGGGTATTGATGAACAAGCCAAGCATTCTTAATTCCTGACTCGCGACTTGGGCGATGTTATTAATACCGTATGATATGGTGTACGTCCCCCGGAAGTCCATCAAAGGCCAAGCATTGGCTGATTTTCTAGCTGCTCATCCGATTCCAGAAACCTCCAAACTATACAAGGATATTCTGAACGAAGTTGCAGAATGTAATTCTGTGATGGAGAGTGAGGCATGGCAACTATTCTTCGATGGCGCCTCTAGGACTGGTCCCAGGGGAAATGTGGTTTCAGGAGTAGGAATTGTCCTGGTTACTCCTGAGAAACTCGTCATATATCGAGCATATTCTCTTAGCGAGCCCTGCTCTAATAACGTGGCAAAATATAATGCCCTACTAATCGGGCTCCAAGTCGCTAAAGAATTAGACGTCGAATACCTGGAAGCTTTCGGTGATTCTCTGTTGATCGTCAATCAAGTCAGAGGAATATATGAAGTCCGGAATCTAGACCTCATCCCTTATCACCAAGCAACGATCGAAATAGCCATGTCTTTCAAAGGATTCTTCCTAGAGCATGTGCCTCGATCTCAGAATCTGGAAGCTGATGCCCTAGCCAGTCTAGCTACAGATTTAGCTATTCCTATAAGAAGGCAGAATTCGGTAATCCTTCTTAACAGAGATTTATTTTGTGTGAAAAACAACTTTCATATAGAACACAGCTATGCTGTGAACACAGATCTTCCAAAGAGAGACTGGAGAAGTCCCTTTATAGATTTCGTAGCATACAGAATCTTGCCAGAAGACCCTAAAAAAGCAGTATCCGTCAAAAGACGATCATTACGCTTCTATTTTGATGCGTCTTCACAATGTCTATATCGCCGGACTTATGACAGACTATTATTATGATGTCTCTCTGGTGACGAAGCACAGCGGATTATCCGTGATGCTCACGACGGCGTATGCGGAGCGCATCAACCCGGTCCTAAGCTACAGGATCGTATCAGGAGGATGGGTTATTACTGGCCTACTATGATCACAGATGCAATAAAATATGCAAGATAGTGCAAAGCCTGCCAGGTTCATGCAGATTTTATACATCAATCTTCTGAACATTTACATCCTACTTTCGAAGCATGGGGTATGTATATCATTGGTCCTATTCACCCGTCTTCTTCCAGAGGTCACCGGTTCATATTAGCCATCACAGATTATTTCTCCAAATGGGCAGAGGCAATTCCTCTTGTTGAGGTGAAGACATCTAACGTGATCAGCTTTATTAAGCATCACGTCATTTATCGATTTGGAATTGCCCGAAGGATAATCTATGACAACGGGCCTCAATTCATCAGCCAAGCGTTCTACCGATTTTACGATAAAAATCGGATACAAAATATGGCCTCTACGACATACAATCCTGCTGCTAATGGTTTGGCGAAAGCTTTCAACAAAACCATTATCAAACTCTTGAAAAAGTTCGTTTCTTCGAACAAAAGAGATTGGAACGAAAAGCTAGAAGAATGTCTCTGGGCATACCGCACAACAGTACGAGCACCAACGGGTTGCACCCCATTCTCATTGGTTTAGGGAGTGAAGCAGTCCTCCCCATCGAAGTTTAAATTTCGTCACTCAGGATAGCAGTGGCTAATGAGTTGACTCAGGAAAAGAATGACCTATTAAGGCTTCAAGAGCTAGAAGGATTAGATGAGAAACGCCTCCAAGATCAATAGCGCATCGCGTTCTACCAGGCACGCATTTCCAAAGCTTTTAATTAAAAAGTAAAGAAAAGAGTGTTCAAAGTTGGCAAGCTAGTTCTAGCCGTACGAAGGCCAATGATCATTACTCACAAGAGTAAGGGTAAATTCCAACCCAAATGGGAAGGCCCTTATGTGATCGAGACGACGTTCTCAAACGGTGCTTACAGATTAGCCAAGTCTAATGGAGACTTGTTAATGGCTCCTATCAACGGAAAATTCCTGAAGAGGTACTATGCTTAATATCCTTTGCTAAACGGATTATGGTGAAGATCTCATTCTGACAATACTACTTCCAAAACAAAACAAGTTGGATCATATGCTATCATGTCCATATAACCTCTGAATAGATATGTTCAACTAATTTGGAACTTCAAGACCTATCACGTCCATATTACCTCTGATAGTTTTTGTGTACAAATTTTAGTTGGATCATATTCTATCATGTCTATATAACCTCTGAATAGATATATCCAGCTGAAGCTTACCGAAAGTATATCACGTCCATATTACCTCTGATATCACTTTTACCCTAAACTGTCATTTATATTCCAAAATGATGGGTCCACAAAGTCAGATAAAGTCTCTTTATTATTCCCAAAAAGAGCAAAATTACATATAAAAAAACAAAAAGGTACATCATTTGGAAGGAGCAGTTAAGTCGCAAATCTGCCGTGCCAGAGCAACCATTCTCTCATCCCTGGAGTTCAAGACATCGGCGCGAGCCCGCTCCAACCTTGCTGCATCATTGTTCAAAGCAGATAGCTCGGACCGAGCACGTACAAAACCTGCGTGGATGACACCCACATGTGTCAGGTTCTGCTGAGCAGTCTCCATTCGATCCTTCAGCACATCTCGGGTTGCCGACAAAGAGAGAGCCTTTGCCTCTGCTTGAGCGATCTCATCTTTCAGTCTGCGGCCCTCGCTGTCTCTTCCTCATATTCGGCTTCGCACTGAGTCAGCTGGGGAATGACATACTCCAATTCAGTACGCTCTTGATCCATCTCCTGCTGCTGCTCCTGGACAGATTTGTTCAGGGATTCCAGTTGCCCAGCAAACTCTGCAGTTAAGGAGTCATACCTAGCTTGAACGAGACCGTCAATGTTGCCTCGAGATAGCTGCAAATAATCGTTAATGGGTTATTCCAAACCATTAACTATCTGCTCCAGTGTGTCAGCTATCCCAGTGTCATTGAAATCTCTAATCGGCACTATCGTAAACTGGGAGGACCTCCTCAGAGCCTCGAAGTCTAGATTCTTCTCCAACACCATTGATATCAGCGTTTTGAAGGTGGTGTAGAAAATACTAGTATATTGCTCAGTCAGCATGGCAAGATCCAAATGGACGCTGGGAGTGGCTACAATATCGACGAATCCCCCTCCAGGAATGACTGTAGACAATGTTGCCACAGTCGTCACCTCAACAGATGGCGCAACAAAAGAAGAAGCGCCAACAACGGACGAAGTGGCCGGAGTACTCAAAGGAGGCGTTGTCATAATGACAAGCTCATCCTCCTCTCGAGATATCGAAACCATTTCGGGCGAGCCAGCACCCGAAAACGTTTTCTCTTCAAAGTCAGGCACCTCCGTGCCATAGACAGGAGCTGAAACAGTGCCAAAAGGCGTGTCAACGCTATCCTCCCCGTAGAAGTCCTCCCCTGAAAAGAAGACAAGAGAAAGTTAATATCAACTTGATGTTAATTTTTTCTAAAAGAGGCATAAAGACGACATTTATCCATGGTCGATGGTATATATGTCGCGTCTGCAGCTAGTACAGCTAAATCATTTCTTAATGATGCTAAACGAGCTGTCATAACTGGAGAAGGGGGTGTGTCAACTGACATTGGCAGGTATTCTTCTAAGTCTTCACCCAGATCCAATCGAGGTTCATCAGGTGGAATCTCGCTGGGTATACTTACAGACGCGGCAGAGATTTCTTCCGTTGCTGATCTGGATAAAGATATCCTTATTTTGTTCGGCCTCGAAGGCGATCTCGTACCACTACCTGAAGCGGTAGCAGCAACAACAGCCTCGAGCAAAGATTTTTGGCACTGCCAGCCGGAACTGTAGAGGTTCCCTCTCTAAAAGGCGAGGAATCTCTAATCAGAAGATCATCCCCAACAGGGGAAAAAACAGGTTCACTTCTAGGAACCTCAGGATGGGAAGTCCTGACAGGATCACCAACCGTCTTCTTCTTCTTCTTGCGAGGGGAAGTCTCCTTTAGAACAGGAGCCCTTCGCTTACCAAAGATAACCAGAGGCCCTGCAGGTGGAGGTATTTCGCCTCTCGGTACTGCCAACAAAGGCTCATCTGGATTGACTGAATCCTCACCCTCGTTAGAGAAAACAGATGGGACTTCGTCTCTTTCCACTGACTTAGAAGAGGGCATCCTAAAACTTCCATACATATCAAAATCGTGATGGAAGGTATTGGTTGCCACATAAAATTGGGCATACGAATGGAGGATGCGCAACTCTACGGAGAGTGAAGTCGCGGGCACAGTAAAAGCTGCTCCAGTGCAATCCATTATGAAATACCGTCATCCTCTCGCTCCATCAATAAGTCTACCCCTGGACTTGAAGCTGGTGACGGCATTGCCCACGTGCAATTGGTCATACCCAAACTGCCTGGCGAACCGACTAGGCAGGTAGGGCTCCAAGAAGCATTGGTCTTCACTTCTGTACAATAAATGGGAAGGTCTAATACAGACCAACCAATTAAAAGCTTCAGGAGAAAGAATGGTCTTCCCTTCACCTGAGTTCTGAAGCCTGCTCCCCTGTTGATTGAGATATACAGAGGGGACGGTGCAGAAGAGCTTCCAACTGTGACTAAAATTTAGTGCCCGCCGATAGTCTAAAATTATGGTCACGTTCCAGGTGGAATTCTTGTAATTCAACAAAAAATTACTCCCCGAACTACTGCCAGGGCCGGGAGACATCACCCTGGGGTTATGGATTATTAACCATCCCATCAAATATAGGAACGATAATTCTACCCTGGGAAAGCTGTCATGCCGAGTTTTATCGGCAAGCAGCCCATCAGTCATGGCCCTCAGGCCAGCTTGTATGCGGCATACCATGGCAGGGAGCAAGCCCAGTCTTGCCCCGAACACCAGACGCACGGCAGGCCATAAGGTGTTGCGGTGAATACGATCCGCAGATGTAATACTGGGTACCACCAGTCGGCGCAGCCATATAGAGAGAAAGCTAGCCAGTTGAGCTTCCTTGGACAGAGGTCTGTGGCAATGCCTCAAATAACTGTAGGCTATAGTGCCCACAGGATATTTCCCTATCCCTTCGTCGAGTATCTGATCTGAATCCCCAGCGTCTTCCATAAGATCATCGACTACCTGAGAACTAAGCACACTCAGAAAGCTCAAAGGCCTATCCCTACTATCCACGACTTTGTCTGGCTTAGCAGTCCTGGCCTGATGGAAGAAGAGGTAGGACGCCCATTTGTTGGTATGAGCCAAATCAGAGGGCTCATTATAAAAGGCGGTGCACGCCAGGTAGTGACACATCAGCTCCTGGTATACTGCCACTACCCTAGGGTCTGTATCTCCCAGCTTCCGGTTTATGGGAACATACTCTTCATAAGGAGTATCCACCATTGGCAGTCTTGAAATCTCTGCTATTTCGTGAAGGGCCAATCCCAACTCCCCCAGTGGAGTGGCGAAAGTCCCGGTGAGCGAGATATATCGCTCCATCAAAGCCAGAAATAGGTTGGGGTTGAGAGGTAACCCAACACTGGTGGCACTCACAGCCGCTTACAGACCAATGCTCTCCAACTCAGTCTGAAAATGCTTCAGGGCCCAGTCAGCTAAGCGAGGCCATCGAAGATTTATAGGGGTAACCTACCCATTTGTCCGAGGATTAACCTTGGGGTATACTCCTCCATGACCCATAAAGTCATTGCAGAAAGTCGGTAATTGAAGTGGTTGGAGTAGTGAAGTGTCTTCACTTGGGACACTGCCCGGATACAATCCCCTGAACGGCATGACCGAGCTCGAAGGGCGGCTTATAAACGACCCTTAGTCGGATCCTTTCTGGTAGAATATCTTCCCCGGCTGGCCGTGGAGATTGGGAGTCAGAGTCCACGACATCCTCCTGGGATGCGTGGCATGGAAGAACGCTGAGATAGAATAATCTCTCAGCATCCTGGGCAGATACAGGACCAAGCCCCTAGCAGAAAAAACCCAGAGTTCTTTCTTGGACTTCGTCTGGGATTGTTTGTCAATCATATCCCCGAAGAGAAAAGCCGGTTTTATATATTGTGCCCCGTCTATATACGCTAGGGGCTCTCCGTTGATCATGCTCAACAGCATTCGCTCTCCTTGAGACGATATTAGGATTCCCCTTTCTTCAGGATATTAGAGTCCAGAAATAGGAAATGTCACATGGGACAAATCCTCCAGGTAATTGGAATGCAGCATCCCAGCAGCAGAACCCATCACCTCAGCCAACGGAGATGCATGCAAGTTAACTACAAAGTGCAAGAAAAACACGTCAGTTTCTATACTAGACCTCATAATCTTGCAACTTATGCCAGAAAGCAACAGTCTGTTCTTTTACGCCAAGACTGTAAAAACTTGACTTTTTACGCTAGAATCTCATTCCAAAGCGTAAAATTCAAGATTAGCAGTATACACAAAAATCTGACAGTCTGTGTTTTACGCCAGACTGCCAAAGTTTGAGTTATTACGCCGGAATTCTCATCCAGAGCGTAACACTCAAAATTTGTAGTATACGCCAAATTTTGACAGTCAAAGTTTTTACGCCAGAACTGCAAAAATATGGAGGTTTTACGCTGACACATTTGAAATGTGGGCGTAAAAGATGAAACATCTTTGTGCATCATCTTCCTCGAAGAGGTTATCAGCACAGAAGATGACCTAGCGCGTTCACGTACAACGTGTGCGAAGGGTTTTCTTCATTCTTGTCATCTGAAAAACCTTACCTATAACGCCCGGTGCACTGCTCGTCGGTGGGATACTTCGTTTAGAGCGAGGTTCGTCCTGCCCGACGGGGGTCACTCTTGCTTAGACAGAGGAGCGAGAAGAGAAGGCAGCCTTCTTTCCCTTAGAGAAGGAAATTGGTTTTGGGGCCATTGCTAAAAACTCAGAATGTTCAGAGAAGGAATGAAGGAGAGAACTCAAAGAGATGAAAGTTTTCTTTTTTCAAAAGATAGGTGAAGAGTCTTCTCTCTGAAAGCCTTGGGATATATATAGAGTTCAGATGGACTCCTCGAATCCCTAACCAAATCCGATATTTAATATTCGGTTATAATTGGGGACTACGTCAGCCTATTACTCAGAGAAGGCGGACAGTCAGCGAATTCGAAAAGTTTTCGTGCAGAGCAGATTCGTGATCTTTTACGCCAAGGAGCTTCTTACGCTCGGTAGCTACAAATAAACGGTTTTACGCTCAGAGGCTATAAGTCTATGGTTTTACGCCCGGATGCTTTTACGCTCGGTAGCTTTTACGCTCGAGAGGCTACAAACCTATGACTTCACGCTCAGAGGCTACAAATCTATGATTTCACGCTCAGAAGCTTTTTACGCTCAGAGGCGACAAATCTACGACTCCACGCTCCAAAATTTTCTTTTCAGAAGCTACAAATCTACAGTTTTTACGTCCGGATGCTCTCATGATCAGCAGCTTTTACGCTCGAGAGGCTACGAACTTATGATTTTATGCTCATCTACACTACAGATCTATGACTTTTCGCATATCTGAAAATACGCAGACCAGAATATGCGTATATCTGAACAAATCTCAAGGCGGTCAATTACAAGGGTTTCATACAGAAGATACTTCTTCTTGGCCTCAAAATATCCCAAGTACCCAAAGCATACAGAGTTCAACATTGGAATAACTCTTCTTCTTGGGTCGATTGGAAGTTTATCCAGAATCCAGTCTGAATATTTCCTCTACAGTTCAAGATGGCGACTCAGTTTTGACAGCCATTTCTCGTCCTATTTTAAGGGATTTTTGGGAAATCATTCTTGAAGACGAAGGTCTGAACAATAATTCTCCTTCTCAGAAGAGTGACAGTTCAGAATTCTACGCAGTACCTCATTCCAAACAGTAGGACAGTTCGAATATTCGACTTAAATGCTAAACAAGCTTTCTGCGCATCTTCAGTTATACGTAAAAGACAGGATGGGACCAAATACTCTTTTTATCAGAGTCGGCATAAAGTTATTCAGACGTGTCGAAGATACACATATTCGGACTTCATCACAGCAAAGAATATGGCAAAATCATCATATATGCAAGAGAAGACGATTTTATTAAATCATGATTACATATAAGGGAAATCCAGTCTACAAAGGGTTTTTTTCATCTTCATGATTACATATGAGGAAAATCCCGTCTACAAAGGGTTTCTCATTTTTATTTAGGATCACACCAAGAGTCTGTTCTGTCAGGTTCTCGCATTGGTTGAGATCTTTATCCGTCTTCTGCAGCAGTTCATCGACTTCCACAGTCGATGAACAAGAAAATGATCAATGGCGGGAGGATACAAAACTGGGCCTGTATAAAGAGCTCATCCTCCACACGCCATGACAGATTGAGTTGAGGTGTTAGACCCAACTCAATATTGGAAGAGTGGGTCAGTTTGTCTGCCCTCGTCTACCGTCGTGATGGAAGAAAATACAGCTTGCAAGCTGTGTGGTCTAATACGACCCTTCCTCTCTCCTGGACGAATCGTCATATGAAGTTACTGATTATCCCGAGCAAAGGAAGCTATGATATCCTTCCATGATCCATCATTGCAGAGGATATTTGCTCGAAGATGCCTTCTTTTTTGGCTCCTTACATGCTGGAAGAACATGATCTTCTTCTTCCTCAAGTCGACCTGACGAAATCTGGCAATCATCTCTGTATGGTGAAGGAAATATGGGAAGAACAGGTTAACTCCTCAGCCTTTATATAGGCGAAAGGGAACGCACCGAATCCCAACAGATCCCAAAAAATCAGCCAAGAAATTAGCCTCGAAGAACGAGTCAGACTTGACCGTTTCATGCTTCATTCAAAGTATTTCAAATTACGAGGAATTTAAAAACTTTGAAGGGGGTCTTGTAGAAGCATAAAAAATACGCTGCAAAGTTATACGCAGTATTCCAATACTGAATGGCGTAAAGATATGACCTCAGAGCCATCGGCGTACAAACAAAGCTTTATCGCTAGTACAGCATAAAATATAAGCTCCAGGGTAATCCGCGTAATGCAGTATTCCTAGGCTGCTTCAGCGTAAAAGGATTGTTGCATCGCCACTTTGGCGTAAAACTCATCCGCTTTTAATGCGATGGAAGTGTACGAGGAACGCTTCGTATTCCTCGAATGAACCTGTCAGATCATGCAGTGAACCTGACTCTTGACTCCTGACAACGAGTACTGCACGACTATCCAGACGACGGCTGTAACGATGGTGCGACACAGTTATCCAAACCGTCGTTTAGTGACATTTCCCTGATACAAAGTGCTTTAACGCATACAAGGGAATACGCTGCCTAGTTCTACATAGGCAGATGTGAGCTTTTATGCTCACCAGAAGACAAAACGAGCTGCCACGTCAAAAGCTGCTCTCCGTACAGAGCTCGAGGCACGTCTCTGCATTTAATGCTCAGAATGGTGGCAGATCTTCGAGACACGTCTCTGCATTTAATGTTCAGAATGGTGGCAGATCTCTGCATTAAATACACGAGATTTGGTTATATTTTCAAAGACTAGACGAGCCATAATTACGGCTAATACGTCTACATCATCACCCCTACATATTACGCCATCAGGCTATTTTCAGCTAAGGAGCACGCTGTACGCTATCTCCTTGGAATACGCCACCGGGCTACTTTCAGCTATAAGGAGCACGCTAATACGCTCAAAGCCCCAGTCAAAGAAGGAGGAACGGCTATCTTTTACGCTGGCTACCTATCCATACAGCATCAGGCTTCTACGCCTACAAGGCTTCTACGCCTATTTGGCTTCTATACCGACTCGACAACCACTTGGCTTCTACGCCAACCTGACAACTATTTGGCTTCTACGCCATGGTGACAGTTATTGGCTTCTACGCCAACCTTTTCTACGTGAGGGGCAATTACCTACGTGGCTCTCATGCCATGATCTTCGCAGCGGTTATACGTATTTTCTCATTATGGGACACGCGTCACACGCTTAATCAGAAGATCATCTATACGTGGGTGGCAGTTATTATAACCGCCGCGTAAAAAGTGTCACACTCTCCACTGTCCGGCTTTTATGCCGACTGGACGGTTACTGTCACTAAAACCCTATAAATAGAGACCTCTATTGACAGAGGTCCAGGGTCAAAATTTTGGAGAATAGAAGTCAGAGAGTCGAAGAATCAAGGTCAAAGAATCAAGAGCACAGACAGAGAATACTGATCGACGATTTTGGCATCGAGCATCCACTCCCTCTTGTAATCTTTGAAGCATCTCCTTCTTCAACAACACTTCTTCATCATCATGTGGTCTAAGGGACAAAGTGATCGACTGCAGATCAGACTCCTATAGCAATATTTATCCAGATTAAAATTTGTACTTAACATCCTCGTATATGATTAATAGTACTTCTTGTTTGTAAACCTAAGAAAGGGTTTTATATAAACCTAGTTTTATTTCTTCCGTTTATTATCAAACACCAACCAAGCCAGCACATCACTCTATACACAAGGGACCAAAAATGTGCACAAAAGATTCAATATATCTCATGTTAAGAGGCAGAGTCTGCCCTCTTCCTCCTCTTCTCTACCCACTTTTGATTTACATAAGCTTATTGTACAAAAACGTAAGGAGAGGGGCCCCTCTGACATTACAACAATGTTTCCTAATGAACGGTCTGTATTTGACCGTTTGACTTACACTATGTCTCCTAAGCCTCAATATACAAAGCAGGTTGATAACCAGGAGCATGATGACGAACCGCTCTTTGCTTCAGCATATATGGCTTCGTATCTTTCCCGTGGTAGGAGACAATCAAGAATAAGTTCTTCAAGAACACCCAGCCAGAGAAGATTTGACCAACTCATCGACTCCTTTGAAGGAGTGTACCAAAATACTCGTTCTCGAAGAAGGGATCTCGTTCGTCACGAGAATCCCCATTCTTCATAATCCGAGGCTGGGGGTAGCAATCCCGTCGATTATGAAACTAACAGTGTAAACTCCAACTACACGGTTTGTTCTACCAATTTCTCTATCATACACATGGATGTTAGCGTTTATGTCGTCGGTGAGGAACAAGACGCTTCTCCATCAGAGCCACTAAACAATTCCTCAACTCACTATAGGTCTCTCTCAAGGACATGCACACTATGATGCAAAATATACATCAAATAATGATAGCCCAACATGCTGCTACACCAGTACCCGTCCAAGTGGCTTCATTCGTCCTTGTGCAACCTACTCCTGGAACAACACCTCTGTAGAATAATACAAATCTAGAAGAGGTCATAAACCAAGAGTTAGTAGCACCAAATCTTAATTCTCTTAACATTGGTGGTGGATCTCCATCGGTGATAATTTATGTTCAACCAGGATCCTATCAGTCAACTGCACCGCTCCGACCAGAAGATCCTCTTCAAAGCTATCCGAGAGTTGCATGCACAGGTCAATATTTTAAAGAACAAAGACCAACTCCGCAAGCTGGGGTTGAAATAACCTTATCCTCCTCTATGGGATAATGATTCATTCTCTCCTAAATACAAACCCCAATCGATAGGCTTGTTTGAAGGCAGAACATCACCGAGCCAATATATCAATTACTTCAATCTGATGATGGCTTATCTGCAGAAAGAGGATTCTCTCCTTACCAGATTATTCATGGGATGCTTGGCAGGCATAGCCTACAATTGGTATCATAGTTTACCTAATAACTATATATCCTCGTTTGATGATATGAAGTATCTTTTCCTCTCATGATTCTACGAGGGAGGCATGGATATGACAATATTTTCACTCATCGATATCAAACAGAAGGAGAATGAATCCGCTTGTGAATTTGTTGAGCATTTCAGGCAGAGAACTCTGAAGTTACCCCTCGGGATTACAGACTCTGCATTCATTGATACATGCAAGAAGAAACTACTGCCTATAGTAGGGCTCTGGACAGGTCCAACTCAATTTTAAGACTGGACAGTATTTATCATTGTCATGCTCCAGTCCCACAATAACTAGGACTAGGTATACGTACACATGCCAGTTGTACGGACAAGTATAGGAACCCAATTTAATGGACCTAACCAGTCGTAGTATGTTGTAAAATATATCTAAGTCACAATATCATAAGCAGGTAAAATCTAGTCTCATCCACAAATATCACAGAGTAAGAAACTGAATGAATAAATAAGTCTCAGAATCAAATACAAAATAAAATTTAGTGGAGAATAATCCACGAAAAATGAGTACAAAAGTATACTGAAAGAATACAACTAAGAAATAAAGAAATGGTCCGGCGTTAGCTAACTAGATAAAGACACCCAAGACACTAAGCAACTGTCATCCATGAATTCTCAAGGAAACTCTTGTGGCTCTACCTCAAAGTCCTCGTCTGTAAAATCTCTAACTCTGTAGTCCGTCGGGTACAACTGCTCTTCGGGATCTGAAAAAGGTGCCAGGTCCTCAGAGGGACGTAACAATTATATAAGAAATTGACATGCATGAAAGTAAAGTAGTAAACAATAAATATGGTAACTAACCATCTATGTGATATGCACTCGAGACATCTCTAGTGGCGCATGAGGGAGAAAAAATAGAAGAATCCGCCATCCCACCAAACGTTCAACAGAACTCGGGGGTACACCATTTACACAGTAAGAAACAGAAGTCTCATACGCTCACTAGTAGATTCTTCCCTCCCAATGAACTATCCGAGCCGTATCCGCTGTGCAGACATAATGCAACAACGTCGATAAAAATCTAGAAACTAAAACATCACTAACTACAAACCCAGATACGAACTCACATATCGATGTACGGTCGACACGCTAGTCCATGCACTCACTCACTCAGACAGTGAACATGTTGAAACATGTGTCAGGTCAGAAGATACCACATACCTTCATAATTTACTGGGTAAGTCTGCTACTCTAAGATACGTGCACACAACTAACAAATAAAAACTAGGCAAAATATAAACTGAACTATACCTTCAAACAAGGTGTACTTGCTTGGCAATAGTTTGGTGCTGGAATAACGCAAGGCAACTGTCACGCCCCAGTTCCAAAATGTCAGGAACTAGGCCACGTGTCACTGGCCAGCTGACACATCACTATGGGCTTAATCCACTTTGATGGACCCAAAGGGACGTGCTACGCTGTCCTAAAATACTACAAGTATAGAACAGGTAAAACTATCTCATCCACAATAATATGTCAGGAAAACAAGTGCTGAAATATATATAAAACTGAGTCTGATACAGTACACAACTGGTGAGAATATAAGTCTACTACAAAAACTGATAATAGCGCAGAAAAATCAGATAGACTAAGCAGTGTCTATCTGAGCAAAACATCTCCATCTCCTGGTGGCAGGCCTCTAGGGTCAAGCATACTTTGAGGGCATCTCCTCGAGCTTCTCCTCAGTAGCACATCTGGCCTCCTGATCAGGGCCGTACACAGTGGGGTAGAAAGCCTCGTCTAGATCTGGCAGGGAACCAGGTCCTCAGTGGGACGTAACAAGATACAGGAAATGATATGCCAGGTATGTAAATACTGAATAAAGAAAATAAATACAGGGTGCTAACCATACTAAGTGAAAATGCATGTAAAGATCCAGTAGTACGCATGGGAATGTGTGGCTAGACATACGCTGACATAATTCACCAATCGTGGTGACTGGCTAGTATATGTGTCGTATGCCCCTGACTCAAGGGCACTCTGCAATCGACCATCACTGGTACGAAGGTATAAATCATATATGGAGGGGGTGTCCCATACGTCTACTAGTTATCTTCCCCATCCCAATGAAACTAAATGTCAAGTCGTACATTTCCTGAGTTATTCTAATCCGTGATGCGGGTCACACGTACTGGTAGCTAATCAAATACGCAGCTCACATCCATATATGTAATGCAACCATGTTGCGTGTTCTCGTGATGGGGTCTAGGAGAATATTAGGATATTCTCTCAACTGTTGGTGAGTCTGTAATATCATGTCAACATAACAGTTGACTGTACCCAAGGCAGTCTCAGGTGATCATGGTATATGAATTTCAGAGCAAAGTAGATATCAATAATTTTAATTTAAACAATAACTTGGCAAGGTATACTTGTCTACTCCCTGATAGTGTTGAAACCCTGATTTTACAGTCAGTTGTGAAGGTGTTGGTGACAGGGGGTCACTGGCTGTGATGAAGTTGGTTTCTGTTAAAACAGATAGGTTCGTGAATATCATAGTTGTAATATAAAGCATATATATATATACACATATATAATATAGATATATATATAGTAGGTATATATATAGATATAACAGTATATATAGTATATAAAGAACAGATAAAAGCAGGCATAAATATATAGTAGCAGGGTATATCCACTGCTATAGATAATATAGTATTTATCAGGGTGTATCCTCTGATTTTAATAATATAGTAGTCAGGGTATATCCACTGAGATATATTATTATAAATTGAAATGACAGGACAAGAATTATAAATGTATATATCTATGTATAATATTATCAGGGTCTATATGTGACCACTGGATAATAAGGTGCAATATATGATTAGGCTGTAATATCCAGCACAATATATAATATATAATATTAAATTAAAATAACATTTGCAAGAATTAAAATATAATATATATAATTAAGCTGTATTACCCAGCTGGATATTAAGAATAATATATATACATATAGATAATATATATATATATATATATATATATATATATATAATATAAGTGCAGGTATATAAAATAAATAAACCAAAATGCATAGTATAAGTATACATATATACTGTGTATTTTTACAGTGAATTATTACATAATATATATTTAAAGATATATATATTATATACATATATATAATATATATACATATATAACATATATAATTATATGTATTATATACATATATATATATATACATAGTTATATTTATATATGTAAATATACATATATAAATATATAGTATACATATATAAATATACACATATATATATAATATAGTAATATACATGTATATAGTATAATATACTGTATTTATATAGTATAATAATATAATACATGTATATAAATATACATATATATATCATATATACATACATATATATATACATATACATATACATATACATATACCTATATACATATATACATAGGTTTATAGGGTTAGGGTTTATACCTACTGGCAAGGGGGGTCCCACACGGTGTCGCCGGCAGGAGGACGGCGGCGGAGCTGGCCGGAGGCGGCCGGAGGAAGGAGAACAGCAACAGCAGCTGTTAGCAGCAGCAGCAGCAACAGCGGAGTGCGGGGGCTGCCGGCGGCGGAGGAGCGGCGGGGGTGGCCGGGCAGGTGGTGGGTTCGGCAGAGAGAAGGACGGCGGTCAGTTTGGTGATGGTGGCGGAGCTCCACGACGGCTGTGGCGGCGGCTAGGGGCGGCCGGAGGTGAGGGTGGTGGTGTAGTCGGGATTCTGGCCGGGGCACTGTGGGGGTGAGGGTTGCTGGAGGAGGTGTCGTGGGGCGGTGAGGGTTGGTGGTCCGGTGGAGGGGAGGACGGCGAGTCGAGTGGGGGTGGTGGTGGCGGTGCACGGTGGCCGGAGGCGGCGGAGGAGGTGGCTCGGGTGGTGGTGGCTGTGGGTAGCAGTGAGGGAGTGGGGTGTTTGTGGAGGCTGTGGCCGGCGGAGCAGGGCGGCGCTGGCGGTGGGGCTTGGCCGGAGGGAAGAGGGGTGGGTGGCGAAGGGTTGGCCGGAGTTTGGCCGGAGACGGTGGTCGGAGACGGCGGCTATGAGGGTTTGAAGAGTGGGGGGGTCGGGTTTATATAGGTTTAGGGCCAATGGCAATTTCGTAAATAAGGTGAAGTTTGAGGGTATTTTGGTAATTTGATAATTTGGGATATTTTCCAGCAGATTTTTCTGGAAGTTATGGGTGGGTCCCACTCACCTATGGTCTAGCCAATAGGATTAGGCCACCTAACATGCAATTTTGCATATAAACCCCTAACTTTTCAATAATTGCATAAATGCATAAAATTTGTATTTTGCATAATTTTGCAATTTACCAAATTTCAGATACTGATTTCCCGTAATTCTGAATTGTACAAAAATAAGGAAAATAGCTGGGGAAAATATTTTGGACAGTGTGGGGTGAGTCTGGGCAGGGGCAGGGTCTGATTCTGCAGGTGATACAGTCATCGTATTTATTATTTAATAAATACTGCGCATGGTGTTTACTATTTATTTTGAGGCTGTTAGGGTCATAATCTTTCTATGGTGTCAATACGATAATTGTAATACAATTAGAGTAGAATATTATCGTATTTTTGGTTGGGCAAAACAGGTGTCTATTGGTCCTCAAATCACTAGGGTACAGAGGTGGGTAAAGAGCAGAAATTTAAATAGGAAATAAATAAAATGAAGCACCAAACAAGGTTTCTAGAAGTTGCTAAAAATATAGAAAGTGTAGTCTAACAAGTCTAGTGCAGGTATGTGAAATTTGTTTAGGGTTAACAGCTAGTGTGATGCCCTAATCAATTGTAATGAACAGGTGCACAATCAATATTTAAAAAAAAATTGTCATAAATCTAATTAATCAAAACTAATCCTAAATTACTAAATTCTGGTCGAGGGAGTTTACAATTTACCCTCCTTAGAATATTTCGTACTCGAAATAAAAACAACCATATAATGAGAATGAAAGATTAATTAAGGACATAAGATGATTAAGAAAAAAAAATTTAATTTGAAATATTGGACATACCCTGGTTTGGAAATAGGTGAGGATAACGCTGTCGAATATCCTCTTCCCGTTCCCAGGTGGATTCACCTGGTGCATGATGTCTCCATGCAATACGAACAAGAGGAATAGTCTGACCTCGCAGCACTTTCTCGCTACGGTCCAGGATCTCTACAGGCTCCTCCTGGTATGATAAGCTCGGTCCGATAGTGATCTCTGAGTAGTCTAGCACATGACTCGGGTCTGGAATGTACCTCCTCAACTGAGATACGTGGAAGACGTCATGTACTCCCTCCAAGGTCTGAGGTAGAGCTAGCCTGTAAGCAACTTCTCCGACGCGATCTAGCACATCGAAGGGTCCAATGTACCTTGGACTTAGCTTCCCTCTTCCTCCAAATCTGATAGTTCCTCTAGTATATGAGATCTTTAAGAACACATGCTCCCCTACTTGGAACTCTAGAGGTCGTCGGTGAATGTTGGCCCAGTGCTTCTGCCTGTCTTGTGCAGCTCGTAGGTGTCCCTGGATCATCTTTACTTTCTCCACCGTACGAATAATCAGTTCTGGCCCCAGAATCTGTCTCTCGCCAACATCACTCCAGCATACTGGGAAACGGCATTTTCTTTCATACAAAGCTTCAAAGGAAGCCATTTGGATGCTCGCTTGATAGCTGTTGTTGTAGGAAAATTCCACCAGATGTAAGTGATCTTCCCAGGATCTGCTGAAATCAAGCATACAGGCTCTCAGCATATCCTCTAAGGTCTGGATGGTGCGCTCTGACTGGCCATCTGTCTGCGGATGATACGAGGTGCTAAACTTGAGGCGGGTACCAAGACTCTCTTGTATACTTCGCCAAAAGTAAGATGTAAACCTCGTATCCCTGTCAGATATTATACTGACTGGTACTCCATGCAGACGCACTATCTCCTTCATGTACATATCTGCCAAGACTTCTGTAGATTGCCCGACTCTGAAAGGTAGAAAATGAGCAGCCTTAGTGAGTCTGTCTACAATTACCCAGACAGTATTACGACCACTAGGACTTCTTGGGAAGCCCGTAACAAAGTCCATCGTAATGTGTTCCCATTTCCATTCAGGTATTGGGAGGGGTTGAAGTAGACCGGCAGATCTTTGATGTTCAGCCTTGACTTGCTGACACACCAGGCATTTAGCCACAAAGCGTGCTATTTCCCGCTTCATTCTATGCCACCAGTAATATTATCGCAGATCTCTGTACATCTTGGTGCCTCCCGGATGTATAGAGTATGTTGAGCTATGGGCTTCTGACATCAGCTCATTACGAAGTTCTCCATTTGGAACATAAAGACGATCACCACATCTTAGAGTCTCATCTTCGTGTATGCGACATCCTGCCTGGATTCCAACTTCTGTTCTTTGGCGAAGCCTCTGAAATCTTGCATCTGTTGGTAGAGCAGCTTTGATTCTCTCCACCAAGGTTGATTGCAGCTGGTAGTTTGATAACTGGCCGTCAAGTCCGGGCATAATGACCTCTATTCCCAACTTTGTTAGATCTCTCAACAGATCTGGTTGGGTGATCATAAAGAATGCCGAGGGTCTTCTGCTTAGAGCATCAGCTACCACATTTGCTTTCCCAGGATGGTACTGTAGATCAATCTCGAAATCCGTCATCACTTCAAGCCATCGTCTTTGCCTCAGATTTAAGTCTTTTTGAGTGTAGACATATTTTAGGCTCTTGTGGTCGGTAAAAATCTCCACTCGTTTGCCATATAGATAGTGTCTCCATAGCTTCAGGGCGAAGATGACTGCGGCAAGCTCTAGGTCGTGAGTGGGGTAATTCTTCTCATGAGTCCTCAGCTGTCTTGAGGCATAAGCTACAACCTTCCCATGTTGCATTAAGACACAACCAAATCCTTTTCCGGATGCATCGCTATAGATGACGAAACCTCCGGATCCAGATGGTATTGTCAAAATGGGGGCTGTAGTCAGACGCTTCTTCAACTCATCAAAAGCTGTCTGGCATTCTTCAGTCCATAAGAACTCCTGCTCCTTGCGGGTAAGGCGAGTAATCGGTTCCGAGATTCTTGCAAAGTTTTTTACGAACCTCCGGTAATATCCGGCAAGTCCTAGAAAGCTTCTCACCTCTGAGACATTGGTCGGAGTTGGCCATGTCTCCACAGATAAAATCTTTGCAGGGTCCACCGAGATGCCTTCTCCGGTGATCACGTGCCCAAGAAAAGCAACACGATCAAGGAAAAATTCATACTTGCTCATCTTGGCATAAAGGCTTTCCCGTCTCAGCGTCTCTAGTACCAGTCTTAAGTGCTCTTCATGCTCCTCGTGGCTCTTCGAGTATACCAGAATGTCGTCGATGAAGACTACCACGAACTGGTCCAGATATTGATGGAAGACTCGGTTCATCAGGTTCATGAATACAGCAGGTGCATTAGTCAGTCCAAATGGCATCACCAGAAACTCGTAATGACCATAACGAGTCCTGAATGCTGTCTTTGGAATGTCTTCTTTGCGTACCTTGACCTGATGATAGCCTGATCTCAAGTCTATCTTCGAGAATACCACGGCTCCTGTTAGTTGATCGAACAGGTCGTCAATTCTCGGCAAGGGATACTTGTTTTTGATTGTTAGAGCGTTGAGGGCTCTGTAATCAATACACATACGATATGTTCCGTCCTTCTTAGGTACAAACAGCACTGGTGCTCCCCAGGGTGATGCACTAGGACGAACAAATCCCTTGATCTGTAGTTCCTCCAGTTGAAGCTTCAGCTCGTCAAGCTCCTTCTTCGCCAGTCGGTATACATTGGAGGATACTGGTGCAGCTCCGGGAATTAGCTCAATAATGAACTCCACTTCTCTGTCAGGCGGTAGGCCTGGCAATTCTTCTGGAAATACGTCCACAAACTCTGCTATAACTGATGGAAGTGCTGTCTCCATCGCCATGTAGGCTCTAGGAGTCTGGCCTACTCCTTGCTCTATGGTTCCTCGGGCATATTCGAACTCCGGGTGATCTGGGGGTCTAAAGATAACACTATCCTTACGGCAGTCTAAGATAGCATCGTTCTGGCTTAGCCAGTCCATGCCTAAGACAACGTCGAAATTTGGCATGGGGAGTACCAAAAATTGCGCTCTTAGTCCTCTACTACAAATAACTACCGAACAGGTTTCGATAATGTTGGTAACTGGAACAATACCTCCTCCAGTAAGTATTTTCCAACACTTGGGTAGCGGGGAAGTGGATAGCTTGTGTATGGCTACGAAACTACTGGATATGAAAGACAAAGTAGCCCCAGAATCGAATAATATAGTTGCAGGTAATGATGCAACTAAAATGGTACCTGATATAGTTTCCCCTTCAGGCTCTTCTGTAACTGCAGCTAACGCAAAGACTTGTCCCTGTCTTTGCCCTCCAGGTTGTTGTCTGGCCTTGAACTGGGTCTCCTGAGTAGGCAAGGGTGCTCCTCTCTGATATCCTCCTGATGTGGAGGGTAGCATCTTCTGGGCTTGTGCTCCTGGCTTCTGCCCTTGCTGAGGTGTTGCATCTCTGCATTGTGGGCAGTCTTTGGCCATGTGTTGGCTAGCTCCACATAGCAAGCATAATCCCAGCTTCTTTCTGTAGTCTTTCATAAAATGCCCCTTTTTGCCACAAAAGTGACAAATCGGGAGCTCCTTCTTCTGGTAAGGCCCCGTTGTCTGCTGAGTCTGATATTGGGGACGACGTATAGGTCCTCCTGCTCCTTGCTGATTCTTGGCCGGGAAGGTTGGATTTGAGCGTTTTGCTCCTCGGCCAATTGCTTCTTGCTCCCTCGCTTCGGTAAGAACCTCGTTGTAGGAGATTCTTGACTGCATTATTGTGTACCTCTGGAGCTCGTAGTTAAGGCCATGGTGGAATCTTTTAGCCTTCTTCAGCTCGTTCGGGATCAGATCAGCACCGAAATGACTCAGTCGGCTAAACTCCGCGTCGTAAGCATCGACAGTCATGTTTCCCTGCTCCAGGTACAGGAATTGAGAGTATAGGGCATTCTGGACTGTCGCTGGAAAGTACTTGGCGTTGAAGTGCTCCAAGAATTGTTGCCAAGTTTGGTCTTTGTCGACGCTGCGCTCTATGGATTCCCACCAGTGATGGGCGTTGCCAAGAAGTTGGCCCCTTACAGCGGTCATCCATAGGTCGGGGGTGAGTTGCGATCCTTCTAGCAGCATTTCGGTGTTGGAGATCCAATCGGAGATCTCCTCAGGAGTTTCGTTGCCTTTGAAGTCTCTCGGGCTCATTTGGCGGAAGCCTCGAACTGTGCCCGCTGGTTGGACAGGTGCGGGTGCCGGAGTAGTAGCTCTCTCCAAAGCCGTCATCAGAGTCTGTCGCAGAGCTTCAGTCTGCTGCCACTGAGACTGTCTCAGGGCCTCAGTCTGTTGCCACTGGTTCTGCAACATAGTCTGGAGAAACTGCAACATTTGAGGTTGACCCTCAAGTTGTGGCATTAGGATGGGCAAGGCTGGAGGTGGAGGCAATGGTGTCTCCGCCTGCGGTGTTGTCTCCTCGCCAGAATTCTGGTGATTGGACGGGGTTCCTTGGACACTTGGCGAGGTGTTTGTGGCTTGGTCAGCCCCATTATTCGCAGGTTTCCCGGGTATGTCCATATTTCTGAAGAAAATAGAGTAATAAAAAAAAACACAAAGGAGATGATAATTGATAATCAAGCAAGATGCAAATATTTATATAAAAGAAAAATTAAAATTTTTTTTTTTTTGTCAGTGAGGATGAGACCTAATGTTTCTATCCTATTGCAGGCTTGCTGGACATGTCATCATACCACTAGCAATGTAAAGATAGACCTGCATAGGCCACCACTAAAACCGTGTCACGCCCCAGTTCCAAAATGTCAGGAACTAGGCCACGTGTCACTGGCCAGCTGACACATCACTATGGGCTTAATCCACTTTGATGGACCCAAAGGGACGTGCTACGCTGTCCTAAAATACTACAAGTATAGAACAGGTAAAACTATCTCATCCACAACAATATGTCAGGAAAACAAGTGCTGAAATATATATAAAATTGAGTCTGATACAGTACACAACTGGTGAGAATACAAGTCTACTACAAAAACTGATAATAGCGCAGAAAAATCAGATAGACTAAGCAGTGTCTATCTGAGCAAAACATCTCCATCTCCTGGTGGCAGGCCTCTAGGGTCAAGCATACTCTGAGGGCGTCTCCTCGAGATCCTCCTCAGTAGCACATCTGGCCTCCTGATCAGGGCCGTACACAGTGGGGTAGAAAGCCTCGTCTAGATCTGGCAGGGAACCAGGTCCTCAGTGGGACGTAACAAGATACAGGAAATGACATGCCAGGTATGTAAATACTGAATAAAGAAAATAAATACAGGGTGCTAACCATACTAAGTGAAAATGCATGTAAAGATCCAGTAGTACGCATGGGAATGTGTGGCTAGACATACGCTGACATAATTCACCAATCGTGGCGACTGGCTAGTATATGTGTCGTATGCCCCCTGACTCAAGGGCACTCTGCAATCGACCATCACTGGTACGAAGGTATAAATCATATATGGAGGGGGTGTCCCATACGTCTACTAGTTATCTTTCCCATCCCAATGAAACTAAATGTCAAGTCGTACATTTCCTGAGTTATTCTAATCCGTGATGCGGGTCACACGTACTGGTAGTTAATCAAATACGCAGCTCACATCCATATATGTAATGCAACCATGTTGCGTGTTCTCGTGATGGGGTCTAGGAGAATATTAGGATATTCTCTCAACTGTTGGTGAGTCTGTAATATCATGTCAACATAACAGTTGACTGTACCCAAGGCAGTCTCAGGTGATCATGGTATATGAATTTCAGAGCAAAGTAGATATCAACAATTTTAATTTAAACAATAACTTGGCAAGGTATACTTGCCTACTCCCTGATAGTGTTGAAACCCTGATTTTACAGTCAGTTGTGAAGGTGTTGGTGACAGGGGGTCACTGGCTGTGATGAAGTTGGTTTCTGTTAAAACAGATAGGTTCGTGAATATCATAGCTGTAATATAAAGCATATATATATACACATATATAATATAGATATATATATATATAGTAGGTATATATATAGATATAACAGTATATATAGTATATAAAGAACAGATAAAAGCAGGCATAAATATATAGTAGCAGGGTATATCCACTGCTATAGATAATATAGTATTTATCAGGGTGTATCCTCTGATTTTAATAATATAGTAGTCAGGGTATATCCACTGAGATATATTATTATAAATTAAAATGACAGGGCAAGAATTGTAAATGTATATATCTATGTATAATATTATCAGGGTCTATATGTGACCACTGGATAATAAGGTACAATATATGATTAGGCTGTAATATCCAGCACAATATATAATATATAATATTAAATTGAAATAACATTTGCAAGAATTGAAATATAATATATATAATTAAGCTGTATTACCCAGCTGGATATTAATAATAATATATATACATATAGATAATATATATATATATATATATAGATATATATATATATAATATAAGTGCAGGTATATAAAATAAATAAACCAAAATGCATAGTATAAGTATACATATATACTGTGTATTTTTACAGTGAATTATTACATAATATATATTTAAAGATATATATATTATATACATATATATAATATATATACATATATAACATATATAATTATATGTATTATATACATATATATATACATAGTTATATTTATATATGTAAATATACATATATAAATATATAGTATACATATATAAATATACACATATATATATAATATAGTAATATACATGTATATAGTATAATATACTGTATTTATATAGTATAATAATATAATACATGTATATAAATATACATATATATATCATATATACATACATATATATATATACATATACATATACATATACCTATATACGTATATACATAGGTTTATAGGGTTAGGGTTTATACCTACTGGCAAGGGGGGTCCCACACGGTGTCGCCGGCGGGAGGACGGCGGCGGAGCTGGCCGGAGGCGGTCGGAGGAAGGAGAACAGCAACAGCAGCTGTTAGCAGCAGCAGCAGCAACAGCGGAGTGCGGGGGCTGCCGGCGGCGGAGGAGCGGCGGGGGTGGACGGGCAGGTGGTGGGTTCGACAGAGGGAAGGACGGCGGTCAGTTTGGTGATGGTGGCGGAGCTCCACGACGGCTGTGGCGGCGGCTAGGGGCCGCCGGAGGTGAGGGTGGTGGTGTAGTCGGGATTCTGGCCGGGGCACTGTGGGGGTGAGGGTGGCCGGAGGAGGTGTCGTGGGGCGGTGAGGGTTGGTGGTCCGGTGGAGGGGAGGACGGCGAGTCGAGTGGGGGTAGTGGTGGCGGTGCAGGGTGGCCGGAGGCGGCGGGGGAGGTGGCTCGGGTGGTGGTGGCTGTGGGTAGCAGTGAGGGAGTGGGGTGTTTGTGGAGGCTGTGGCCGACGGAGCAGGGCGGCGCTGGCGGTGGGGCTTGGCCGGAGGGAAGAGGGGAGGGTGGCGAAGGGTTGGCCGGAGTTTGGCCGGAGACGGTGGTCGGAGACGGCGGCTGTGAGGGTTTGAAGAGTGGGGGGGGGTCGGGTTTATATAGGTTTAGGGCCAATGGCAATTTCGTAAATAAGGTAAAGTTTGAGGGTATTTTGATAATTTGATAATTTGGGATATTTTCTAGCAGATTTTTCTGGAAGTTATGGGTGGGTCTCACTCACCTATGGTCTAGCCAATAGGATTAGGCCACCTAGCATACAATTTTGCATATAAACCCCTAACTTTTCAATAATTGCATAAATGCATAAAATTTGTATTTTGCGTAATTTTGCAATTTACCAAATTTCAGATACTGATTTCCCGTAATTCTGAATTATACAAAAATGAGGGAAATAGCTGGGGAAAATATTTTGGAAAGTGTGGGGTGAGTCTGGGCAGGGGCAGGGTCTGATTCTACAGGTGATACAGTCATCGTATTTATTATTTAATAAATACTGCACACGGTGTTTACTATTTATTTTGAGGCTGTTAGGGTCATAATCTTTCTATGGTGTCAATACGATAATTGTAATACAATTAGAGTAGAATATTATCGTATTTTTGGTTGGGCAAAACAGGTGTCTATTGGTCCTCAAATCACTAGGGTACAGAGGTGGGTAAAGAGCAAAAATTTAAATAGGAAATAAATAAAATGAAGCACCAAACAAGGTTTCTGGAAGTTGCTAAAAATACAGAAAGTGTAGTCTAACAAGTCTAGGGCAGGTATGTGAAATTTGTTTAGGGTTAACAGCTAGTGTGATGCCCTAATCAATTGTAATGAACAGGTGCACAATCAATATTTAAAAAAAATTGTCTTAAATCTAATTAATCAAAACTAATCCTAAATTACTAAATTCTGGTCGAGGGAGTTTACAGCAACAGGTACAACGCTACAAAAAATATGGAAGCAGAACAAACGTCTCTGGATGTTGCAACAGATATCACCAATGATTCCAAAATATAAGAAATAGCTAGAATTGACTACCCATAAGTCTAATTTGGACGTAGGGGCTAAAATGATAATTTTGGGCCAAAGCGGGTCCACATGTGGGCCACTTAGCACTGAAAAGCATGCCAAGGATAAAGGTCTCTAAATTGAAAAAAATATATAAGTCAAACAAATGCTAAACGACGATACGAACTCAATAGTATGTCCAATTTTGGATTCCGGTGAGCCGATCAAAAAATTACTCGTCAAGTCGAATCGTGGGCCCCACAAAACGGCGTTTCGTCGGCTGTCTCAAAATCGAGCGAAACTCGGGTCACATGATAAGTCAAACGTTGTGATTCCATTGCCGCAAGTTCCGTTTCGCGCCGGAATCAAACTAATTGTGTATTTGCAAAACACTGATACGGGGAACCTTCGACGAATACGGGTTGATTCCGGCGCGCACACATATCCGAATCAACTTTCACGAAAGTCCACACGTCCGGATATACCATACGCTTCATTTGATATAATTGGTACATGACGAGGCAGTTCCGTTTGGTGGGACGCCCTCTGTATCGTAAGATTTGGGTTTTTGAAAACAGTTTTTGGGAATCAGAATAACTTGACAAATATAGCAAGCTAAGAAAAACTAAAAGTAAGATTTTGATCTCGTATAGGTTGTTTAAAAGTCTGCTGAAATAGATTTTCTTATTCCACGAAGTACGGCTAAAAAAATGGCTTCCAAAACCACTCCTCGGGACAGTTTATGTACTCATAAATTTATTATTTTTCTTGATTTTGGAATTCAGTTTTCTTAGAGTACATCACGAAGTAACAAAATACACTTGATGGGATTCCTACAGGGTCAAGTTGTGAGCGTATAAAAAAAATCTGATCGAAAAAAGAATGAGAGAGGAGGAAGATATGGTACCTAGAAGGGGGATTCGTGGAGGGCTCCTGTTGTGCACGAGTGCTACTGCACCCGCGCGCTCCAACGGTCGCCTGAAGACGACTGCCCACTGCGGCACCCGATCGCTCAGGTCGGCGGCACTGGGAGAGGTAGGTGGCAGTAGTAGTAGTTTAGGGTTAGGGTTTAGACGTTAGATATATATATATATATATATATATATATATATATATATATATATATGTGTGTGTGTGTGTGTGTGTGTGTGTGTGTGTGTGTGGAGGGAGAGAGGGTCGTGAGTGGGGGGGGGGGAGAGAATCAGATCTACCGCGCGGTGGGGGGTGTTCTAGTTAGTTAGGGTCGGTTTAGGAATGTTTGTCGGGGTAGGGTTAGTTATTTAGGATTTATATTAAGGAAAGATTGGAAAACATTAAATAAATTCTAAAAACATTATATATGAATGTATAAAATTATAACTAAATAAGGATTGATGTATGTATAGAATCAAATATATATATATATATATATATATATATATATATATATATATATATATATATATATATATATGTGTGTGTGTGTGTGTGTGTGTGTGTGTGTGTGTGTGTGTGTGTGTAAGTTAAATCAATTCTAAAATTATTTATATTTTTGTGAAATTAATTTTAAATAACTATTTTTATAATTAACTATTCATGAAATTTATTTTCCATTTAACTAAGAGAATACGCTAAAAAAATTCATCATTTAAATAAATAAATAAATAAAATACTTAAAATACAAAAAATAAAATTATGGTGGTTTATTATCTACACAACTTACAAGAATTTCGTCCTCGAAATTAAAACCAAAGTACGATTTTTGAAAAACAAGAGAAGGCAATATAGTAGAAATGGCTAAGTACGAATTATCGAACCTTAAATTTGGAAGGGTAAGATAAATAAATAGGTACAAATCTAGAGGTCAGTAGGGTTTGGTTTAAGTAAGGTGATATGGCACGAATAAGTTTGTCACTTCCCATTCCCGATATACGTATTTGGAACGTATTTTATTTTAACATGATTGCATGTACATAGAGACTACACCCATTCTTTGGTTTAACCTGGTTCATGGTTTATTTTGTGGGTTGGTTCAACTTATGAGAACCTTTGGTTTAACCCTCAAACCCTACCATATATAACCCAATATTTTCTCTCTCTCTCTCTCTCTCTCCTCATTTCTTCATTTCTTCCTCCTTCTTTAGTTTTCTCTCCCATTTCATAGGCAAGTATACTTGCATGAGAAATGAAAAAATCCTCCATATTGTTGTTCCATTATGTTTATCTTGTATTTCTAAGCACTTTTAGTTCTTGGAGTTTTCTGTTTTGATGGATGGATTAGTGTAGATCTATATTTCTAACTTAGGATTTTATGGATTTTATGAGTTTTTCTTGGTTTTTATCAATTAAACTTATGTCTTTGAAAACCAATTTTTTTTACATGATAGAGTTTTTAATTTAGAGCATTTTGGCTTTTGGTTCACCTGATTTGGACAAAAAATGAGATTTTTATGGACAAAATAAGATTTTAGGTTTTTGGAGCTTTTCCGTCACGGTTGAACTTGCTGTTGGAGAAAATGAAGTCTTCATGCGGCCAACGAGCTATGCGGCCGAGAGTGCCATGCTGCCCGAGAGAGTTATGTGGCATAAACTCTTGTCGCATACTGACAACATGCGTCCATCTTGTTGGACGCATGACTGCTGATTTGCACAGTGTCCTTGAACACTTAGTGCTTTCACTCACTGAACGAATACAAATTTTGCTAAGTCCTAGAGAACTCCAAGCGGCAGAGGACTCCATGCGGCATTGAACCCCATGCGGCACCGACACCCATGCTGCCAGGAGAACATGCGGTCCCTATTTCTTGGACGCATGACTTTGAACCTATGGCACTTATTTATATAGTTTTGTCTTTTCTTCCTGACACACTTTTGACTTGTCACCTCAGTCACATCAGTCACTTTATGTCACATCACTGACACTTTATTTATTTGACTACCACTTCAACACTTTTTTCAAGGAGTAGACTTAACCCTGGACATGCGGCATGACTTCATGTGGCATGACTTTATGCGGCCTGACTTCTTATGCGGCCATGATTGTTATGCGGTCTGACTTCATGCGGTTTAGAGACCCATTTGGCCTTGCTTGTTTTGACTGAATGTCTTATTGACTCTTGTGATCCAATGTATAATTGGTAATTGGACTCGAATACTGTATCCGTGCTGATATCCCTATTGTCTGATTATTGTTCATGTTTTAATGTACGCCGAGATGCTACACATCATGTCACGTGTTAAAAGATTATATTTGGGTTGTGCATCAAGAATGTCTCCAAATTTCTGAACGCGTGATATTATATATATGTACATTGTTTTTCCAGCACAGATAAATGAGTCAAACTACGAAAGCGTGAGTAGGTCATTAATTGTATGAATGGTACATACACGTTCGGGTGAATCCAAATTTGACATCTAAAAGGTCAAGCCATTCTCTACTATGAAGTAGTCAACTTTGGTTACCCACTCTTTCCAGCTCTTATGAGCGAGCACTGATCATTTGTCACACTTCCTTCCAAGTATTCTCCACTGCTTATTTTGTTCATGTTGTTTCCTGCGATAAGTTGTGACATTCCTACTATTTAGGCCGAACGCATGGTCCACATCTAAAAGGTCAAGCCATTCAATGGTCCATTCCCATTATTTACTTTTTATCGACGCGGATTCCTTTCCATCCTCCATTCCACCAAAATTTATCTCCAATTACCATAAACTCCTTAACATATCCTCTTTTTACACACAAAATAGTTATATTTTTTTTTCGCGTTTATGCCTGAGTTCGAATGGAGAAGCTCCCAGTTAATTTAATTTACATCCCGTTCAAATCGCGCAGGATCACCCGACAGTGGCAACTCTTTTTATTTTTTTATTTTCTTTTATTTTCATACTAAATCTATTAATCAATGGACGTAAAATGATAAAAATGACAAACATATCTTTTATATCAATATTTATTCTAGAATTTAAAATAAGATAATAAAAAGAAGTACTAAAACTTGGTTCCTTTTCTATATATTCTATTGAGATATATGGATTGACCATGATTGACTATGATTACGACTTTGACGTTCACGGATGATTGATTTTAGTTTCACCATATCGAAACTAAAACATTAAAATGGTCCAACGAAACTTTATATAATTCTAAAATGATTAACCTAACTATAACTTCTAAAAACTTTTTAAAAGTTAAAATATAGCTTTATATAATTTTAAAATAATTAAGGATTTTTTTATATTATTCTTGTTAGATGAAGATATTGAAAATATTTTATGTTGTTTCATAAGTTGAGAACATTTTCATAAAAGTATCACTTTTGTCTTTGACGAAGAATAAAATAAACTCAATAACGACACTTTCAGGATGATGTTCTTGATTTATAAAATAACATAAAATATTCTTACTATCCTTCATCTAACAAGAGAATAATATTAAAAATTGACTTATAAAATAACATGGTGTATTCTCACTATCCTTAATCTAATAGAAAAATAATATCAAAAAGTTCAATAATTAATCCACGGCTAGACTTTTTGTAAGAGTATATAGATATGTACTTTGTTCTCCATCATTGATCCTAATTCGGTCCCTATTATTACTGTGTATATGCACGTGGTCGGCTGAATTTGGGTGCTGCAAGTGTACACGACCAACCAACTGACTTTTCATCTCTCCTCATAGTTTTCCTTCCGCCTTGTAGTCGTATATTTAAAAAAAAAAAAAAAAATTTATTTTAGTAGAATACATTCAAAGAGAATAATTTGTTTTTGACATTAGAGGAAAGCATATAAAGAGTTGAAATAGTAGGGGTTATCTGTAAATTGCCCTTCTTTATAAATCCCACCACAAAGGCAACAAAGAAAGAACACACAATACTATATCATATACCATATCTTAACCATCTCTATATCACGAAGAGAAGAAGAAGAAGAAGAAGAAGAAGGGAGAGGAGGGAATGGCAAGTTGGGTCCTCTCCGAGTGCTGCGGCGTGAGGCCCCTCTCCTTCCCCCGTCCCAAACCCGCTCTCAGACCCGCTAACCCGAACCACCTCCGAGTCCGGGTCCTCCCTTCCTCGCCCATCCCCATTAAACCCGCCGGCCGCCCAATCTATTGGCCTCTCAAAGTCAGCGCACCTCTATCAGTAATAGAATTAGAAGAAGAGGAGAAAGAGGATCTGAATGTTAACGGGTCGGATTCGGGTAAGGTGCAGCAGGAGGCGGCGTTCGACCCGGGCATGCCGCCGCCATTCGGCCTGGTGGAGATCCGGGCCGCCATACCCAAGCACTGCTGGGTCAAGGACACGTGGCGGTCGATGAGCTACGTCGCGAGGGACGTCGTCGTCGTGGCGGCCCTCGCCGTCGCCGCCGCCAGGATCGACAGCTGGCTGGTCTGGCCGCTCTACTGGGCCGCCCAGGGGACGATGTTCTGGGCATTGTTCGTCCTCGGACACGATTGGTACAATTATTTATTTATTTGACTCTCTATTTTTTTTTTCACATTTATTTCCGCATTATTTTGTTAATTTGCCGCTATTCTTAATTGCAGTGGACATGGTAGTTTTTCTAGTGATCCGAAGGTGAACAGCGTGGTTGGACATTTCTTGCATTCATCAATTCTTGTACCTTACCACGGATGGTATGTTCGAGTTATTGTCACTCTTTTTCGCAGTTGCCTTAATTGTGGAATACACTAGAAAAAAATTGCATAGCCAAATGTATGTCTACATATTCGCCAACTGACCATTAACATGACTCCCATGCTGAATGCACCAACACATAGAGCTGTTGTTAAGTTGGCAACCTTCCATAACGTGACCCTGTTATATATGTTCATAGCTATATTGGCTTGGAATTTGGCATCAACATAGAGGGTTGACGTCAACCTGACAATCCGTTATAAAACTTTGTCAATTCTTTTGTGGAGCTTTCTTTTGCTTCGTAGCCAACCCCATTACAATGGGAGAAGCTTGGATGATGTGATATGAACCATTGGAGAAGGAAAATTGATTGGTTATTTTGATTTGGAATTTGTATAGGAGGATTAGTCATCGGACTCACCACCAGAACCATGGGCACGTGGAGAATGACGAGTCGTGGCACCCGGTAACTAGTCAGATTCCTTGTTGTTTCCAAGTTTGATTGGTGTTTTTCTTTCATTAATTGGGATGATGGTTGCTCTGGTACAGTTGCCTGAGAAAATTTACAGGAGTTTGGACTCCGTGACAAAGAAGCTTCGGTTCTCGTTGCCGTTTCCCATGCTTGCTTACCCTTTCTATTTGGTGAGTGTATCTACTTTGTCAAGTTGATTTTCCGTAATGTGGGATTCAGTTTGGTGACAATTACCATGATTGTGGGTTGTTGCTAGTGGTCGAGGAGCCCAGGGAAGAAAGGATCACATTTCCACGCTAGCAGCGACTTGTTCCTTCCGAAGGAGAAGAAGGATGTGATAACATCGACCGCTTGCTGGTCAGCGATGGTAGCTATTCTTGCGGGGCTAACATGGTTTATGGGTCCTCTGCAAATGCTTAAGCTTTATTTCATTCCCTATTTGGTAAGCTAATGTCGTTAATAAAGTATTTCATTTTATGGTTTACTCTCGCATTCTGATAAAAAATGATGATGTGTGCAGGTATTTGTTATGTGGTTGGACTTTGTTACTTACTTGCATCACCATGGGCACGAAGAGAAGCTCCCATGGTATCGTGGAAAGGTACGATTGCTTGAGAATCTGACCATATAGTTTGTTCAGAATTTTTTAGCTTACGTTTATTGTCTGTTGATTCAAATTCATTGGTGTGCTATGAAAATTACTCCTTCACAGTTGGTGCAACATTTCTTTGTATGCTTATAATTTCTCAGTTATAAAAGTTGAGAAGAATCTCACTTAGTCCTAAATTTTCGCATCGTTAATGGCATGAGATTTTCTTAGGGATATTTAGACTTTGGGTCTTAGATAAGTTCCGAAATTTGTGTTTGGGTCTCAATAATATGCATAATTGGGTCTCAAAAGTGTCACCAAAAATAATTAGTGACACTTTTGGTGACACTTTTGAGATATTAGTCACACTTTTGAGACCAAAATACTAATTATGTATATTATGGAGACCCAAACACAAATTTCGGAACTTATCTAAAGACCCAAAGTCTAAATATTGACTCATGACTTTCTTACTGCTAACTGTAGCATTGTGAATGCCATGCATCTTTTCTTTTTAATTCTCCTTTCTAAACTCGTGATGTTGTCATCACAAAAAAAAAAAGGAAAAAAAAAGGAAAAAAAAAGGGAAAAAAAGAGAGAAAGCTAGCTTTCTGAATGACAATATTGATTTTAATGCGAGGGTACAATACTGATAACAAAGTTAGCCTGTTAGTTGTATCTGACTTGGGCCAAGTGGTATCCTATGTTCCGCGGACACAAATACAACATGAGATAGATGTGGATACACGGCACAGGGATACAACACTGATTTTGGGTGTTTCCTAATATGTTGCACAAATACGAACATGGGAATGGATAAGAACACGATACGGATACGGCTATGGACACTTTCAAATAGTTATGATGTACCTATTTTGCACGAATATAGATTCGGGTACTGACACGATACCATTTTTCCATATCCATGTAACATAGGTCCTAAATGCATTTGGTAGTCTCGATGTTATTGTAACTTGTGGTTGATACATGTTTGACATGAATAAAATTCCAAACAACAACAATTTTTGAGGTGCATTCTAACTAGGCAGTGGCATTATGAACGCTGTGAATTCATGTGTTAAATTGGCATCACTTTGTACACTTACTAGGGCCATAGCCAGTACTCAAAAGAAGAGGCAAGCATTCTCAATTGGAATACCAATTGCATTCAAATGACACCAAGACGAATGGAGTTACTTAAATTTAGGCTTACCAATTGCATTCAAATGACACCAAGAAGAATGGAGTTACTTAAATTTAGGCTTACCAATTGCATTCAAATGACACCATAGCCCCTACTAAATGCTTTTGCTTCTCAGTTAGTTAAATTTAGGCTTACACTAGCTGATCTCTTAACTGCTCATGCACTTCAGGAATGGAGTTACCTGCGAGGAGGACTGACAACCATCGATCGGGATTATGGGTGGATTAATAACATCCACCACGACATTGGGACTCATGTGATACATCATCTGTTCCCCCAGATTCCACACTACAATCTTATAGAAGCAGTGAGTACCACCTGTTAGTTATTTTCTACAGTAGTTTGTTTGCAATTCATTCTGAAGCCTTGTTTTGAAATATCAGACAGAGGCAGCGAGGCCGGTGCTCGGGAAGTACTATAGGGAACCGGAGAAATCGGGTCCTTTGCCATTCCACCTCTTGGGGGTTTTAGCAAGGAGCCTAAGAATCGATCACTTCGTCAGCGATACAGGAGACATTGTATACTATCAGACCGACTCTCAGCTGTCACGACAGGAGAAGTAGCTAATTAATTGTAGAATTAATTTGACTTCGTCACGACAAAGCCTTACTTCTGGGAAGGGCTCCATATTGGAGTAACACATTCTTCGTGCCTCAAAGTGCCTATTTATGAACATTATTATGCATGGAAGTTGGTAATTAGATCTTCCTATTTAGGTGTCATTCTTGTTAGAATCGTATTACATTTGTATTTATTATGGTGATATTACTTTTTTAAAAACGATCATAACATACTATAATTCAATGAAAGGATTTTTTTTTTTCCTGGTCACATAAAAAGCAATCTTGTCCACTACATTAGTCTCAAGTTAGATGAGTGTATGGTACTAGACGAAGTATTGTTGGAGTTGGTGTTCTTTTCTTTTCTTGCAGTATGCTTCCAGTATCTATGTGGTATTTTCTTTACCTCTTATTTTGAGATATATAACCAATAAATGAGTGGTGGTAGAATGAGAAGAGATATTTCTTTGTTTGATTGGTTTTTTCAAGTTGGAGGGAGACCCATTTCCTCCCAATAGTCTCTCAGTACATGTACATGTAGCTGATAAATGAGGAAGGCTAGGGTCCTTTGTTGGCTTATCTCCTCCATTGGCCCCATAGGACAAAGCTGCTGCACTTGCATGTTCTGTGGCTCTGCATTTCCATCGTTCCTTTCCAACTTTCATGCAGATTCAAAATCCAATTGGCCCCATAGGAAAGTTAGGTCAAAAAAAAAAAAAAAAAACATGTTGGTGTGTTTTCCCAACCGAGGTGGAGAACAACAGAAAGAAAAAAAAAAAAAAAATTACGAAGGGGCGGTACACCGGCGATATATCTTCCTAAATTTCTGCTTTCGCCATATTTTGGCAGAAAGTCTGGCTCACCAAAATTCTTTCTCCGGTACACCGGTGATATACCGTCCGTTTACCGCTAGTGTTCAGCTGACAGCACTAAAGGTCCAAATTTGGTATTTTCTTATTACAGTTGGATTGTGATCAACGGTTTGAATTGTTTGGGGAGTTGAGTGGTTTAAATAGGGGTTTCCTAACCATAATATCTAAGATACTATAATCAAAATGAGAGTTTTTCGAGTACAATTTCTTTAACCAAAAAGAGGAAGAAGGATTTGGATTTTTTAGGTTAATTTGGAGAAGGAGATTGCTTCGAGCAGTTATACATTGGTTCGTTTTCGTCTTTGTCTCTGGTTATAATATTTTTTCGTTGTTATTTGGAGATTTGTGTTGATCCATGTGGATCGGTGGACAAGTTTGTAGAGGGTGTATCTATTTAATTCCTTAGTTAAGGCTTTTCTGGGTTGGGCTCTAATCGTCCCGTGATTTTTTTCGTTTGAATTTTTTACGTAAAAATCAACCATGTTTGGGTTGTCTCTTTGCACTACCAAAATAAGTCATATTAGCGGCGTATTCAACGAGTTCAATACCTGACGTCGCTAAATTCTAAAATTTTAGCGAGTCCAATGAAATAAATTGTTGGTTGCAACGAATTACAACGAGTTGCAAATCTTCGAACGAAATGGTTGAGCTAGAAGGGCTCCACAACATCGTGCTCACATTCCACATTGATTCAACTTCAACAAAGTCTACTGTTAGGTAAGATGGAAACAAACTTCACTAAGAGTCGTTACGCATCGCTAGAATTTTAATACAACGACGTTTAGTAATGTTTTGCACTACACGTCACAAAAAAATTTAATAACAACGACGTTTAGCGATGTCTTCTTTGAGACGTCGCTAAATATTTAATATTAGGTGATCAGAAATAACTTTCTCCCCATTCGTCTCTTTAATTTCTCTCAAAATATCCTCTCCCCTACAAATCAAACCCCCCCCCCCTCTGTCCGATAATCGTCCGCACAACCCCTTCCGCCTTGACAATCCCCTCTCTCAACAATCCATTCTTCCTTTGTCGACCTTTCGACCAATCCGATCAAGTCCCTGTAGAAAAATAAAAAATTTGAGTCCATGCACTAAACAGCTATGCGCAAAGCCCCTCATCCAAACAACCTGATTCAGTGAAGTCAGTACTATGCGCCTGGATGCTATGCGCGCTCAGGATCAAAGTTAGGGAACTTTGGTATTTCCTAATGAAGCACTATACGACAAAGACAATGATTCTTATGCGGCATGAAGCACTATGCGGCAGAGACAATGAACTCTGGAAGGTATATGCAAATTTAAAGATAGTGATTCTTATACGGCATGAAGTATATGCGGCATAGACAGGAAGCCTATGCGGCACAAGTAGTAAACTTCATGCGGCAAGTAGTAAACTTCATACGGCAAGTAGTAAACTTTGAGCCTATTTGCTGCCTTTTTTTCCAGTAAGCTAAGAGTTAGCAAAATTTTCAATCTTTGTCTTAGGATCATCAACGGAGTAAAGAATCATCCACGACATGATCTCCATAGCTACACTTTTCCAGATTTTTTATTTGTACTTGAGTTTTGGTAGCAAACCCTTTGTACTAGTTTTGTAATTTGCAATAAAAAATACTCTTTTTTGTAATGTCTACAAAAATAGTGACTCTATTAGGGACAACCTTCTCCACCGATAAAAAGGTTGTGGCACAATCCGACGCCACAGAGATTTGTACAACTCAGAAGATGTTGGTCTTCCAGTTCGACCAACAAGCTTTCGAGGCGATGCTCTCGGGGGATAGCTCAACCCTATCACTGTGAACCGTAAAGTCGAAGAAGTCTCGCAAGACTTGGTTCCCAAAATCCTGTGCCGCATATCCTGCCAATGTCGAAGAGGATATGAAACCAAAGGAGCTGATGTCAACTGTAGAGCCAAATTATGCACAGTCTACGTCTGCTCCTCGACTGGCGCATTACTAAGGAAAAGATTCTATGCAGAAGTGGCATGCGCTCACTTCTCAGCAGAAGCTTCAATGGGCGCAAAAGCTTAACAGAAGCTCTGATGCTGTTGGTACTGCTCTTCAAGGCTATGCAAGTCCACCAACTCAACATTCGCGTTCTATGTGCGCAAAGAAGAATAGTGCTCAACAATAAAGTATTGGCAAAGGAAAGCACTACGATGCCAAGGACTTGAGTGTTTAGTCCTCTACTCAACCCATGCGCACTCAGCTAGTGTGTAGAAGAATAACAATGGAAAGAGCAGTGTTGATTCCCATAGTATGTGCAACAAGGGCAAGGCTGCTCTATGTGAAGGGCGTCCTATGCGTGTCACGCCCCAGTTCCGAAGAATCGAAAGTAGCCACGAATGTGATATCGTACAAACCTAGATTGCACTTGTACAAGGCATGAAGATGAACAAGTAATGGTGTATCTCAGAAACATCGACAATTGCAGTAAAAATAAGCAGACAAATTGAAGTCATAGTAGAATAGATTGAAAGGCATCTCTTTATTGATAATGATACTGGAATACATGGCTTACAATAGTTTTCAAAGCACTTTGGATACAACTGATACTTGGCCATTTTGGCTTACATTAATACTTATCGTCTTGGCTTACAATCTCACTGGTACAATAGAGTACAATGTTCTATACATTATGCCCTTTATAATAGAAGTAATATCCTTTGGAAGAAGAGCTTTTGCACACCCCAATAATGCTTCGATGCCTCGGGACAATTCCAGCCACTCCCCAAAGTTGAGTACCTAGGGATGTCGACAAACATGGGTCAGTACATATCGCGTACTGGTAAGCAAAACTATCCCACTCACCTAAACAAACACTAAATATTCATATGAAACATGCCATTATTAAAAATATGATCATTCTATTAGAGACTATGTTCATTTGACAGTATTCAGGATATTTAGCAACATAGTGAAAGCATGTTATATGATCAACAATATACATTGAATATGTGAAAAATATTACATATCGCTTATTAGCGATTCTTACCAACAACCCATATGTCTTATCCCTGTAAAACAATAATTAGCTATAATATAAGAAATATTAAGAATTCCTACGAATGATCGATTAAGCGTGCATAATTGTTCTTGTCAGCATGCAGCATAACTATATGAGAGCCATTGGTGATATAATTCTTGCACCACGAGGGACATGCCATATAGGACTTCGAAGGGCGTAGGAAGTGTCATTCTTGAGGTTGCAATCCCCAATGAATGTCTTATTTATATCCAGTGCTACCAAATCACTATATTTTCTCCTAGGACGAACAATCATAGTGCTCTGGTGCATCTTGTTCGAGTAAACTTACCAAACCTTGTGCTCAAGTTGTTCATGACCGTGCAACGTCTACGCAATAAGTTATTAAAGCATAAATTGCATGGTATAGAATCATAAGTAAAGCAAGCACATTATCGATCTTTCTTCTTCTTATAGATATTCTCATTTCTTATTCAGGTTGGTAACCCGTAGGTCCCAACTTACAGATCTTCTCGTGGCCGGTGTTACCAAACCATAATTATACTCACATATGAAACGTTTCCTTCATAGCTACTGTGTACTGGTGCACTTATCGCTGTACAGATATTTAATGTTCTATTCTTAGTATTATAAGCATGTAAAGTGGTTTGTATAGTATTACTTTTTTTTATGTACGACTTATATTACCGTATTCTTGTGTCAATGGTATTATCAGTTCATTATTTATGTGTTTCATTATTACAGCAATATTGGACATGTGGCATCATTATCAAGATATGAACTAAAGCAACATTCTGTTATGAAACACAATAAGGATAAATTAGCATACTTTTTATTAGGGCATGAAGGACTAGAGGAGAAAGGACAGATCCAATCACTTATACAAATATAGTCTGCATATCTCGATCACGCACATGCCTACAATTCCATAATAATAATCTGACTTGATGCACTGTCTTCTAACTTGGCATAACCATACTCTCGAATCATGCTCCATAAAATATTTTGCTCAGCCAAGTTAAGCAAAGCTGTATCATCACACCAAGCATCTCGATTTCCAGCATAACTTGTATCCTATCTGTCTGATCCATCTAGAATTTTAGCATAGTGCCTCTATGCAGAGAAGGGCATTACATTAAGGGCCAACGATCATGAGGCGGGACCCAGTTCTCAGAAGAAGTGTTCTGTCTTCAACATAATTTTTGATCCACCTATGTGCCATTTGTCTTGAATGGGAAATGAATTAGATTCTCTGTACTATGCACCAGTGTGTGCTAAGTCACAAAAATCTAAGCCAACTAGAGCCATGCGCGCTCAAGCTGCTACTGAGAAAGGACATGCGCTGCTTAAACTCATGTGTGCATCAAATGGCAAGTTATACAGACTGAACGCTCCCTGCGCTTAGCTTTCAAGCGCCATTCATGGTTAATCAACAACAAATCCATACGCCGGGCTTCCCATGCGTGTGAAGTAGATTTGTTTTAAAATTCTTTTGACCCATGCACAAGGCTTGGCCATGCGCAAGAAATAGGTCTGAAAGCACCAGCCTTACACACAAACTCCTATGCGAACTCTGTCCATATGCACAAATGGATTTGAAGGCAACCTTTCCATCAACTGACTTGCGTGAAGTGTTATGTCACAAACGCAAAGCAAACAAAACTACTACTATGCATGAGGTGCCTCCTTCAGGTCATCATTATGCTAGTATCATCATTAATTGAATATGTGCCAAAATAGCAGAAACTCCAGCTAGGCAGTTCGTGTTCCAACGACTACGTCCTACTGCACCAACCCGATAACGTTTCGGGGAACAAATGAAAAGCGAAGACGACAAGGAAGAGTTGTCCTTTGCCTCATGCTACGCATCTTGGGGATCTCCTTTTAAGAAGCTTAACCAAAAGAAGATAAACCTGAAGGTGGGTTCCTTTAACCCACCTGCTCCGGTAAGTGCACTGAGAAACCAAATAAGAGTACTTGCCCTAATATTAAAGATGCCCTTGAACCGTCAAGTGGATGTTCCTACTGAAGGCGTGTTTCAGCATACTAATCAGAGATCATGGTCTTCATATGAAGAATCTAGACCGCGGACATAGGGGTAGTATTCCTCCTGTGTTTCATATCAAACCATTGTTCCGTGAAGACAGTAAATCTCAAGGAACAGATGGAGAGGTGGAAAGACCTACTATTCAAGATGATATACCAGGGGGCAATGACCCTCTAAAAACCACAGCAGCTAGTGCAACGTCACAAGTTGGGGGTAGTAATTTTTCTAACTCTGAAGATGATGCAAGAATGACAAGCTTTCGTGAGGACCCTATACCTCAAGCATCATAAGTCGATAGTGTAGGCTCTAGCTACACTTCCTCATCTACCAGTCCACATGTACTGCCTGTATACATGACATATAACAACAATGAGGAAGGCAGAAGTGACCTCCAACACCTCAATATGTTCGAAACAATGTTGCAATATATGAATGGATTAATGCAAACAAGGCAGCATGCAATACTGGAAATTCGAGCAGCCCTGGTTCCACCATAACCTATAGTACAGGGTCAAACAAGTCCGAATCCAGTAAACAATAAGGATTCTATAGCACCTACTCTTAATCCTCCAAACGCTGGGAGTGGTTCTGTGCCAGTGATGCATAGGATTATACCTGCAACTCTATAATCAACCATTCTTCCATAAACGGACGATACAAAAGAAGCCATCTGTGCTTTTAATGCTCGCTTGGATTCCATAAACAACCGAAAGAAGCTCCAGAAGATAGGGATAAGACAACCTTACACTCTTGAGTGGAACAACATTGTCTGTCCACCCAAGTACAAGCCACAGTCATTAATTCCTTTTGACGGGAAAAAGTCTCCTAGTTAATTTTTGAATTATTTCCAATCACAAACGGTGCATTTACCAAAGGATGATGCATTTCTCACTAAGTTATTTGTCAGTGAACTAACTGACGTAGCTTATGAGTGGTTCTGCAATCTTTCGAGTGACTGCATCAAAATATTTGACGACATGGAGAGATTGTTCCTCTCTAGATTATATGAAAATAGGATGAACGTGACTATGTCAACCCTCATCTCAACGTCTCAGAGAGAGTCAGAATCTGCACGTAACTACAATGAGCGCTTCAAACAACTGGCTTTAAAGCTACCTTATGATATCCAAGAGTCCATGCTCATGGACACTTTCAGGCATAATCTATTTCCCGCAACAAAGTCATGTATGTGCATGGCATATTGTGATCAGTGGTCAACATTTATCGCCAATATCGATATTGCTGAGAAGAATGCAGGTAACATGCCTCTACTTGGGATCAAGATACCTGGATTTAGCAACCATGGAAAGCGTCCTCAAAACAACAACAATCCCACTAGAAAAGTGAAGGAGGCCCTTGTCGTACATATATCCAAAGGTGCTTCACAGTCCAAGCAAAATTATTGTAATAATACGAAGCCTAAGGAGACATTTTACTTCGACGATGATGTTGTCGTCGACATCTTTGACATACTGATGAAGAGCAACAAGCTTAAATTTCTCCACATCAAACAGCCAGAAGAAGAAAACTGAACTAGGGACCTAAGTACTGCTTGTTTCACATGTATATACATCATGCTACTAGGGATTGCTATATTATAAAGAGAAGGATCCAGCAGCTACTAGACTCTAAAGCTATCAGCCTCTACTCTGACGAGAAAAAGGTCACCGCCAACATGGTGTCTCTTTAATTTGACTCCATAGTGTTGGAAGTCCAAGACGACATCATCCTGATTTCTAAGGCAATATTGGAGATTATTAATCTTCACCGGCCTATAACCAAGCAAAAGGGTTGGTACCACTCACCACTGTAACGCCCCAGTCCTAAAATACGTAGGACTAGGAATTCGTAACATGCCAGCTAGGCATTCGACCAAACTCTGGTCTGACTCGAATACGTATAAGCTGAATAATAAGGGTAACTATCTAAGAATACTAAAAATATCTGTCTTAATCCACATAAAGAACAAAATATCAAGAATAAACTACATGTGCTAAAGTCGGCCACCCAGTAACACATAAGCTTAAATAGACCTGATAAAGGAATATGAGTCTATAAAACTAGGCTACATTAGCAGATGAATAAATAATATGAATAATAACCATAATTTTGGAAGAACTGATATAAGTACCTGGCACCAATGCCCGCAGGACAAAGCAACAAACATCAGCAAATCCAGGCAGGCTCCACAACGATCTATGCTGCAAACTAGCAAGGGACTAGGTCCTCAGAGGAATGTAACAAGGTACAAGAAACAGCATGCCAAAGTAAAACAGTATGATACCACATACTCAAGGGTAAACTAATGTAACCATCTAAGTGATATGCACGTGAGGACATCACTTGTACTCAGGTTGAAACTACTATAGGCTCTGTATCGGGGAGCCCATAGCAGCAAGTAATATCTCATAGGGCCAGTAAATGTGCCAAAGATATGAGACATAATCTAAGGCACCTCCAGTAATATATATATATATATATATATATATATATATATATATATATATATATATATATATATATATATATATATATATATATATATATATATATATATAAATATATTCAACCTATAGTATGGTGTGTCTCTCACCACCCAATGTAATCTCACGTCTTATGTCCATGATGTCTCATATCCATAATACGCAAGATCATGACCTCTAGCTGGTACTACGAGTCATAATGATATCTCTATATATGTAAGTCTCATATCACGAATCCTGTAAGCCTATACAGAATCACCATAAATAACTCAAGAAAGAATTTATCACATGAAATAGTGTCAAGTGTCCTATGGTATGACATATTTGGTAAAGCAAGTACGCAAAAAATAGAATCGTGGAATCAACTCTCTAAATGATGTTACACGACTCCGCGTATGACGTCGAAACCCGAATCTTGTTCGGACGCTAAGCAACGTCTCATGGTCCTAGGTTGAGCAGGCATATCACAAGAATATATAAAATGAAACACAAGTTGATAATATAACATGATTTACTGCAAGTTGGCAAGGAATACTTGTCTGGATTCTGAACTCAGTCAACGGCTCCTTTAAAAGAGAAATCTGTAAGTACGCCTCTGGATGCTGAAATAAACATCACCATTATTTTCAGAATACTAGAAATAGTTAGGATTTACTACCCATAAGTCCAATTTGGAGACAGGGACAGAATTGGCAGTTTTGGGTCAAAGCGGGATCCACATGTGGCCCCCACTTTGCACCAAAAAATGTGCCAAATAAAAAGTTCTCTAAATTTAGAAAATTAGTGTCTACAAGTCCAGAACAATGACACAAACTTAATAGAACGTTCAGAACTGGATTCCGATGAACCGGTCACAAAATTATCCGCCAAATGGAACCGTAGGGCCCACAAAATGGTGTTTCGTCAACGTTCTCATAATCGAACAAAACTTGGGTCACAGGACCAGCGTAATACTACGAATTCGATGGCGCAAGTTTGATTACAAAACGACAAGATCACAGAAAATTATGACAAGTTTCAGAACAGGCCGATACGGTATTTTTCGACGATACACGTTGATTCTGGTGTGCACGCACATCCAAATCAACTTTTACGAAATCCCACACGTCTATATTGATGATACGCGTCTTTCGGTGTAATTCAAATACGAAAAAGTCGTCTCGTTTGGCAGAATGTACCCTGTATCGAAAAAATTTGGGTTTAAGAAATCAAGTTTTTTGACAGATTTTAATGCTGAATAATCAACAAATAAATCAACAATAAAATAAACTAATTAAAGAGATTAAAACTCAGTTATATTGTCTAAATTACTATTTAATTTAATTTTTAAAATGGTTGATATTTTGGGAGGAAATAGGCCATGAACATGGTGGTTTGGAGCAGTTTCGAATCTGTTTCGAAATAGATTTTTAGTCAACTTTGGATTGACTTTTCTCTCGATTCAGAGCACCAAAAATTGATCTACTTGAAGGAGGTGGAAGAGGTTTATGTTGTGAACACAACACAACCTTGCCGTTCGAGAAATGATACAATATAGAGAAAAATAACGCACCTGGAACAGAGGGGGTCGAGTCTGCGCTGTACTGCGTGTGGACGACTGCGGGCGGCAGTGCATGGTCGTCGGCGGCGGCGGGGGTATCCACGAGCGGCGCACGGGTCATCGTTCGTCGGGGCTAGTCTGGGAGATCGTCCGCGGATTGCTGCTGCTGCCGTTGTCACCCGCGCACGCGCTCAAGCGCGTTCTATCGTGGCCGTACGGGGAGTCTTAGGTTGGAGCCTGAGTGGTCGCCGAGTGGCAGGGGTCGACGGAGTGCAGGTGGTCGGCGGTCTTGAACGCCCGGGTCGGCTGGGTGAAGGTGGCAGTGTAAATGGAGAGGAGTAGGGGTTACGAGGAGAGAAAACGAGGGGGTCGGGGGCTGTAGCCGAAGGGTTTCGGTTACAGTAGGGGCGGTTACTGTAAACGAATGGGGAATGGGTTTCGGGTAGCCAGATTTAGGGTTTACGGGTTTGGGTTTAGGGTTTAGGTTTAATGTTTATATTTATTATTATTAACCATATATATATGTATGTATATATAGCTATCTAAAAATATGTTTAAAATCCAAATAATTCTCAAGAAAAATCTACAATTCTCTAATAATAGTTGTACACAACATATATTTTCTGTGTAATATTATTAATTAATTACATATACAAAATATCTATCCATGAATTTATAATATTTTCTAATTAGCTAAAAATAATAAAAAATTCTTCCTTAATCTCAATAATTACATAATACCAATATTAATAAAATTTAAAATTTAAAATTTAAAATTTAAAATTTAAAATTTAAAATTTAAATCTAAAAATCAAGGGATTTCCAATCTACCAACTTATAAAAATTTTGTCCTCGAAATTAAAAATTAAACATGGTAGAAAATATTTTAGTTAAGCAAGGTTGCACTTGATTATCGAAAGATGGGGGACGTAGTTACCAATGGGATCCTAGTTTGACGTTATATTCTAAGAATAAGGATACGCTTAATCAAGGCTCTACCCAACTTATAAGAATGAAGTTGGCTGTAAAAATTTTGGTCACCCTCCTGATGACAAGAGTTATATAAGTCTATCTTCAAAGGAGGTACAAGATGTTTATGCTTTTGTGACTATAGTCACAGACTATCAAAAGAAATCTAGGAACTATTGTGACGTTAATGAGTCAATAACTCTATAAAAAAGTTTACCAGTTCTCCTTGCTCCTAATTAGGTCATGAGTCTACAAGACAATAGAAAATATCATAGCCAAATACAACTAGGGTAAGATTATACCGAGAAGTTATTCATTGTATATCATGGATGCCGAAGAATGGTTCAGCAATAAGCATCAAAAGGTGATATAACTTATCAAGGTGTTTAGTATTGTGTAAAGAGTACAAGGGGTTTAATTTAATGCAACACAAGTGTCATGGATGTAGGTTGGCATGAATGGGATACGGGTATATCGGTTGTTAGGATAATTGGGTTACCGATGTACAAGTTAATTTAATTGCAACATAACTAACTAGTATAGGTTTTCTAGAATGAGGTATGCTACGAAGGTTGTGGGGTCTATATAGAGCATGAGAGTGTATACTTGGGCGTAACAGTTGATTCTTGTGTGAAGTAGGTTCAGTTAGGCTCATATCCTATTAGTCAAAAATCTACATTTCTGGCCCTAATCAGTTTATGTGTAAACCCACAATATTCAGCTATCATTCTAATAAGACTTCTATCTTCCATTTACACTTTGCTACCAGGTGTAATCTATACTCTAAGGGTCTTGTGATAATCATCTACAAAATAATCATCAAGTCAGTATGTGATTCTGAACTTGTGTTTAATTTCTTGAAGTTAGTATCACTTCGAGATTGATCAACAATTTCTACTCGCATTGCAGTTCATAAATACTAGAATTATTATCCCTCAAGTCCATACCATAATCCTTTATTCTTGGATTATATGACCATAATATCTTTCCCTTATCATTTGTTTCCTACCCACCTTCATATTATTTTAGTATGTTAATCTTGTTTTCAACTTTAAGCTTCGCCAATCATGACCCAGTACTTTCCGCTTCGTAGTATAGATCTTCTAGGCAACTGTAAAGTGATAAATATTTAGTCATTCCTAGATCCTTCTCTTAATTTAAAATGCTCAAGATTATGTACTCCTCGTGAATCTCTTCTTGTTACCATTCTGCCTTCTTCACCTTGAACCTGAGATTTTTTCTGGTTTATTCTATGTATACCCTTCATCCAAACTACATGGTTATCATCTTGTTATAGCTTGTCATCTATTATAGGTAAGTCACTATATCTAACTCAAGACAAAACTCTCATCGTTCAATCTATTTGCTCTGTCACAGATACTAGCTTATCTACCCAAGTAATCACGGGTGGAACTCACTTGTTCAATTAACACTGACAACCCAAATAATCAAGTACATCTAATTTGATTCCGAAAGCTATACTTTAGTACTTGAGTTATCTATTTACTCAAACATTAGGTTTAGCAATCTACCTATCTATTTAGTCCAGACCTATAGTCATCAATAATTTAAGGGGTCATAAGATCTAGTTTTGATACTAAAAGTCACAAGACAACTAAAGATTTATCCACTATGGCCTGCTACGTAAGGTTCCAATTTCTTAAGGTTATAATACAAGTCCTTGTATCACCATCATGAGCCATATCTGACCCCTAGCATCTAGCTATGTATTCCCATAAAGTATTCCAATGCATTAGAGTTAAACCATCTTTCCTATCTTCCAATACTTCCAAATTACTGCTACCTTTAAGCAAGGGTAATCGTTTTATTAGTTCTAGGCCTTTGATACTATATTCAATTCTCATGCTAACAATCTACACTAGCTTTAGCATATAGGAATAACCTATCTACCTATCCTACTAAGGGTAACCATCTTCAAAAATTTATATCCAGCATGTCTTCTTCCGCCTTGACAAGGATCTGCTTCTGGAGGAAACACCGCGCACGATCGTCCATCTCTCTAAATTAGGGAGAGATGATAAACAAAACTAAAGATGTTGAGGGGATTAAACGAGTATAATTAGGAAGTCTAAGGGCAATAATCAAATGCTAAGGAATTTTTAAATCAGTTGTGGATTGAGATATTAATACTGCTAATCCTGATTACAGGCTCGCTCGGTACTGGAAAGTAACCAAAATAATTTAATCAGACCTACATAGGCCACCATAAAAATATTTAACATCCCAGTCCCAAAATATGTAGGACTAGGAGTACGTAACATGCCAGCTACGCATTCGACCAGACTCTAATCCGACTCGAATACGTATAAGCTGTATAATAAGGGTAACTATCTAAAATACTAAAAATATCTATGTCTCAATCCACATAAAGAACAAAATATTAAGAATGAACTACATGTGCTAAAGTCGGCCACCGAGTAAAATATAAGCTCAAATAAACTCGAAAAAGGAATATGAGTCTATAAAATTTGGCTACATCAGCATATGAATAAACAATATGAATAATAACCATAACTCCGGAAGAACTGATATAAGTACCTTACACCAATGCCTGCAGGACAAAGAAACACACATCACCAAATCCAGGCAGGCTCCATAATGATCTATGCTGTAAAACTGAAAAGGGACCAGGTCTTCAGAGGGACGTAATAAGGTACAAGAAATGGCATGCCAAAGTAAAACAGTATAATGCCACATACTCAAGGGTAAACTAATATAACCATCTAAGTGATATGCACGTGAGGACATCACTCATACTCATGATAAAACTACTACAGGCTATGTGTCGGGGAGCCCATAGCAGCAAGTAATATCTTGTAGGGCCAGTAAATATGACAAAGATCTGAGGCAGAGTCTAAGACACCTCCAGTAATATATATATATATATATATATATATATATATATATATATAAACATATTCAGCCTATGGTATGGTGTGTATCTCCCCACCCAATGTAACCTCACGTCTCATATCCATGACGTCTCATGTCCATAACACACAAGATCATGACCTCTAGCTAGTATAACGAGTCATAATGATATCTCTATATATGCAAGTCTCATACCACAAATCTTGTAAGCCTATACAGAATCACCATGAATAACTCAAAAAATTTTTGTCACACAAAATAGTGTCAAGTGTCCTACGGTATAACATACTTGGTAAAGCAAGTACGCAAAAAAAAAAAATAGAATCGTGGAATCAACTCTCTAAATGACGTTACACGACTTCGCGTATGATGTCGACACCCGAATCTTGTTCGGACGCTAAGCAACGTCTCATGGTCCTAGGTTGAGTAGGCACATCACAAGAATATATAAAATAAAATATAAGTCGATAATATAACAGAATTTACTGCAAGTTGGCAAGGTACACTTGTCCGGGTTCTAAACTCAGTTAACTGCTCCTGTAAAAGTGGAATATGCAAGTATGCCTCTGGATGCTAAAACAAATATCACCATTATTTTTAGAATACTAGAAATAGCTAGGATTGACTACCCATAAGTCTAATTTGGACACAAGGGCATAATTGACAGTTTTGGGTCAAAGCGGGGTCCACATGTGGCCCACTTTGCACCGAAAAATATGTCAAAGATAAAATTCTCCAAATTTAGCAAACTTAGTGTCTGCAAGTCCAGAACGATGACTCAAACACAATGGAACGTCCAAAACTGGATTTCGATGAGCCAGTCACGAAATCACCAATCAAGTAAAACCGTAGGGCCCACGAAACGGTGTTTCATAAACGTTCTCAAAATTGAACCAAACTTGGGTCACAAGACCAGTATAACACTACGAATCCGATGACGCAAGTTTTATTACGAAATGACAAGCACACACAAAATTATGACAAGTGTCAAAATAGGCCGATACGGTATTTTTTGACGGATACACATTGATTCCGGTATGCACGCACATCTAAATCAATTTTTATAAAATCTGACACATCCGCGTTAACGATACGCACCTTTTGGTATAATTTGTACATTACGAAGTAGCCTATTTTGTCGGAATACCCCGTATCGAGAAAATTTTGATTTAAGAAATCAAGTTTTTGACAGATTTTAACGCTGAATAATCAGCAGATAAATCAACATTAAAATAAACTAATTGAAGAGATTAAAACTCGATTATGTTGTCTAAATTACTGTTCAATTTGATTTTGAAAATGGTTAATATTTTGGGAGAAAATAGGCCATGAATATGGTGGTTTGGGACAATTTTGAATATGTTTTGAAACAGATTTTTAGTCAACTTTGGATCGACTTTTCTCTCGATCCAGAGCACCAAAAATCAATCTACTTGAAGGGGGTGGAAGAGGTTTATATTGTGAACACAACACAACTGGCCGTTCGAGAAATGATGCAACGTGGAGGAAGATAACACACCTGAAATAGAGGGGCTCAAGTTCGCGCTGTGCTGCGCATGGACGACTGCGGGTGGCGGTGCACGGTCGTTGACGATGGCGGGGGTGTCCACGAGCAGCGCACGGGGTCGTCGGTCATCGGGGCTCGCCGTGGAGGTCGTCGGCGGATTGCTGCTGCTGCCGTTGTCACCCGCGCACGCGCTCACGCGCATTATATCGCGGCCCCGTCGGGAGGCTTTGGTCAGAGCCGGAGTGGTCGTCGAGTGGCCGGGGTCGTCAGAGTACAGGTGGTCGGCGGTCTTGAACGTGCGGGTCGGCTGGGTGATGGTGGCAGTGGTGGTTTAAAAGGAGAGGAGTAGGGGTTACGAGGAGAGGAAACGAGGGGGTCGGGGGCTGAAGCCGAAGGGTTTCGGTTATAGTAGGGGCGATTACTATAGACAAATGGAGAATGGGTTTCAGGTAGCCGAGTTTAGGGTTTATGGGTTTGGGGTTAGGGTTTGGGGTTAGGTTTAAGGTTTATATTTATTATTATTAACCATATATATATGTATGTATATATTGCTATCTAAAAATAGGTTTGAGACCCAAATAATTCCTAGAAAATTTTTATAGTTCTCTAATAATAGTTGTACACTCAAAAATATATTTTTTGTGTAATATTATTAATTAATTACATATATAAAATATCTATCCATGAATTTATAATATTTTCTAATTAGCTAAAAATAATAAAAAATTCTTTCTTAATCTCAATAATTACATAATACCAATATTAATAAAATTTTAAATTTAAATCTAAAAATTAGGGGGTTTACAACCACTCCGTTTGGTAAGATTATGTGGATTCATCCCGACCTTCTTTTTGATAGAGGACAAAAAGCTAATTCTACTTCCCAATGTCACGCCCCAGTCCCAAAATACGTAGGACTAGGACACGTGAGCATGCCAGCCGTATGAATATGACACTCCAATATATGGAACCCATAACACACGTACGCTGTATATGAATAACAGAATCCATTAGTGGTATAAATCCATCATACGTCACATGGTATAATCTAGATCTCATCCAAAGAATCCATATAATTAAATGAGTAACCAATATCTATAACTAGAACTCAATATAAAGCATCTGATGATGATAGTCGGATGGACACAAATCTACTACTGAACTAAAATATAGAATAGTCAAGATATATACACATAAGAATATCAACCACCAACCATGGGCTCGACAAGAAGACCTCATCGCAAATGCGTAGCAAGTCCGGATCTGTGCTTCTGTGAATACTCATGAACAATACACCTAGAAAGGGACCAGGTCCTTAGAGGGACGTAACAAGATACATAAAAATATGCCATAAAGTAAATACTGTAAAACTCAAGGGTGACCTAACTATCTAAGTGAAATGCAACTTGAGGACAACTTGAGTGTATGGGAAAGTGTAGGCTAGACATATGCTGACGTAATTCACCAATCATGACAACTGGCTAGTATATGCCATATATGCCCCCTATAACACAGGCGCATGAATATAATAACGTCCAACATTCTCTAGTGTGTGGTATCTGCAACGTCCATCATTCCGAAGAATGAGATATCTGTAAAATCATCAAGTAACGTCCAACACTCTAGGGAATATGGTATCTGTATAAATAATAACGTCCGTATCACTCCGTCGAGTACGGTATCTGTATAAAGGAGGTGGTGTCCCATACAACTACTAGTCGTTCTCCCCGCCCAATGATCTAAGCATGTTGTATCCACAACACTCGTCAGCTACTACGTCTCGGCATCGTAACTCTGGCTCATAGTCTATCGTTAGAGCAAGGGTCCATCCTTACAACCAAACAAGGACAAGGATAGGACCATCGTACCACGCTAGTCTATGCTCCACTTACTAATAACTGCTAAGTCATCTAACATGCATCACTATTAGCAGTTATACCCTATCCGTCGCACGCCTACACGTACAGGTGGCCAACCACCTATGTAGGACCGTGCCCTACATGAGACTCACAATACGTGTAAGAAATGTGTCAAGGCTTGGGAGTCATACCAATAACTCCACAACTTTAGGTGATTCTACTAGACACTAGGTCACACACTGTCCTAACGTCAACGCATTCGTTGACTGCACCCGAGTCTCTCTCGAACGCGTACAATTAAATAATAAATATGCAGCTAATAATACAGAATTTAAATAGTACAACAAGGCAAGGTATACTTGCCTGGCGATAAGGCTGTATAGCACCAATAATCTGCTCCTGAAGTCGCGTAGATAAATCCAACAGGTCTCCGGGGTCAGCGTGCACAGGTACGGAATCGGGGGTGACTGCTACGGGTTGTCTGGCAAGGGTGACGGTGATTGGGGTTGCTAGGGTGATGGTTAAGGGTGATACTAATTATGGTGATTAGGTGATAAGGTGAGGAGGATGCTGTAGAAAGTGACTGGGATAATAGTGATGATGATGGTGAAGGTAATGACTATGATGACGATGATAATAACGATATGGATGACGATGACGATGGAAGCGATGATGCTGATTACAGATGACGAAGATGGTGATGTGTTTGATGTTGATGACGAGGTTGATGGTGCTAATGAAGATGACGAGGCAATGATTAGGGTTTTATGTGTTGAGGATGGATGATGATGATGATGCCAAGAACGATGATGATGACGACTAGGATAAGGATGACGATGTGGACGATGGTGATGATGACGACGATGTCAATGATGACGATGAGGGCTACAATGGAGGTAATGATAATGATAATAATGGTGATGTTTGTGAAGATAATGGGAGGTAACGATGATGATTACATGATGGTGATAACGACCACGATGATGATGGTGGATGAGGATGATAAAGATGACTAGGATGATGATGACGATGTTATTGGCGACGATAATGATGATGATGAACAAGTGATTAGGGTTAGGGTTGGTAATGATTTTGATATACCCATAGTGAAGATGATGATGAGTATGATGATGTTGATGCTGGTGGTGGCTGCTGATATTTCGGCCAGTGGAGAGGGAGTCCGGCCAGCAGGAGGAGAAGAAGGTCAGGAAGCAGGGGCTGAGGTCGAGGAGAGGTGGTGATGGGTGGTGGACAGGGTGGTCCGAGGTGTAGCTCGGGAAGCATCGAGGGGGATGACTGGTGTTTGTGGTAAAAAACGAAAAGAAATGAAAGATGTATTCAAGACGGGGTTTATACAGGACCCGCGTTCTTTTGTTTACAAACAAACTTGTACAATGTAATCCTATACGAGGATGTGGGAGTACAATTTATTTAATCTGGGTATAAATTGCTATAGGTGTCTGATCTGCAGTCGATCACATTAGCCCTTGGACCACACGATGGTGAAGAAGTGCCGTAGAAGACAGGAAGCAGCCTCGGAGGTTTCAGAAAAGGATGGATGCACGATGCCCAGGTCACCGATCCCTATCCTTTGCCTGAGCTCCGGGTTCCTCTCTCTCTCGATCTCCTCTCTCCTTGCTCGATCTCCAATTGTTCGACCTCTTCTCTGAGTCTTCAATTTTTCGATCTTTCAATTTTTCCATCTATTTCTCTGTTGATAGAGGTCTCTATTTATAGAGTTTTAGTGACAGTGACCACTCAGTTGGTGTAAAAACCGAGGAGTGGACAACACAGCACCCTTTTATACGACGGTTAAAGTAACCAATGCCTGCGTATGGATGATCTTTTGAATGAGCGTGTGACGCGGGTCCAACTAAGGGACACAACGCGTACAATTGCTACGAAGATCACGGCGTAAAAGCCACGTAGGTAGGTATCCCCCGTGTAGAAGAGGTGGGCGTAAAAGCCGATGTCTGTCACCGTGGCATAAAAGCCAAGTAGGCATAGAAGCCGGATGGGCGTAGAAGCCCGACGACATAAAAGTCGGGTGAGCATAGAAGCTGAGGAGGCGTAGAAGCCATCTGGGCACAGAAGCTGAACGGGCGTAGGTGCCTCTGCGTAATATGCTTGGGGAGGCGTGGAAGCCGAGAGAGCATAGAAGCTGAGGAGGCGTAGAAGCTATCTGGGCACAGAAGCTGAACGGGCATAGACGCCACTGCGTAATGTGCTGAACGCTGACGTAGACGTCCTTTAGCCGGAATCACGGCTTTTGAAGATATTATCAAATCCCTCGCATTAAATGCAGAGATCTGCCATCATTTTGTGCATTAATTGCGAAGACGTGTTCTGAAGGACTGCCACCGTTCAGGGACGTGCCTCGAGCCATGTGTAGAGAACAGCTTTTGACGTGGCAGTCTGTTTGTCTTCTGCAGGGCGTAGATGGTTCTCGTCCGCCTGTATGGAATAAGGCAGTGTATCCCTTTGTATGCGTAAAAGCAGTTTATGCAAAGAGAATGTCACTAAACGTCGGTTTGGTGACTCTTCATCAAATCCCTTGCATTAAATGCAGAGATCCACCATCATTCTGTGCATTAAATGCAGAGGCGTATTTTTGAAGGCCCGCAGCCCTTCTGTGCGTCAGTCGTGCCTCGAGAAGACCGTTACCGCCTTGTACGCCTAACGCAGAGACGTGCCTCGAGCCCTGCACAAAGTGCAGCTTTTGACGTGGCGGGCGATTTGTCCGCTGTGGAGCGAAAACAGCTCACGTCTGCCTGTGTAAAACAAGGCAGCATATCCCCTTGTGTATGTAAAAGAAATAGTTTACTTAAGGGAGATGGCGGTGACTGACAGCCTGGGTCGTAGTGCCGTGCCATCATTATAGCCGTCGTCTGGGTAGCCGAGCCGTATCCCTTTGTCAGAAGTTCAGACGTCAGGTTCATTGCAGGGTCTGACAGGTTCGTCTCGGAGAACACGAAGCGTTCCTCGTACGCTTTAATACCGCATTTGAAAGCGGATGTGTTTTACGCCATATAGGCGACGAAGCCCTCTGCTTTACGCTCTGAGGCAGCCTGGACATACTGCACTTACGCGGATGGTCCTGAGAAGCTCTTGTCTGGCCTGCTTGGTGGCTCTGAGGTCATCTCTTTACGCTGCCCCGCACCAATAGGTTGCGTATAGTCATCCGGCGTATTTTTTATGCTTCTACAAGACCCCCTTCAAAGCTTTTAAATTCCTCGGAATTTGAAACGCTTTGAATGAAGCATGAACCGTCCCTAGTAACTCGGAACGCCTTCTGAAATGGAGCCCGAAACGGTCAAGTTTGACACGTTCTTTCAGGCCGGTCTTTATGGCGGATTTATTGGGGGTAGGTGTGACCTCTTTTGCCTATAAAAGGGCTGAGGAGTTAACTTGTTTCTTCCCACATTTCCTTTCACCATGCTGAGATGATCGCCGGAGTTCGTCGGGTCGACCTGAGGAAGAAGAAGACCATGTTCTTCCAGCATGTAAGGAGCCGAACAAGACGGCGTCTTCGAGCAAGTGTCATCTGCAACGATGAATCATGGAAGGATATCTTAGCCTCCCTTGCTCGGCATAATCAGCGACTTCATGTGGCATCTTGTCCAGGAGAAGGGAAGGGTCGTATCAGACCACACAGCCTGCAAGCTGTATATTTTCTCCTGAGACCCCTGCGGACGAGATTAGACAAACTGTAATCTGTCATCCTCGATCGAGTTGGGTTGAAGAAGCCTCAACTGGATCGTCCATGGCGTATGGAGGATCTTCTTGTTCATGACTGTAGTGGTCGATGAACTGCCATGGAAGAGGAGGAATACCTTTGTAGAGGGGATTTCCCTCATATGTAATCACGAAAAATGAAGAAAAATCCCTTGTAGACAGGATTTCCCTCATATGTAATTATGATTTTAACTTTAAATAAAGTCATCTTTCTTCTCTGTATATGATCATTTGCCATACGTCGCTGTGAAGTCTGAATATGTGTTGCTTTGACACGTCTGATTCTGTACGCCGACTCTGATAAAAAGAGCATTAGGTTCCGTCCTGTCTTTTACGCATAACTAGTGATGCGCAGCTGCTTTAGGAATGTAGGGACCGCATAGAATTCTTTGTCCCAGACATCATCTTCAAGAGTGATTTCCCGAAAGTCCCTTGGAACAGGGCGAGAAATGGCTATAAAACTGAGCCGCCGTCTTGAACTGTAGATGAAAATTCAGACTGGGTTTCTGGATGAACTTTGAGTCGACCCGCGAAGAAGAGTGATTTTCAATGTTGAGCTCTTGCATGCTTCGGGTACTTGGGATATTTTTGAGGTCAAGAGGGAGTATCTTCTGTGTGAACTCCTGCAATTGACTGCTTTGAGCACTGTTCGGATATGCGGAAAGTCAGAGATCCGTTAGTGTAGATGAGCTAAAAATCATGAGTTCGTAGCCTACCGAGTGTAGAAAGCCACCGAGCGTGAGATCGTAGGTTTGTATCTGCTAAGCGTGAAGTCGTAGGTTTTTAGCCTCTCGAGCATAAAAGCTACTGAGCATAAAAGGCATCCGGGCATAAAACCATAGACTTATAGCTTGTGAGCGTAAAACTGTAGATCTGTAGCCGTCGAGCGTAGAAAGCTCTTTAGTGTAGAACTGTAGATTTGCAGCCTGTAAAAAAGAAGTCTTTCGAGCATGAGGTCGTGGATCTTGTTGCCTCCGAGCGTAAACTAAACACCACCGAGCGTGGGACCATAGGTTAGTATATGCTAAGCGTGAAGTCGTAGATTTGTAGCCTCTCGAGCATAAAAGCTACTGAGCACAAAATGCATCCGGGCGTAAAACCATAGACTTATAGCTTGTGAGCGTAAAACCGTAGATTTGTAGCCGTCGAGCGTAGAAAGCTCTTTAGCGTAGAACCGCGAATCTGCTTTGCACGAAAAACTCTTCGAATTTGCTGACTGTCCGTCTTTCGAGAGTTAGTGGGTTGCCGTAGTACCCAATCATAACCAAATATTAATTTGCGAGATTTGGTTAGGGTTTCGAGGAATCCGTCCGAGGATTCGAGGAGTCGATCCGAACCCTATATATACCCCGAGATTTTGCGAGAAAACTTTTCATCCGTCTTGTGCGAAAGAGAGTCTTCGTGAGTTTTCTTCTTCATTCGTCCTCCGAGCACTCAGAGTTTTCAGAAATGGCCCCGAAGCAAACCCCTTCCTCTAAGGGAAAGGGTGTAGGTTCTTCTTTCCATCCTTCCGCCCCAGCGAGGGAGTCTTCGGTCGGGCAAAATGAACTTCATCCTGAGCAAAGTATCCCGCCGACGAGCAGCGCTCCCGGCCTTAGAGGTAGAGCCTTTTGGATGACAAAGAATGACAAAAAATCTTTCGCACACGTTGAACGTGACCGCGCTAGGTCGTCTTCTGTGCTGATAGCCTCTTTGAGGAAGATGATACACGGAGACGTTTTCATCTTTTACGCTCACATTTCTAATGTGCCAGCGTAAGAGTTCCATTATTTTCCCAGTTCTGGGCGTAACAGCTCCGACTGCCGAAAACTTGGTGTATGCTATATAAAATTTTAGTTTTACGCCTGGGGACGGAACCTTCGGCGTAATAACTAGAATTTTTGGTAGCCCGGCGTAAAGCACGGATCGTACGCTGCCAGTTACGTCTCTGGATGAGACTTCCTGCGTAAAATGGCCAAATTTGTACAGTCTTGGCGTAAAGCACAGACTGTGGCTTCTGGGTCCCCGTGTTGCAAGATTTTGTAATGACGTATTTTTTTCGCACTTTTACAGTTAATTTGGGTGAGTCTCCACTGGCCGAGGTGATGGGTTCGCTGCCGGGATGCTGCACTCGAACTATTTGGAGGATCTGTCCCACGTGGCATTTCCTATCTCCGGACCCCAGTATCCTGAGGGAAGGGAGCTTTTGATATCAGCTCAGGGTGAGTGGGCGCTGCAGAATATGATTAACGGGGAGCCCCTGACGTATATAGACGGGGAGCAGTACATAAAGCCAGCTTATCTCTTTGGGGACATGATTGATAAACGGTCCCAAACGAAGCCTAAGAGAGAACCTTGGGTATTTCTTGCCGGGAACCTGGTTTTGTACCTGCCAACGATGCCGAGGGATTATCCCATCTCGGCCTTCTTCCATGCGACACACCCTAGGAGGATGTCGTGGATCCTGACCCCCGATCTTCACGGCAAACCGGGGAAGATCTTTCATCTGAAAGGAGCTGACCAGGGGTCGTTCGTCAGCCGTCCTTCTGACCTCGTGACGTCGTTCAGAGGACTGTGCCCGGGCAGTGCCCCGAGCGAAGATAGTCTAGTGATCCAGCCGGTCCAGTTGCCAACTTTCTGCAACGACTTCATGGGGCGAGGGGGAGTATATCCCAAGGAGAATCCTCGATGCAACGGGTGGATCACTCCAACAAACCGTCGATGGGCTTGCCTAGTTGACTGGGCCTTGAAGCACTGTCAGAGAGAGCTGGAGTGCATTGGACTGTATGCCGCTGTGAGCGCGACCAGTGTTGGGTTGCCTCCTAACCCTAACCTGTACTTGGCACTGATGGAGCGATACATTTCGCTCACCGGGACTTTCGCCACTCCGCAGGGGGAGTTGGGATTGGCCCTCCATGAGATGGCAGTGATCTCGAGGCTGTCGATGGGGGATACCCCCTATGAAGAGTATGTCCCCACCAATCGGGAGTTGGGGGATTCGGACCCTCGGGTAGTAGAGGTGTATCAGGAGCTGATGTGCCACTACTTTGCGTGCACTACTTTTTATGATGAGCCTTCTGACTTGGCCCATACCACCAAGTGGACGTCCTATCTCTTCTTCCACCGGGCCAGGGCCGCCAAGCCGGAGAAGGTTTCGGGGGGCAAGAATGAGCCCGTAAATTGCTTGGGCGTGCTTAGTGCCCAGGTCATCGAGGCTCTTATGGATGACGCCAAGGCTCCGGACCAGATTCTTGACGACGGGGTAGGAAAGTATCCTGAAGGCACTAAGGCCTATAGCTACTTGAGGCATTGCCGCAAACCTCTGTCCAAGGAAGCCCAGTTGGCTGGTTTCCTCTCCATATGGCTGCGTCGAGTAGTGGTGCCCGATACTGCATCTGCGGACCGCATTCACCGGAATATCCTGTGGCCTGCGGTACGTCTGATGTTTGGGGCGAGACTGGGCTTGCTTCCTGCTATGGTGTGCCGTATACAGGCTGGCCTGAGAGCCATGACTGACGGGCTGCTCGCCGATGAGACTCGGCGTGAGAGCTTTCCTCGGGTGGAATTACCATACCTGTATTTGATGGGATGGTTAATTCTGCATAACCCCCGGGTGATGTCCCCTGGCTCCGGTAGTAGCCCAGGGGGTAGCTTCCTGCTGAATTATAAAGACTCTCCCTGGAATGTGAACACAGTTTTAGACTGTAGGCTGACACTGGGCCTCAGTCACGACAGGAAGCTCCTTTGTATTGTCCCCTCTGTACATCGCAATCAATCGGGGATCAGGCTGGAGGATTTAGGTGGAGAGAAGACCAATCTTTCTCCGGAGGCTGTCAAGTGGTTGATCTGTATCAGGCCTTCCCACTTGTTGTATAGAAGTGAAGATCATTGCTTCTTCGAGCCTTACTTGCCTAGTCGGTTTGTAAGGCAATTTGGGTACGACCAGTTGCACGTGGGCAATGCCGTCACCAGCTTCAGGTCCAGGGGCGGACTCATCGATGGAGCCAGAGGATGGCGATATTTTGTCATGGGATGTACTGGAGCAATCTTTACCGTGCCGGTCGTCACACCCTCCACGGAGCTGCGCATCTTACATTCGTATGCCCAGTTCTACGTGGCGGTTAACACTTCCACCGTGATTTTGACATGCGTGGGAGTTTTAGGGTGCCGTCTTCCACGCCTGGGGGAAGAGTCGAAGTCCCTTCGGTTTCTCCTAACGAGGGTGAGGAGTTCGCTACTCCTGATGAGCCGTTGGTGTCGGTGCCGAGGTGTAAAGTGCCTCTGCCTGCGGGGGCCTTGGTAGTCTCTGGGAAGCGAAGGGTCGCTGCTCCCAAGGAGGTTTCTCCTCGCAAGAGGAAGAGGACGGTCAATCGTTCTCTTCGAATTCCTGGTATCGAGGCCCCTAGACAGGAATCTGTTGTTTCGCCTGCCGAGGATGTTTCCTTGATCGGAGGTTCCTCGCCTTCTAGGGAGGGACCCTCAATTTCGGCTGGCGGTGCCGAGACACTTCGTCTTGAGGATGCCGTCGCCGCTACCGCCTCCGGTAGTGGTACGAGATTGCCGGTGTGGCCGAGGCAGATGGGAGAATCTTCCCTTAGACCAGCAACGGATGAAACCCCTGCCGTGTCCGTGAGTATGCCTGGCGAGGTCCCAGCTGACGAACCTCGACCGCGTCTTGGTGGAGGCTTGGTAGAGCTCCTGGCGATGTCGGTTGGCCCACCCCCTTCTCCAGGTATGACAGTTCGCATTACGTCATTAAGGCGTGATTTAGCTACCTTGGCTGCAGATGCGTCGTATATACCGCTGGCCACGGGTAAATATCATCTTTAGGTCTTCTTTTTAGAAAGAGTACCCTCATATTGATATCAACTCCCTTGTCCTCTTCCCAGGGGATGGCGTCTACGGGGAGTACAGCTTTGAAGCACCTTCTGACCTCGCTCCGGCTCCTGGTGATGACACGGAGGCGTTCGACTTTGAGGAGGAAGTATCTTCGGGGGCCGGCCCGCTTGTTGAGGGGGGTCTGATATCCCAAGAAGAAGAAGAGCCTGTCATTGCGACTACTTCGGTCGACGTGCCTCTTTTGGTCGCACCACCTGTTGAAGTGATGGTTGTGACCACATCGTCTGCAATCATTCCTGGAGGGGGACTTGCCAATGCTGCGGCCACTCCTGGCGCCCAATCGGATCTAGCTGCGTTGACTGAGCAATATACCAGCGTCTTCTACGCTACTTTGAAAGTGCTGATACCGATGGTGCTGAAGGGGAATCTGGACCTCGAGCGCCTGAAGAAGTCCTCTCGGATCCCGATAGAGGCGATCCGGGATTTTGACGGCACCGGGATAGCTGATGCCCTGGAGGCGATAGTTAATGGTTTGGAGCAACCCATTAACGAATATCTACGGCTAACTCGGGACGGCATTGAAGCTGAGGTCCAGTCCAGATACAACTCTATGACTGCGCGTTTTACCAAACAGATGGAAAGCTTGGATAAACTCATTCAAACACGTCAGCTAGAGATGGACGAAAGAACGACCGTCGTGGAGGAGGCCCTTGCCCTTCAACTGAAGTGCCAATCCGAGCATGAAGGGAACGTAGCGAGGGCTCGTAAGTTGAGAGAAAAGCTCGCTCAGGCGGAGGAGTGGGCTTCCCAGTCGTTGGCAGGTCTGGATGTAGCGACTGGTCGACTGAGCGCAGCACGACGGGATCTGGATCGTGCAGAAGCTGCCCGTGCGGGTGTTCGTCGGGCGAAGGCCGAATTGTCCCTCAGGGGAGACAACGAGGCACGGCTGGAGCAGGCCCGCGCCGATGCCTTGGCCTGCAGGGATGAGAGGATAGCTGTACTGGCGCAGCAGATTCACGATCTGACCGCTCCCCCACAATAATGTACCCTTTCTTCTTCTTGCTTCCCAGTGTAATTCTGCTCTTTCTTGGGAATAAAGTGAACTCTTTCCTGACTTTGTGGACCCATCATTTCGGAATATAAATGACAGGTTTGGGCGAGAGTGATATCAGAGGTAGTATGGACGTGATAAACTCTCAAAAAACTCTAGCAGGACATATTTATTCAGAGGTCATACGGACATGATAGAATATGCTTTGACTAAGGTTTGTAGGTAAGATACTATCAGAGGTAATATGGACATGATAGGCTCTCAAGAAACTTTAGCAGGACACATTTATTCAGAGGTCATACGGACATGATAGAATATGCTTTGACTAAGGTCTATAGGTAAGATACTATCAGAGGTGATATAGACATGATAGGCTCTCAAGAAACTTTAGCAGGACACATTTATTCAGAGGTCATACGAATTTGTAGGTAAGATACTATCAGAGGTGATATGGACATGATAGGCTCTTAGCAGGACACATTTATTCAGAGGTCATACGGACATGATAGAATATACTTTGACTAAGGTCTGTAGGTAAGATACTATCAGAGGTGATATGGACATGATAGGCTCTCAAGAAACTTTAGCAGGACACATTTATTCAGAGGTCATACGGACATGATAGAATATGCTTTGACTAAGGTTTGTAGGTAAGATACTATCAGAGGTGATATGGACATGATAGGCTCTCAAGAAACTTTAGTAGGACACATTTATTCAGAGGTCATACGGACATGATAGAATATGCTTTGACTAAGGTTTGTTTTGGAAGTAGTTTTGTCAGAATTGAGGTTTCCGCTATATTCTACCCGAGCAGAGGAGATTAAGCATAGTACCTTTTCAGAAATTTGTCGTTGATAGGAGCCATTAACAGGTCTCCATTAGGCTGGGCTAACCTGTAAGCGCCATTTGAGAACATTGTCTCGACCACATAAGGACCTTCCCATTTGGGCTGGAATTTGCCTTTACTCCTGTGGGTAAGAATCATCGGCCTTCTTACGGCTAGAACTAGCTCGCCGACTTTGAACACTCTTTCCTTTACTTTATGATTGAAAGTTCTGGAAATGCGTGCTTGGTAGAGCGCGATGTGCTGCTGAGCTTGGAGGCATTTCTCGTCTAATCCTTCTAGCTCCTGAAGTCTTAAAAGGTCGTTCTTCTCTTGAGTCAGCTCGTTCGCCACGGCTATTCTGAGTGACGGGATTTGGACTTCAATGGGGAGAACTGCTTCACTCCCGTAGACCAGTGAGAATGGAGTATAACCTGTCGGTGTTCGTACCGTTGTGCGGTATGCCCAGAGACATTCGCCCAGTCTCTCATTCCAATCTCTTTTGTTCGAAGAGACGAACTTCTTCAAGAGTTTGATAATGGTTTTATTGAAAGCTTCCGCCAAACCATTAGCAGCTGGATAATATGCCGTAGAGGCAACATTATGTATCCGATTTTTATCGCAAAATCGATAAAACGCTTGACTGATAAACTGAGGTCCATTGTCGTGAATTATCCTCCGAGGTACCCTGAAGCGATAGATGACGTGATGCTTGATGAAGCTGATCATATTAGACGCCTTTACCTCCGCAAGAGGGATCGCCTCTGCCCACTTGGAGAAGTAATCCGTGATGGCCAGTATGAACTGGTGACCCCTAGAAGAAGACGGGTGAATAGGACCAATGACATCCATACCCCATGCTTCGAAAGGCCAGGACGCAACCGTGGAATGTAGATATTCGGACGGCTGATGTATAAAGTCTACATGGACCTGACAGGCCTTGCATTATTTTGCATAGCTGATCGCGTCTGTGATCATAGTGGGCCAATAGTAGCCCATTCTCCTGATACGATCCTGTAGCTTAGGGCCGGGTTGATGCGCCCCGCATATGCCGTCGTGAGCTTCACGGATGATCAGCTGTGCCTCTTTGTCAGAGAGGCATCTCAATAGCAGTCCGTCATAGGTCCGGCGATATAGGCATTGTGAAGATGCATCAAAGTAGAAGCGTAAGGATCGCCTCTTGACGGATACTGCTTCTTTAGGGTCTTCCGGCAAGATTCCGTATGCCATAAAATCTATGAAAGGACTCTTCCAATCTCGTCTGGGAGGATCGGCGTATGCAGCATAGCTACGTCTTATGTGAGAGTTGTTCTTCACACAGAATAAATCTCTGTTAAGAAGGATTACCGAGTTCTGCCTTCTTATAGGAGTAGCCAGATCTGCGGCTAGACTGGCTAGGACATCAGCTTCAAGGTTCTGGGATCGAGGCACATGCTCCAGGAAAAACCCTTTGAATGTCATGGCTATCTCGACTGCTGCTTGGTGATAGGGGATGAGGTCTGGATTTTGGACCTCATATATTCCTCTGACTTGATTGACTATAAGCAGAGAATCTCCGAAAGCTTCCAGAGATTCGACCCCCAGCTCTTGAGCGATTTGGAGCCCGATTAGTAAAGCGTTATACTCTGCCACATTGTTTGAACAGGGCTCGTTGAGAGAGTATGCTCGGTAGACGACGAGTTTATCGGGAGTAACCAGGACGATTCCTACTCCTGAAACCACACTTCCCCTAGGACCAGTTCTGGAGGCACCATCAAAGAATAGTTGCCATGCGTCAATTTTCGTCGTGGAATTATATTCTGCAACTTCGTCAGGGATGTCCTCGTACAACTTGGAGGTCTTCGGGATTGGATGAGCAGCTAGGAAGTCGGCCAATGCTTGGCCTTTGATGGACTTTTGAGGGACGTACACCATGTTATATGGTGTTAACAGCATCGCACAAGTTGCGAGTCAGGAATTAAGAGCACTTGGCTTGCTCATTAGTACTCGAAGAGGGTTGATTCTGGAGATAATATGGATAGTCTGGCCGGTGACATAGTGCCGCGTCTTCTGGATAGCGAACATCAGAGCCAAGCATATTTTCTCCACTGGGTTGTACCGGTGTTCGGCCCCGACCATCATTCTACTTAGATAGTAGATAGCCTGTTCATGCCCTACATCATTCTTCTATGCAAGAAGAGCTCCCAGGGAATGGTCCATTGCCCGAACGTATAGGAAGAATGGTCTTCCTACGACGGGAGGCACCAAAACTGGCGGATGAGTGAGGTAGCGTTTGATATCGTTAAACACTTGTTGACAGGCTTTGTCCCATACGAAGGATACACCTTTCTTCATGAGGTGAGAAAAAGGCTGACATCTTCCGGAGAGGTTGGATATGAATCTCCGGATGTAAGCCAGACGACCTTGAAATCTCCTAAGTTCCCTCAGATTACGAGGCGATTGCATTTCTACGATGGCTTGGACTTTCTCAGGGTCCACTTGGATGCCTTTGGCAGTAATGACAAATCCCAGGAATTTGCCGCTAGATACACCCAGAAAGTTTGTAGGATTCATCTTGAGTTGATGTTGGCACATTAATTCGAACACCGACTTTAAGTCTCGAATGTGATCACTTTGAGGTGACTTTTGACAGCTATGTCATCCACGTAGCATTCCACCGTTTTGCGTAAATGCTCATGGAATATGTTACTCATAGCTCGTTGGTATGTTGCCCCGGCGTTCTTTAATCCGAAGGGCATTACTGTATAGCAATATACCCCCAGTGGCGTTCGAAAGACGGTATGCTTCTCGTCTCCAGGATGCATCTTGATCTGATTGTACCCTGAGAATCCGTCCATGAAAGACATGCGTTCAAAACTGCAGGTGTTGTCGATCATGATGTCTGTGATGGGAAGAGGGAATTCATCCTTGGGGCAGGCCGCATTCAGATCCCGGTAATCGATGCAGATGCGTATTTTCCCATTCTTCTTTATGACTGGGACAACGTTGGCGACCCAGTCGGGATATTGTTCCTCCCGGATGAAACCGTAGGCTATCAACTTTTTGACTTCGGCTTCAATGGCGTCCATCATATCCGGGCGGAACCGGCGCTGGTGTTGTTTACATGCTTTGAATCGGGCGATATGTTGAGTTTGTGGGTAGCCATCTCTGGATCAAGTCCTGGCATATCCTTATAATTCTACACGAAGACGTCGATGTATTCTCTTATCAGTTGAATAACTTCTTCCCTTTCGGCTGGGGAAAGATTGTTACTGATAAATATCGGCCTCGGTGAGAGTTCATCCCCAACGTTGATCTGGATAACTTCATCTTCAGTGGGGGGTTCTCTCTGCTCGAAGCGGAACTCCCATTGTGTATCCATCTGTTGAGCCCAAAAGTCATTTTCGAATGGCTCAGACTCTGGCTCGTTTGCTTCGCAGGGATCTGTCACTACCATATTTACTGATAATGTTCGTTCGCGAGCGTCAGGTAAGTCGGAGGGTGACGAGCCATCCTGATAGGAGGAAAGGACATTCTCGCTTGATTTGGAGGCGGCGGCATACCCTAACCCGAAACGGGTCTGTTGATAGCGGGGATTGCCGAACAGTGGCGTTCGTCTGCCCTTCCCGTAGTTGAGGCCTGGCTTTCGCTCCAAGTCGTAGCCCATGTTTTGCATGATCCTCAATGCCTGTGGGCTGTATTGGTGGACCTGCATTTTCCCAGTATCGTTATCGAGAGAATCCTTTTGGACAGTCGGTTGGTTGCGCACGCGGCCGAAGACTATTGTACGCTGATTGCCGCAGATAGGCGGGACAAGGAAGATAGAATCCTCTTGCGGTCCATACGTTGTGACGACGTTGGATGATGATGCTACCTCCCATATGTACGGGTGATAGGAATCAATAGCTGTCAAGAAGTTCTGTGCTAATGTTTCTATATCGTCATGGGGAGAGGATTCCTGGTTTGGAATCAGAGCGTTGATATACTGGAAAAGAGGATGTTTATTATCATCTGGGGCTCGGTTCCTGGTTGCATTTACATCAGTCGGCTGCTCGTGGCGCCGGAGGTTGATGACCAAGGGAGGAAGCTTCTAGTTCGAAGTGATCACGAGAGGATCACCCCCTTTTCCTGAACCGGACTTGTTAAGGTGGATAGCCATAGGTTCCATGACTTTTGGATGAGTGGTTCGTCCCTTTACCCTGATTGACAGTGGTAGTGCGACAGAGGGTTCTTCTGGCTCCCGTTGGGATTCCTTCTCTGCCTCGCCTGGCACTTCTTTCGTGTGATTCTGATAGTACAACATGACATCGGAATAGTAGGATTCTACTCCTTTAAACAGGTTTAAGTCAGCAACCTCCGTTTGTACTATTCCTTGTGTGTCTATATACTTAAGGCATTGATGTAGAGTTGAAGGAACAATGTTGTGGTCGTGGATCCACGGTCTTCCCAGCAAAATATTGTAGGATACCTCTGAATCGATGACGTAACATGTGGCTACTGATCTGAGGTTGCCAATTTGGATCCTTAAGCGAATTTTTCCCAAAGGCTTGCTCTTTCCAGCGTTGAAACCCACGATTGTGGTGGTGGTGAAAGCTAATTCGCTAGTAGGAATCCTCAGCGGCCTGAGCAGACTGTGGGGGATTATGCTGATTGACGATCCTGGATCTATGTGAATCCAGTCGACCTCCATGGAACCGACGTACCCGGTGTAATAGAGGGGCCTGTCATGCCTGTTATGTTTCAATAGCATGTCGTCTTGTGTGAAAGTGATATTCGGTACCACCTCCATCACACTGTGGCACTGGGGATACGCCACTGGTTCTTCGTCGGGGAACTTGAGCTGGGTCAAGCATGTCTCCGCCTGCATTAGTGCTTCACTTAGGGCTAGACGAGTGTCCTGGGAGAGCCTGAGTAGCTCGAAGATGGACAGCCTGGCTGGTGTATTAGCCAGTTGGGCCAGGATGTCGAAGTTGTACGGCTTCTCTAAACCTTTGTTGGGAATGTTTTTCACAGGTTTATCAAAGCGGACTTCTTTCTGCTTCCCCTTGTCCGTTGGAGTCGGTCTTGTAGGATCGGTCTCTGTTATGACGGGCTCGGGTCCCGACGGTTTGGCAGCTGAAGTACCTGCTGGTGCACCTTCCTGATTTGCTCCGTAGTTATTGAGGTAAGCTTTCCCCGAACGGGTCGCAGCTAGTACCTCGCCTTCGTCTGATGGCGAAGAAGTTACAACCATGTAGCATGGCTTGTATTTGGAGTTCTTTCTAGACGCAGCTCTAGTAGCATTAGACTCCTTCTCGAGCTCTGACACCAAATCCGGATGAACCCACATGATCTCGCCTCGCCGGGTGGTTAGGGGTACCAGGTCGTGATTTTGACCCCTAGTTGGAGGGAGATTGACGATGTTCATTGTGGTCCGAGAGATAGGCGCAACACCATTCGGGACCTCCTGGGGAGGCAGATTGCTAAACTGTAGAGAGATCATGTTGGCTGTGACCGTCTTCTCAGTGTTGTACAGAGTTATGGCTTTGGCATCGATCAAACCCTGGATCTTCCTTTTCAGTATGTAACACGCCTTTGTCGGGTGGTGCACATATCTGTGGACGATGCAGTATTTGGGGTCGTTAGTACTGCCGACTTCTTGGGGCCGCTTCAACTCCGGAAGGGTGATCTTGCCACTTTTGACGAGACACTCGAATATACTTGGGATATCCTCATCATCAAAGGAGTAGACTTCTACGGCCCTGTACGTCCCTGGTCTCGTCTGCGCGGTTGCCGTCATCTTTTATCTGGACGCATTGACCGTCAGAGCTTCTTTCCCTTTTGGACCACGAGGATGGTCACTGCTGGGAGATAACTTCTTGCCTCTGTCAGAGGCGGAGATCATGATGCCATTGTCGCGCGCCTTGCGACAGTTGTCTTCAGCGGCTACGGCCGAGAGGATGAACGAGGGCCAATCGCGGAACTGATATGGTCCTGTGAACACCAAGACCACAGGAAGGAGGTTTTTCCTGTAAATGTCTACCAACGCAGAGTCTGGAACTCCTGGAGGCATCTGTAAGGCGGCCTGACGAAAATGCTCGATGAAGGTGCGAACATCCTTTTTTTCTCTTTGCTTGACTTCGATGAGAGAGGACATGGACATGTCCATTCCTCCCTCGTAGAATCGCATGAAGAATAAAGCTTTGAAGTCCTCGAAGGAAGTGATGCAGTTGTCCGCCAAGCTACGGTACCACTGATAGGCTACTCCTGAGAGACAACCTTTGAACACCCGAGTGAGGAGGGCGTCGTTCCCTTGCAGCAACACCGTCATCATACTAAAATTATTCATGTATTAACTTGGCGATGTTTTTCCTTCGAATAGGGCCATGGTCTGAGGTTTGTACCTCGGAGGGAAAAGGACCTCTTCCCAGATAGCTGGGTAAGGCTGGTTGATTCCCAGTTTCTTGAGCTGATCTTTGTGCTTCAAGGCATCGAACTGGGCTTTCAACTCCCGTACTGCCTGTATCGGATTTTTAGTCGGAAGCGGGACTACGGAGTGGTGTGGAGTTGGTTGTACCGTGACTCCAACGCGAGGCAATATATTCTCCGAAAGCGGAGGAACCGCCGACTCTTGATCTAGAGCAGGTCCTTGGCTTGGATTAGATGGTGGCAAGTTCACCCCCACACGTATCTGAGTTGGCGGGACCGATGCTTGAGCCATGGTAGTTGCGTGCTGGGTTAGCATCATCTGGTGCATGTTTTCCATCATGGATTGCATTTGTTTCAGAGATGTCTCCAGCGTAGTGATGTGTTGCTCCGCATTTCCTGATGGTGAAGCCTCCTCGCGTTCATCTTCAACGGCGTAAACTCCCATCTCCCTGGGTGTCATTGAAGGATGAGTGTAGGTCGCTGTAGAAGTCGACTCTACACTTTCAGCATCTGATTCGGGGGCCTGGCGATCCTCAGCGTCGGAATCAGAAGATGATGAAGCTGGTCGCCATGATCTTGCACGAGTGTTTTGGAATACCCCAGTTTTAGCGTTTCTGAGGAGCTCATTGAACCTCCTTCGGCTCGGAGGCCTGGAGGGATGACGTCTTGAGTTCGAACCTCGTCTAGGCATGTGTGAGGCCATGTTTACAGATGCATGTGCGGGCTCCTTTTCCTAAAAAGACAGGGAGTAGCTTAACCGGTCGAAAACTGGTCGTCTTATTTTAGAGCAGCAACAGTTAATCACAATTCTATGGCTATTGCAACAGTGCTCGCCAGGAGGCATTATAGACATATTGGAAGGTTTTCTCTCTTTACGCTTCTGGATTAGATATTTGCGCAGGTCAGGAGGAGTTGCAGAAGAAGATGATTGTTTGTTTCCTCTGCTCCCATCAGTGGTCATGCGGAGGTTGGGCACCATGGCTCTTGCTGTGCCACTTGTGTACAACAGGTTGGCCGTCTGGGTGGCGGATAACCCCCGGGGAGGTTGTCTTTCCACAAATTGAGCTTGCACTACGCCGAGGGACTTCGCCTGGCGTATTTTGGAGATTTGCTCAGGCTGGCGTGAAGCTGAAGAGGTCCTCAGTCGGCCATCGACTTCTCACGTAATCCGGAGGGTATGCAGATTATGCCCTCGCTGGCGTAAGGGGCGAGAAGTTGCGTATTCTGCCGCTTGTTTTTCTTTGCGGAGATCATAGCGCTCATCTGGTTCCCCGTAGAGGTCAGATGTCATCTTGTGCGTGGAGCGTGACCTGTCCTTCTAATTTGGTGCTAAGGCATCATCAGAAGTTTTGTCTGTACCGCGCGTAGTGGGAGACTGGTTTCTGCGCGTAAAGCACAGTGGATACTTCTGGGTCAGCACTGAGGCTTTGCCCGAAGTTTTGTCTGTACCGCGCGTAGCGGGAGACTGGTTTCTACGCGTAGAGCGCAGTGGATACTTCTGGGTTAGCGCTGAGGCTTTGCCCAAAGTTTTGTCTGTACCGCGCGTAGCGAGAGACTGAATTTTACGTGCGGGGCACGGAGGGAGCGATGCTACAACCTCATTGGTCGAAGAGATCGGAGAGACCACAGGAATGGTAGAGGATGTCTTGGGCATCCAGACCTTGCGTAGCTTTCTGTTGTCTTGGACAGAGAGAGGGTGAGAGCTACCCCCGGTTCGAAGCATGTCTTCGTAGGCCGACTGGTCGAACTGGACGACCAGTGTCTTCTTCGCGGTTCCTATAGATACCGCGTCGTGTTGAGCAATTACTTTCTCATCAGAAGAGAAAGACGTCCCCAGCAGAGTCGCCATCTTGTTTGTGGTAGAAAACGAAAAGAAATGAAAGATGTATTCAAGACGGGGTTTATACAGGACCCGTATTCTTTTGTTTACAAACAAACTTGTACAATGTAATCCTATACGAGGATGTGGGAGTACAATTTATTTAATCTGGGTATAAATTGCTATAGGTGTCTGATCTGCAGTCGATCACTTTAGCCCTTGGACCACACGATGGTGAAGAAGTGCCGTAGAAGACAGGAAGCAGCCTCGGAGGTTGCAGAAAAGGGTGGATGCACGATGCCCAGGTCGCCGATCCCTATCCTTTACCTGAGCTCCGGGTTCCTCTCTCTCTCTCTCTCTCTCGATCTCCTCTCTCCTTGCTCGATCTCCAATTGTTCGACCTCTTCTCTGAGTCTTCAATTGTTCGATCTTTCAATTTTTCCACCTGTTCCTCTGTTGATAGAGGTCTCCATTTATAGAGTTTTAGTGACAGTGACCACTCAGTTGGTGTAAAAACTGAGGAGTGGACAACACAGCACCCTTTTACACGACGGTTAAAGTAACCAATGCTTGCGTATGGATGATCTTTTGAATGAGCGTGTGACGCGGGTCCAACTAAGGGACACAACGCGTACAATTGCTACGAAGATCACGGCGTAAAAGCCACGTAGGTAGGTATCCCCCGTGTAGAAAAGGTGGGCGTAAAAGCCGATGTCTGTCACCGTGGCATAGAAGCCAAGTAGGCATAGAAGCCGGGTGGGCGTAGAAGCCCGACGGCATAAAAGCCGGGAGAGCATAGAAGCTGAGGAGGCATAGAAGCCATCTGGACACAGAAGCTGAACGGGCATAGACGCCACTGCGTAATGTGCTGAACGCTGACATAGACGTCCTTTAGCCGGAATCACGGCTTTTGAAGATATTATCAAATCCCTCGCATTAAATACAGAGATCTTCCATTATTTTGTGCATTAATTGCGAAGACGTGTTCTGAAGGCCTGCCACCGTTCAGGGACGTACCTCGAGCCATGTGTGGAGAACAACTTTTGATGTGGCAGTCTGTTTGTCTTCCGTGGGGCGTAGATGGTTCTCGTCCGCCTGTATGGAACAAGGCAGTGTATCCCTTTGTATGCGTAAAAGCAGTTTATGCAAAGGGGATGTCACTAAACGTCGGTTTGGTGACTCTTCATCAAATCCCTTGCATTAAATGCAGAGATCCGCCATCATTCTGTGCATTAAATGCAGAGGCGTGTTTTTGAAGGCCCGCAGCCCTTCTGTGCGTCAGTCGTGCCTCGAGAAGACCGTTACCGCCTTGTGCGCCAATCGCAGAGATGTGCCTCGAGCCCTGCACAAAGTACAGCTTTTGACGTGGCAGGCGATTTGTCCGCTGTGGAGCATAAATAGCTCACGTCTGCCTGTGTAAAACAAGGCAGCATATTCCCTTGTATATGTAAAAGAAACAGTTTACGTAAGGGAGATGGCGGTGACTGACATCCTGGGTCGTAGTGCCGTGCCATCATTATAGCCGTCATCTGGGTAGCCGAGCCGTATCCCTTTGTCAGAAGTTCAGACGTCAGGTTCATTGCAGGGTCTGACAGGTTCGTCTCGGAGAACACGAAGCGTTCCTCGTACGCTTTAATACCGCATTTGAAAGCGAATGTGTTTTACGCCATATAGGCGACGAAGCCCTCTGCTTTACGCTCTGAGGCGGCCTGACATACTGCACTTACGCGGATGGTCCTTAGAAGCTTTTGTCTGGCCTGCTTGGTGGCTCTGAGGTCATCTCTTTACGCTGCCCCGCACCAATAGGTTGCGTATAGTCATCCGGCGTATTTTTTATGCTTCTACAACTGGGAGGGGGAAGGAGAAGGGGCGTGGTTCGTGTATGGAGGAGGACGGAGGTGGTGATGGGTGGTGGAGAGGGATCACCGGAGTCCGGCGAGGGGAGAGATGGTCGAGGGGAGGAGGGCTGGATGTGGCAGGAGTCATGTGGGTGGTATTTGAAGAGGAGCCGGCGGGGAACTCCGGGCATCGTTCAAGCGAGGGGGCTGGTCGAGTGGAGGCGGTTTGGCCGGTCGTTTAGTCGGGGATGGAGGAAGAGAGAAGATGGGAGGTAATGTCGACGAGGGGCTGCGGGGGTGCCGTGGTGGTTGCGGTGATAACGGCGGTAGTGGTTCAGTGGGAGGCTGCGGCGGAGTCTCGGCTAGGCAAGCGCAGGCGGTCGGGATGGTGAGGGGATGTCCGGACGGGTTGAGATGAACCGAAAGTCAGAGACGAATAGGAAATGGGGGTGGCCGGACTGAGGGGGAAGTCACTGCTGCCCGACGACGACTCCGGCGGGTCTCTTGCAAGCTCAGGCGGAGGTAGGGGAGGTGAACAGTACGTGAAGGGGGGGGGTGTGTGTCGGCTGAATTATAAATTTAGGTTTTGGAGTTAAATAAAAAAAGAAAAGAAAAGAGGTAATTATATACATGTGAGGGAGGGTTGGTTTGACATAGGAATATTTTGACTTTGGTCAACGCTCTCCTTGGGATGGGCCTTGGGCTCGCTTGGGGATGTTGGGAGGGCTAGAATTTTTGCATTAATTAAATGCAAGGATAGGTTTAATAAACGGGGCGATGTGCGCGCGTGCACATCCCGAAAAATTACAGAAAAATTCATGTGAAGGGAAAATTGGGTTTCTTTACGTATTGTCCAATGGTGTGGACCCTCAATGCACTTTTGCATAAAAATGTCCAACAATTGGAAAATTTGCACAAAGATAGAAATTGGGATTAAATTAATTAAAATTATCGCGTACGGTGTTCTGGATTTAATTAGGGATACATGGAGATAAAATTAGGTGGGCGACAAGTATCAGGGACGTAGAGGGTACAGTATAAAATATTAATAAAATTCAGGTCGCACAAAATAGTCAAGATTGTGTTCCCGATTTCGATTGGGACGTACATGGGTACAAAGATGGGATTTATTTAGAATTATGAAATAACGTCCGCGACGTTTATTGTGCGACTAAAATGTCGCACCAGAAAGCATGATTATAAATTATACCAGGGTCAGAATAGATGGTGGGCACGTCTAGGACAAGGTTGTGAAATTTGTAGACAGACAATGGCCAGTGAGGTGCTCCAATTATCGAGGCAACGGTAATGTGTGCTAAGCGTTATAAGGTATCGCATGATTAAATAATTGTCGTGTTCTAGTTCTAATTACCTCAAACTAGCCCTAATTTCACTATCTAAGCCAAGTAGGCCTAATTTTGGGTGAGGGGGTTTACAATCTACCCAACTTAAAATAATTTCGTCCTCGAAATTAAAATAAGGCATAGTCTGTTATCCCTTTACATACATAAGGCAAGTCACTCGCGATATCTTTGCGATAATTAAAATTTTAATCAATCCTTCGTAATCACTTCAAAATTAGGATGGTCACTGTCCAAATCAAATTTTAACCTATTGTACTTCCTCATCAACATCCAGTTTTAATTTTAATCCGTATAATATCCTCGCATATCAAATTTTATATCGCAATCTTCAACTAACAAAATCTCTTTTAGAAATAATTCTAATCAAAATTTTCCTCCTATTTTTTAACTTGTGAACTTTTGTACTTCTTCAAATTTAAATTAAATTTATATCCTCAATAGTTCAAATAGGTAATCCTGCAATCAAAAATTTCTTTTAATTTAATCCTCAAATTCGAAATTTAATCCGTCCATGTCCATGTTTAGAGTTCTATTTATTTTTCTCGAGGTTTAAATCGTTGATTCAATCTTCAATATTAAAATTTTAAATCATATGCTCACGTTTTGGTATTTGGGTTGCCATATCCCAATTTTTTTAAAAAAATTCATCAATCCTTTATCATATTAATCATTCTTCTAGAAATCTCAATTTTAAAATGACTTGAACCTCTACATCCAATTTTTTTTTCTCGATCACAAACTAAGGGAAGTTTCTCTTGAGTTGATAATGCAACTGCTACCCAACTTAGGATCTACCCCTTTATCACATAAGGCTCTTACATTTTAGAAATCTCATCCCTCAATTTTACTTAATCCTGTTACTCAATCCTCAAAAGGTTTAACACCAAATATATTACATGGGATATGCGCTTGGTTACAAAATAATCATCAAATAATGTATTCGGCCCATGGGATACATCTAATACTATCTGTGTATCAACTTATGCTAAGCACGAGGTTTCGTCTTTCCAAAATAAGGGAAGACGAAAAACAATAATAAAGAGTTCAAGGGGGAGGTAATAGATTAGGAGTATGGGGATCAAGGCGTTTAAAGAATTCAATAGGAATTGTCAAGGCAGTTGTGGATTAAAATCCTATTTTGGTAATTCCTATTCACATGATCGCATCGGTACAGTTATGTAACAGATACGATATGCTCAGACATATCTAGAGGGCAAGTACATTCGTCTACTAATCACTATATATCTCAATCCACGTAAAGTAGTTATATGAAGGGTGAACCAAGCGCACTATGGTTGATCAGACCGTAGTACACTGATTCTAAAATGTATTAGAGTACGCGTACAATAATATATATGTCATGAACAAGCTTGATAAAAGGATGAGCTTGCAAAACTAGGCTGTAACAGCAGCATAAGTCGAGGTAGTACAAAAATATAAGTACGCTAGATTATGATGAAAGAAGGTACAAAAATAATTTAAGCTCACAAAACCAAACAAGATACAAAATTAAGACTCTACAATCTCTACAGTTGTCATACTAACTCCTTGTCTAAGTCGCTAGTCGATCAATTAGGGGTATGGCACTTAATTTCTACAGTCTGAATAAGCACTATCTCCTTATGCAAGTCTAAAGTTGTGTCATCCTATTATAATTCATCAATGGGTCAATAGGGCTATGTGATACTATGTTGTGAGGCATACTACCCAACTTAAAACAATAAACTAATATTGTGGCAGTCTTAAGGGGATCCTACAAATTTATAAAGTTCTTGTAAATAAAGTACAAATTCTTATTGGGCTATACGAGGAACGGATCTTAGTACATATTTGGGTCTCCTATGGTATCATGTAGGTCACGGTCATCTTAAATCTTAATCATAGTGCTTATAGAACAAGTATCAATAGTATGAATGGAGAAGTTACTGGTCTTCAAGGAAAAAAAGGATATAATCTATACTGAGGTGGGGTACATGTTACGTGATTTAAAACTAAGAATAATCAGATCACAATCTAAGGGAACAACTCAAACTATCAAATTTTAACTACTACGCACAAAATTCAAAGTTCAAATTACCAAACTATAACCCTAGCAAACTATATATCCTAACATAGAATAAGATCACTTGGCTTATAATCAGAGGAGTTGAGTGGCACGAGTTAAAAGATGGAGAAAAGAAGAATCATAATTTAATCGTCGCGTAATTAGCGAACGCTAAGGTTTTGGAGGAACAAGATATGAAATAAAAATAGAGAGAGTCAAGATAATATTATGGTTTCTTAAGGAAAAGGTGGTGAGCAAATCTCCGTATTTGAGGTATGATCAAGGGGAATGTCATACTCGTTGCTCTGGGCTTCCTGAGGTACTGTCTGCTAATATCAAGACAAGGATCTATATCCTAACATTATCTCACTATGCAAATTAGGTTCAGTCCCTACATTCGATCTTGGATTTCCTATTGGTTCCTCAATACTAGGGTCAAACATTAGGGTCAAATCTCTAACTAGCTCTAGTAGTGCCTATACTACTCTTAAGTCATTCATAATTGCGTCAAGGAATAATGGTAAGCCATTCTTTAGATAAGGATACTAGGGTTTACTTAAATGTTCTAAACTTAGTAACGTGTCAGGGTTCTAGTTACTCTTACTAGGAAGGTTACCCTACTTATTATCTAACAACAGGGACTTCTATATTCTAGGAGAAGGCTACACTCAAGGAACTAATGGGAAGGCACATGAATCAAGCATGATACAATTATTCACCGGAATAGATTGGAAGGAGGATGAGTCATAGTCAGTTGTGGATGAGATCTTATACTCTAATCCTAGGTGCAAGCTTGTTCGGTACAGTAACGTAACCGAGACAATATGCTCTGACCTGCATGGGCCACCACAAAAATATGTCACGCCCCAGTCCCAAAATACGTAGGACTAGGACACGTGAGCATGCCAGTCGTATAAATATGGCACTCCGATATGTGGAACCCATAACACACGTACACCGTATATGAATAATAGAATCCACAAGCGGTATAAATCCATCACACGTCACATGGTATAATCTAGATCTCATCCAAAGAATCTATATAATTAAATAAGTAACCAATATCTATAACTAGAACTCAATATAAAGCATCTGATGATGATAGTCGGATGGACACAAATCCACTACCGAACTAAAATATAGAATAGTCAAGATATATACACATAAGAATATCAACCACCAACCATGGGCTCGACGAAAAGACCTCATCGCAAATGCGTAGCAAGTCCGGATCTGTGCTCCTGTGAATACTCATGAACAATACACTTGGAAAGGGACCAGGTCCTCAGAGGGACGTAACAAGATACATAAAAATATGCCATAAAGTAAATACTGCAAAACTCAAGGGTGACCTAACCATCTAAGTGAAATGCAACTTGAGGACAACTTGAGTGTATGGGAAAGCGTAGGCTAGACATATGCTGATGTAATTTACCAATCATGACAACCGGCTAGTATATGCCACATATGCCCCCTATAACACAGGCGCATGAATATAATAACGTCCAACGTTCTCTAGAGTGTGGTATCTGTAACGTCCATCATTTCGAAGAATGAGGTATCTGTAAAATCATCAAGTAACGTCCAACACTCTAGGGAACGTGGTATCTGTATAAATAATAATGTCCGTATCACTCCGTCGAGTGCGGTATCTGTATAAAGGAGGTGGTGTCCCATACAACTACTAGTCATTCTACCCGCCCAATGATCTAAGCATGTTGTATCCACAACACTCGTCAGCTACTACGTCTCGGCGTCGTAACTCTAGCTCATAGTCTATCGTTAGAGCAAGGGTCCATCCTTACAACCAAACAAGGACAAGGATGGGACCATCGTACCATGCTAGTCTATGCTCCACCTACTAATAACTGCTAAGTCTTCTAACATGCATCACTATTAGCAGTTATACCCTATCCGTCGCACGCCTACACGTACAGGTGGCCAACCACCTACGCAGGACCGTGCCCTACATGAGACTCACAATATGTGTAAGAAATGTGTCAAGGCCTGGGAGTCATACCAATAACTCCACAACTTTAGGTGAGTCTACTATACACTAGGTCACACACTGTCCTAACGTCAACGCATTCGTTGACTGCACCCGAGTCTCTCTCTGATGCGCACAATTAAATAATAAATATACAGCTAATAATACAGAATTTAAACAGTACAATAAGGCAAGGTATACTTGCCTAGCGATAAGGCTGTGTAGCACCAATAATCTGCTCCTGAAGTCGCGTAGATAAATCCAACATGTCTTCGGGGTCAGCGTGCACAGGTGCGAAATCGAGGGTGACTGCTGCAGGTTGTCTGGCAAGGGTGACGGTGATTGAGGTTGCTAGGGTGATGGTTAAGGGTGATACTGATTATGGCGATTAGGTGATGAGGTGAGGAGGATGCTGTAGAGGGTGACTGGGATGATAGTGATGATGATGGTGAAGGTGATGACTATGACGACGATGATGATAACGATATAGATTACGATGACGATGGAAGCGATGATGCTGATCACAGATGACTGAGATGGTGATGTGTATGATGGTGATGAAGAGGATGATGGTGCTAATGAAGATGACGAGGCAATGATTAGGGTTTTATGTGTTGAGGATGGATGATGATGATGATGCCAAGAACGATGATGATGATGACTAGGATGAGGATGACGAGGATGACGACGTGGACGATGGTGATGATGACGACGATGTCAATGATGACGATGAGGGCTACGATGGAGGTAATGATAATGATAATAATGGTGATGTTTATGAAGATAATGGGAGGTGACGATGATGATTAAATGATGGTGATGACGACCACGCTGATGATGGTGGATGAGGATGATAAAGATGACTAGGATGACGACGACGATGTTATTGGCGACGATAATGACGATGATGAATAAGTGATTAGGGTTAGGGTTGGTAATGATTTTGATATACCCATGGTGAAGATGATGATGAGTATGATGATGTTGATGCTGGTGGTGGCTGCTGATATTTCGGCCAATGGAGGGGGTGTCCGGCCAGCAGCAGAAGGAGAAGGTCAGGGAGCAGGGGCTGAGGTCGAGAAGAGGTGGTGATGGGTGGTGGACGGGGTAGTCTGAGGTGTAGCTCGGGAAGCATCGAGGGGGATGACCGGGAGGGGGAAGGAGAAGGGGTGTGGTTCGTGTATGGAGGAGGACGGAGGTGGTTATGGATGGTGGACAGGGATCACCGGAGTCCGGTGATGGGAGAGATGGTCGAGGGGAGGAGGACTGGATGTGGCCGGAGTCGTGTGTGTGGTGGTTGAAGAAGAGCCGGCGGGGAGCTTCGTGCATCGTTCAAGCGAGGGGGCTGGTCGAGTGGAGGCGGGTTGGCTGGTCGTTCAGTCGGGGATAGAGGAAGAGGGGAGATGGGAGGTGATGTCGACGAGGGGCTGCGGGGGTGCCGTGGTGGTTGCGATGATAACGGCGATGGTGGTTCAGTGGGAGGCTGCGACGGAGTCTCGGCTAGGCAAGCGCAGGTGGTCGGGATGGCGAGGGGATGTCCGGACAGGTTGAGATGAACCGGAAGTCGAAGACGAACATAAAAGGGGGGTGGCCGGACTGAGGGGGAAGTCACTGCTGCCCGACGACGACTCCGACGGGTCTCTGGCAAGCTCAAGCGGAGGTAGGGGGAGGTGAACAGTACGAGAAGGGGGGGTGTGTCGGCTGAATTGTAAATTTTGGTTTTGGAGTAAATAAAAAAAGAAGAAGAGGTAATTATATACATATGAGGGAGGGTTGGTTTGACCTAGGAATATTTTGACTTTGGTCAACGCTCTCCTAGGGATGGGCCTTGGGCTCGTTTGGGGATGTTGGGAGGGCTAGAATTTTTGCATTAATTAAATACAAGGATAGGTTTAATATACGGGGCGATGTGCACGCGTTGCACATCCCGAAAAATTACGAAAAATTCCACGTGAAGGGAAAATTGGATTTTTTCACGTATTGTCCAATGGTGTGGACCCTCAATGCACTTTTGCATAAAAATGCCCAATAATTGGAAAATTTTCACAAAGATGGAAATTGGGATTAAATTAATTAAAATTACCGCGCACAGTGTTCTGGATTTAATTAGGGGTACATGGAGATAAAATTAGGTGGGCCACAAGTGTCAGGGACGTAGAGGGTATAGTATAAAATATTAATAAAATTTAGGTCACACAAAACGGTCAAGATTGTGTTCCCAATTTCTATTGGGACGTACATGGGTACAAAGATAGGATTTATTTAGAATTATGAAATAACGTCCGCGATGTTTATTGTGCGACTAAAATATCGTACCAGAAAGCATGATTATAAATTATATCAGGGTCAGAATAAATGGTGGGCACGTCTAGGACAAGGTTATGAAATTTGTAGACAAACAATGGCCAGTGAGGTGCTCCAATTATCGAGGCAACGGTAAGGTGTGCTAAGCGTTATAAGGTATCGCTTGATTAAATAATTGCCGTGTTCTAGTTTTAATTGGTTCAAACTAGCCCTAATTTCACTATCTAAGCCAAGTAGGCCTAATTTTGGGTAAGGGGATTTACACCCAAGTTGAGCAGATCAAGGAAAGGAAGAATATGGCTAAGAAGATTCGTGGTGTAAAGAAGAAAAAAATTCATATAACATGGTTCTTATGGCGACAGCCGATGAAGCCCTCTTTGTCAAAACTAGGTCCGGTAAAACTTATTTATGGACCTACGATCCAATTCAGGAAGATGCTACTCCCTCAAATCCTGTACCAGTTGATCCAGCTTTATCTGAAGCAGGACCATCCATGCCACCGATACACGGCCAAATAAAAGGATATTCAATTCGACAAATCGCTTAAGAAGAACCCTCCCCAAGGTCTTAACAAGCCCTACAACTTTGATATATTTGCACAACTTGCTAATACTCCTATAAGGTTGTCATTCTTTGACCTCCTTCACCTCTCCAAGGAGACACGTGATGCACTGAATGAATCATTGATGCATGATGACTCTTACTTGGCACAGATCAAAGTGCCTGCTGAAGATCTGGCCGAGTGTCCATATTATTATAATGTAATGGAGAAGATTCCTAACATAACCTTCTCTCAGGAGGACATGTTACTTAAAAACAACAGTTATGATAGACTGTTGTACTATACTAGATACATCAGCGCTATTAAGGTGCATCAAATGCACATCGATCCAGGTTCCTCACTCAGTATCATACCTCGGAGTCTGCCTCAAATCCCGAGGATTCCGTTGCACAAGTTGTCGACAACCAATACCATTATTTTTGGCTCAATGCTGGACGAAGTTCCTATCGACAAAATCTATCTCAAATGCCAGATAGGCGACCTTTGTACTGAAGTCACCTGTTACGTCATCGACGTAAATGTATTCTACAATATTTTGCTAGGAAATCCATGAATAAATGAGAACATGATCGTCCCTTCAACCCTCCACCAATACTTGAAGTACGTTGATAGTGAGGGAGTTATCAAGACTAAGTTCATTGACATCGACCCGTCCAAGGGTGTAGAAGCTTACTACTCTGACTCATTGTTATATCAACAATAGCATCATAAGGAGGAATATAATGATGCTGATGATGAAGTCAAACCTGACTAATCTACAAAGGGTCTGCTTGTGATCAGTATAAAAGGGTATGTCACCCACAAGGACACAAACAAGCCTCTTGTGGTAAACCTCTGCAAGAAATTAGGTCTCTCCAGTGAAGTATTGCTTGTAATTAATAACCGCAAGTCTACCCATGGAGAATGTCCTGATCCTCCTTTAGAGACCAACCTTTGTCGTAACCATATTCCTTGTCCTGACAATCAACCTTTCATGGTTAGCTTAACTGAACCTACAGCCAAGGCACAAGATGATGATGCACTAGATAAATATATAAATACCTAGCCTAATGTTACCTCCCTCGATAATGTCATTCCTGAGGAGAACATATTATACTTTCTGAATAAAGGGTTTCTTTTGAAATACTCTGATATCTATCAATCTGTGACAGAGTACATGGATACACTATATATTTTCGAATATAGTTTAGGGTCTCATCTGTTGTCATACCCTGCTCCCGAATAATTGGGTATGATTTAAGCATGCCCAGCCTACGCTGTCGTTGACAGCGGTAGTCAGCTGTCTAAACCTCATGAATCATGTAAGTACAAGTATCAATTTACTCATCACAGCTCTATACACGATCCCATACAAGTGATCACCACAATCCATCCATATTTCACTATGTCTTTTGGTACACCTTTTACATGAGATATCCAAGAACAAACCCGGTGAAATGGAAAGGCTCAAACCACAATATGTACAATCATCTACTACATCAATGTGCACAACACTCAATCATATCAACATATCTATATATCTACAAATAATCACAACTCAGACTACTCCTTAGGCTCAGGGTCCTAGACTGGATCCACATCAACTATAACAGTAGTCTCAGCACCATAATAAGTGGGGCAAAAATCCTCGTAATTACCTACAATGATCTTGTCAGAAAAAGAGTAAAGTACAAACCTACGAAAATGACATTATACAATGTAAACTGATATGAAATAAAAATCATGATGCACTAACCTGAAATGGTACAATAGCATAATAAATGAAACAAAGAAAGTACAATCATGCATTAGTTTGTTAAAATATCGTTCTAATATGTGATCAGCTGGTAAGTACAAGAGCACAAGAAAAAGGGTACGACTTAGCCACACGTGCACGATGTGCGACCAACGTATCCACAGATTTTACACTATGGGATTTGGTCACATATAAAACAAGTACTTTCCCATACCTGACTCATAATCAAGGGCATAATCAATATACAAAAGACTCGCAATCAAGGCACAAGAACTTACAATGACTCGTGTCAATAAAATATCCAATATGCATGCAATATAAAACAAAAATATAAAGTAAGGTCAATCGTAGTGTACTTGCCTGGATGTGTGCAAAGACTCAAATATGAATACTTGCTAGTTGTACAAAGATATAATTATCTTTTAGCTATTTTATTCCAAAATATATTTTTTATACCTAACAATTTTATTTATAAACTATTTTCCCTAAACATTTCTAATATTCTTAGTCTATAACACTAATCCTTTTATTTGGTCAACTGGGAAAAGATTTACGACACTAATACCTTTTAAGGATATCACTAAATTACCTATCTAAACCAAATATGTTGATTTACTAATCGTTAATACTAAACAGTCCTGCCTAACCAAGCTGACCCAATATCACCATACTAGGCTTTAATCCTAATACACAACTCTTGTTCAGACATTAATTCATTAATTCAAACTAATGCCCGCCCAAACATTTGAAATTAACTCTACACCTTACAGGCTAAAAACTTGTCCAAATTCAGCATTCCTCCAATTCAAGTGTATAGCCCATAAACTTCAGTTCATTACAAAATTTGCAATCATGTTATCACTGTCCCAGTACCGAGTCAGTGTCAATACTTGCACTCATATGACACTGACATGATGCACGTGTTTGCACGAGTTTGACTCTTGATACAAACATGTATCAATACCTTGATATAACTTATGTGTTTGATTAAAGGACCCAACTGATATAAGAATCAATAGAAGAAGGTTATATAATCATACCTGCGTTGAGTCACTCTGGACCCAAAATTGCAGGAGCAGCTTCAAAGAGTCGGATACCGTCCTCTACGTGTCCAGAGTCAAACTGAAGCTTGGTTCAAACATGATATCAGACAGTTTAAGTACAGAAAAATTGCATAGAAGTTCTATTGATCTTCTTGATCCCAGTCCATTAGAAAATGAGATAGTCGAAGGAGATTTTAAGGGAAACGAGTTTTGGTGGCTTACTATTTGCTTGAATTTGAATTCGTTCTTGAATCTTTCGATCGTTCGATCCAAATTATACCCCCATGTCCAATAATTCTATAATTCTACAACTTTACCCATCCGAAGGAATTAAATCAGAGATGAAAAAAGAAGTTCGAATTGAATTGAACAAATTAAAAATAAATTCAAAGGAATAGATTCGTAAACTCACCGATCGTTGCCGGGAATAACCAAAACTTGCAGCGGAAGACTGAACTACCGTGCCAGAGTGTCAAGCATCTTCGTCTTCCATACAGTCGTCATTATTGTCGGGGAAAACTGATCAACCTTAGGCAAGGTCGTCCTCCATGGCCAGGTGGAGCGCGAGCTCGAGTGGAAATAGTTTGAGAGGAAGTGGTGATTCGGACAGGGCTTCACCTAGTGGAGGAGCGGATGACAAATAGGGGAGGTGAGGAGCCCTATTTATAGGTGTACAGAGTTGGCACAAGAGAAAAATCTGGAAGGTATGGGAGTAGTCGTCGATGGTCAACGGTGGAAATCTGTTGGGCAGTAGTGAGATTGAACGGTAGATGGAGGTCGGCCACGGATCGTTGACATGGAGGAGAGGTGAAGTTGATGATGGAGAACCGTCTGGGCTCTTTTAGAAGGGTTGAGAATCGTCGGCGTTCCAGGGAGTCGGTGGAGTGCGGCTCTAGACTAAAGAAGAAGAAAATGGTAGCGATTTAGTAAGAATGAAGGGAAATCTCAATTCCTGGTAAACCGTAGTAACTAGCATGCACTACGGTAGTGTATCGCGCTGGTCACTACCCCCGTGGTATGTCAATTTCTGGAGTCGCGCTAGTCGCTACCCCCGCGGTATGTCGATTTTTGATGTCCCTGTCGTGTGTGTTAGTTATGAGATTTAGATCGAGTAGTCTACCCATGCCCATACGTCAAAAAGTTGTTCTCATTATGCATTTCATATAGATTGTCTAGTACAACGTACTTATATATTTTTTATCTATTATGCATGTTTACTGTATTCAAATTGGCATGCTTCTATGTATCTTGTTACGTCCCTTTGAGGACCTGGTCCCTTTCCAGGTGTAGACGACCTTGACTATTTATAGGAGCACGGATCAGAACTTACTACTTATCTCTTCCGAGGAGGTCTTACCTTCTGAGCATCATTGATTATCTCTAGCGATGGATCTCTTAGCCGATACACTTATATCATCATCTTATTTTATATTGGGGATTTTATACTCCTCTCTCATTCTATTTTTGATATAGTCATTGGTAGTGGATTTGTCTCCACCCGACTATTATTTTAGATTATTCAGACTCATTATTCTAGTTTTGTTATTTCATTTCTGTGACTTGTTTTATGGATGAGATTAGTTATGTCCTGTGACTTGTGACAGTATTTATACCATATGTGAGTTATTATTCATATTGCAGCGTACGTGTGTATTATAATATCCATATATTGGAGTTTCCATATACATACGGCTGGCGTGCTTACGTATTCCTAGTCCTACATACTTTGGGACTGGGGCGTGACATATTTTTGTGGTGGCCCATGCAGGTCGAGAGCATATTGTCTCGGTTACGTCACTGTACCGAGCAAGCCTGCGCATATGATTAGAATATAGGATCTCATCCACTTAATTATCACCTCCCTTAATTTTGATCCGCATTCATATTTGATTGCTTCCATTGCATCTTACTTGATCCCTTCTCAACGTCAATTTTATCTTTCCTTCATGCTTGATAGGGGTTAGAAAGGTGCCTTTTACCAGGTATATACACTCTAGTATTCAATAACACTATCAGTTAAATTTTTGTAAGTATGCCTCATAACCTAGTATCACATAGTCCTTCTGACCGATTAATGAAGTATAAATTAATGACACCAACTATAGACTTGCATAAAAAGATAGTGTTTATCCAGACTATAGAACTTAGAGGCCCATACACCCATTTGGTTGACTTTAGACTTAGACAAGAAATTAGTATGGCAACCGTAGAGGCACAACACTGATCTTCTTGGTAAACTTAAATTATTCAATACCTTCCTCTATCATAATTAAGCGTGCTTATATTTTTGTACTACATCGACTTATGCTGCTATTATAGCCTAGTTTTACAAGCTTATTCTTTTATTGAGCTTGTTCATGACATATGTATTATTGGGGGCCCACACTAATACATTGTCTAAATCAAAATCAGTGTATTATGATCTGATCAACCGTAGTGCGCTTGGTTCGCTCATTATATCACTACTTTACGTGGATTGAGATATAGTTGACTCAACTTGTTAGATAAATATACTTGACCTCTATACTAGTCAGAGCATATCATGTCAGGTACATAACTGTTCTGATATGAACATGCATATAGAAATTTACCAAAATAAGATTTTAATCCACAACTGCCTTAGCAACTCCCTTTCGAATTCTCTAATCCCTTTGAATCTCGTACTTATATTCTATCACCTCCTCCTTGAATTCTTTATTGTTATTTTCTTTCTTCCCCTATTTCAGAAAGACGAACGTTTGTGCTTACTATAAGTTTGATACACGGATAGTACTAGATATACCCCATAGGCCAAGCACTCATGATGATAAATAAGGGAGCGCAGGCACAGGAAGTCATAGATACAGGTATGACCTTTAGTTATATTTGTCATTGCATACTCATGACCCCTTATATGACATAAGATCTTAGGTGCATAGTAGACATAGAATTATATATATATGGTGCTTTAGCAGTTATGAGGATATATTGATATTCTACCCAGATGGCATACACGCGATGCTAATAGATGACGTGAGTAGCAGTAGTAGTATTTTTCCCTATCACCATCTCGCCCCTTAAGGTGGCTCATCTTCTCTTCTATATCCATTCCTTATCTCGCGTTTAACTCTTCATATCATAGTCGTACCCTTTTGTGCCATTATGAATTTTTTGAATTACTTCAACCTCACCCTTATTTTGTTAGTTAAAACATAAATAGTTTAGTAAATGATTAATAACTAAAAGATAAGTTCTTAATGATAACCCTTATGTATATGCACTATAGCAATATCTGTATCCTCTTATCATTTTAAAACCATGTATAGCATCCCTTATTCTAATAGGAATTAGTTAGATTGTTGAATTAGTTTTTACTTCTAATAGTTTTATAAAGTTAGTCAAGACCTTAACTGTTGCCTAAAAAAAAACTTAGACTAAGCTTAGGAAAAAGTTGAAGGCACTTGTTACGAACTGATGACTATGACAAATCGCTAGGGAAGTAGCGACAACTTTAGTTAGACCGTTATAGTAGAGTAGTCGAAGTATTTGCAGACATACTAGTCAGGTGGCATAGTAGTATTAGACTACGATACTTGACGGTTACAAAGAAAAATCATGGTTATGAGATTCTAGACAGGTATCCTAAATTTCTCGATCCAATGAATAAATTTGTCCTACCACCTAGACAATAGCCTCAAAAGACTGTGACTACTAGTAGAATTCTAGTAAGTTGGGTAGTATAGACGAGTTAGAGTAAAATAAAATAGGGTATGGACAATAAATGAGAAGTGTTAAGGTGACTGACCATGACTTTTAAGAAGCAATGCTAGATAGCAATGAAGTGTAATAGCTATAGTGATTCATTATGAATATAGGTAGTGTCAATTTCGAGGACAAATTTTTGTAAGTTGGGTAGAATGTAAAATCCTATATTTTTATATTATATTTATTTAATTAATTGATTATGAAATTTTTTTATATTATTTTTTTAGTTAATTATTAATATGATATATTGATTTAAGTACCTAGATAAATAAATCATTTAGAATTGTTGTAAAAAAAACTATTATTTTGATTTTAGGAATATTTTTGGAAGAGTGATAGATTTTTTTAGAATCTATTTTAGGTACAAATATATTTTTATATATACCTTAATGATATATGTAAATAATATATAGTCATAATAATAATAAATAATAAGTGTTATTTGTATTTATAATGATAATAATAATAATAATAATAATAGTGTAACAATAATAATTATAGTACTAATAGTAATAATAAAATGGTAAAGAAAACGAAAAGAAATAGAAAAGAAAAAGAAAAAGAAAAGAAAGAAAAAGAAAAAGAAAAAGAAAAAGAAAAAGAAATTAAATCAAAACCTTAAAACCCTTAACTACTAAAACCCTATAACCCGCTACCTAAATCCTTACAAACCCGGCCCAGTAGCAAACCAATTCCCTTAAAACCTACAGCAGCAGCAAACGAGACCCCCCCCCGCACGAGTTTCCTCCCCCCCTCTCACGATCTCTCTCTCTCTATATATAAGTACCTAATACAAAACCCTAACCCTTACTCACCTCATGTGCCGCCGACCTCCATGACACCGTCGCCGCCCGGAGCACGTCGCGCCGCCGCCGGATGCCGCTCGCCGCCGCGTCAACACCCGCGAGCATCGCACAGGAAATTGACAGTAAAGTACCCCGGTTCACGTCCTGATTCTCGTTCCATCGCTCGACCAAATTCGACCCCGTCTTCACCGGTATGTTCACGACCTATCCCTCTTCTAACTCAGTGTATTTGTTTCCTTCGATAAGCACGTAAACCTAGATGAAAATCGAGACCAAGTTGGAGAAAAACGTTAACTTTTAATTCCAAAAAACTGTTGTAACCATCAATGTTTACGGACTCGTATCTCCCACCACAAAGATCCAAACATAGAAATTTCTTTTGCTATGTGAAGACCACCTAACCTATATTATTTTCTGTCAATTATATTATTTTATTTAGTGTTATATGCAGAATTAAACTAGGTTAAAAACTCATAAAAATCTATTTTTAAATTAATAAAATTTATGATACGGAGCGCATCCTGCCAAACGGAACCGTCCCGTTGTGTACCAATTGTACCAAAAGGTGCGTATGGTATGTCCAGACGTGTGGACTTTCGTAGAAACTGATTTGGATGCGTGTGCGCTTCAAAATCAACCGATATCCCCAAAAAGTCTCCGTATCGCGAGTTAAGCAAAACACCGCACCATTTAGTGTACGCTCATCAGAATGCGACGAAACTTACGCCATTGGACTCTTGGTATCGCGTTGGTCCTGTGACCCATGTTTTACACGATTCTGAGACAGTTGACTAAGTCGACTATTTGTGGGCCTTACGGTTGACTTTTTGGGCAAGTTTGTGTTTGACTCACCGAAATCCAAAATTGGACGTACTGTTGAGTTCGTATTGACGTTTAGAATTGGTTTAACCTATAATTTGTCCGATTTAGAGACCTTTATCCCTGGCACGCTTTTTGGTGCAAGGTGGGCCACGTGTGGACCCCGCTTTAATCCAAAATTATCGTTTTACCCCTGTGTCCAAATTGGACAAAATGGTAGTATTTTCTAGCTATCTCACTTATTCTGGGAACGTTGGTGATTTTTATTTCAGTATCCGGAGACGTTCATTCTGATGCCATAATTTTTGATCCATTGAGCCTGATGTCTGGACGCTTACACTCTGCAGCTTTCTTGCCAGGCAAGATACCTTGCCTAATTGCTTACAGTACTTTACATGCTTATTATATTTTTATATGTTCATTGCATGTGTATTTTTCTTTCAGTCATATTTACATACTATATATATGTTGACACATATTTGACACATAGTATCATGGGAGGAGAGGACAATCAGTAGGCGTATGGACTATAACCACTCTGGTAAACCGTAGTATCTAGCACGCACTACGGTAGTGTGTCACACTGGTCACTACCCCCGTAGTATATCGATTTCTGGAGTCGCGCTGGTCGCTACCCCCGCGGTATATCGATTCTGATGTCCCTGTCGTGTGTGTGAGTTGTGAGATTTAGATCTAGTAGTCTACCCATACCCATACGTCGAAAAGTTGTCCTCATTATACATTTCATATAGATTGTCTAGTATAGCATACTTATATATTTTCTACCTATTATGCATGTTTACTGTATTCAAATTGGCATATTTTTATGTATCTTGTTACGTCCCTCTGAGGACCTGGTCCCTTTCCAGGTGTAGACGACCTTGACTATTCGCAGGAGAACGGATCAGGACTTACTACTTATCTCTTCCGAGGAGGTCTTACCTTCTGAGCATCATTGATTATCTCTAGCGATGGATCTCTTAGCCGATACACTTATATCATTATCTTATTTTATATTGGAGATTTTATACTCCTCTCTCATTCTAGTTTTGATATAGTCTTTGGTAGTGGATTTGTCTCCACCCGACTATTATTTTAGATTATTCAGACTCATTATTCTAGTTTAGTTATTTCATTTATGTGACTTATTCTGTGGATGAGATTAGTTATGCCCTGTAACTTGTGACAATATTTATACCACATGTGAGTTATTATTGATATTGCAGCGTACGTGTGTATTATGATATCCATATATTGGGGTTGCCATATACCTACGGCTGGCATGCTTACGTATTCCTAGTCCTACGTACTTTGGGACTGGGGCGTGACAATTTTTTTTCCTTCCATCTATTTTAATTGATTGCTTATTTAGTACCTTTTGGATTCTTGTGTTATATATTAGTGTAGCTATAGAATACCCTGACAGAGAACAATAATAAGACAGACGAAGACCATGACCATGCATATTGTTCTTTGCATAGTACTGTTCTTTGTGTGATTTTAGATAAGACCTTATTAGACTATGATTGCTAGGATTTTGACCTAGAAGGAGTACGATCACCCTTAAATTTTGAGGACAAAATTATTTTAAGGGGGTAGACTTGTCACTACCGTATTTTCTAGTAAAGGATATTTTGGTCATTTTATAATTAATTAAATATTGTGCATGTTAAATATTTATTTATGGTATTATTTATTTATTGTTAGTATGTTAGATTATTTTTGGACTTGTGTTAGTGGACCTAACTAATTTAGAATAGATCCATGGATCCAATATTTAATTTTAGTTAGATTTGAGCCCAATAATTAGAAGCCCATTTATTAGGAGGATGATTAATTAAGTTAAATCCATTAGACTAGAACCTTCCCTCCTTAATTAATTTCTTCATGAGAGGCCCCAAGGGGTATTTTAGACTTTATATAGTAGCTTGAGGGAGGGGGCAAGTAAGGCCTATATAAAGAGGATTAAAACTTTCTCTCTTCATTTTTTATTCCAAATCTAGATTTAGAATTTTCTCAACCAAATTCCACAAAATCTTTATCAAATTTTCACCCAATTCCTTTCCAGATCACTATTGGAGACTAGAAGAGAAAGGATCTAGAAGGAGGAAGCAAGGATCTACAAAGAGAAGCATGGATATACAAGTTGAAAGCCAATTTCACCAATTTTGGAGATTTTATTGGAAATCTATCTCCCAATAGGTACAATTCAGTTTTTCCCTTAATTTAGGTTCTAAATCTGAGATTTAACCATGAAGAATTAACCCATATGCATAGGCTACCCATATGATTGGGTTTTGTATTCATAAGAGGCCTATTGAGAAATGTATGGTACTTTTTGTGTCAATTTTGGGAAAATTTTGAGATTGACAATTGTTGTGTGTGCCAATTAGTCCTATAGATCAATTTGGCATGTGCTGGTGTGTTTGGGGCTAGTGTCGTATCCATAATTGGGTACGTGTAGGTCTTATCCTATCAATTTGGTGATACGTGTTTGTTTAGGATAATAAACGAGAAAAGATTTGATGAACGCAGAAAACGAGGTCTTGTGCGAAGACCCGCCCTTCTTTTATGTTTACAAACAAGATTGTACAAATTTGATCCTACACGAGGATGTCTAAGTAAAATTTATTTAATCTGGGTGAATATTGCTATAGGTGTCTGATCTGCAGTCGATCACTTTAGCCCTTGGACCACACGATGTTGAAGAAGTGCCGTGGAAGACAGGTAGCAGCTTCGAGGGTTGCTAAAGAGGGTGGATGCCCGATGCCAAAGTCGTCGATCCCTTCTCTTTGTCTGAGCTCTGGATTCTCCTCTCTATCTCTCTCTCCTCCTTTTCTCCAATTTGTCGACCTTGTTCCTCATTGATAGAGGTCTCTATTTATAGAGTTTTAGTGACAGTGACCACACATTCGGCGTAGAAACCGAGTAGTGGAAAGTAAAGCACCCTTTTACACGACGGTTTAAAATAACCAATGCCTGCGTATAAATGACCTTTTGAGTGAGCATGTGACGCGTGTCCAACTAAGAGACAAAATGCGTATATCTGCTACGAAGATCACGGCATAGAAGCTACGTAGGTACTTATCCCTTGTGTAGAAGAGGTTGGCGTAGAAGCCAAATGACTGTCACCATGGCATAGAAGCCAAGTAGGCATAGAAGCCGAGTAGACATAGAAGCCGAGTGGGCATAGAAGCCGAGGAGGCGTAGAAGCCGAGTGGGCATAGAAGCCGAGTAGGCGTAGAAGCCGAGTGGGCATAGAAGCCGAGTAGGCATAGAAGTCGAGTGGACATAGAAGCCGAGTGGGCATAGAAGCCGAGTAGGCGTAGAAGCCGAGTGGGCATAGAAGCCGAGCAGGCGTAGAAGCCGAGTGGGCATAGAAGTCGAGCAGGCGTAGAAGTCGAGACGATGTGGACGTTTTAGTCAGAATTACGGCTCCTGGAGATATAATCAAATCTCTTGCATTAAATGCAGAGATCTGCCCCCATCCTGTGCATTAAATGCATAGGCCTGCCTTTAAGATTTGCCATCATTCTGCAGATACGTGCCTCGAATCCTGTACGAAGAGTGACAGCTGATGTGGCAGTCTGTTTGCCTTCTACGGAGCGTAAGAAGCTCACGTCTGCCTGTGTAAAACTGGACAGCGTATTCCCTTATATGCGTAAGAGTAGTTTACGCAAAGGGGATGCCACTAAACGATGGTTCGGTGATATTTACTCAAATCTCCTGCATTAAATACGGAGATCCGTCATTATCCTGCTCATTAAATAAGGAGGCATGGTTTGAAGGTCTGCCACCCTTCTGTGCCTCAAGTGCAGAGACGTGCCTCGAGCATCTGTCAGTATTTGGCACTTCAAATGTAGAGACGTGCCTCAAGAAACTGTCACCGCTCTGTGTAATAAATGCAGAGACGTGCCTCGAGCCTTGTACGAAGTGCAGCTTTTGACGTGGCAGGCTGTTTGTCTTTCGCGGGGCATAAACAACCCACATCTTCCTGTGTAAAACAAGGCGGCGTATTCCTTCGTATGTGAAAAGTGGTTTACGCAAAGGAAATGGCAGTAAATGACAGCCTGGGTTGCAGTGTCGCGCCATCATGATACCCGTCGCTTGGGTTATCGTGCAGTACTCTTTGTCAGGAGTCCAGACGTCAGGTTCATTGCATGATCTGACAGGTTCATTTCGAAGAATACGAAGCGTTTCTCGTACACTTCAATGCTGTATTGAAAGCGGATTAGTTTTACGCCATATAGGCGATGTAGCACCTCTTTTACGCTGAAGCAGCCTAGTCACATTACACCACGCGGATGGTCTTTGAGCTTATATTTAACGCTGTGCTCAGCTGAGAAGCTCTGTTGCAAGTTGATGGCTCTGAAGTCATCTTTTTACGCTGCCCTGTATGAACATGCTGCGTATAGCTATCCAGCGTATATTTTATGTTTCTACAAGACCCCCTTCAAAGCTTTTAAATTTCTCATAATTTGAAACGCTTTGAATAAAGCATGAACCGCTGCTCGTAACTCAAAAACGCTCTGAACGGAGCCTTAAACGGTCAAGCCTGACACGTTCTTTCATGGCTGACTTTATGGCAGAGTTATTGGGGATCGGTGCTCTTTCTCGCCTATAAAAAGGCTGAGGAGTTCTCCCGTTCTTCCCATACTTCCTTCACCACACAGAGGTGATGGCCGGAGTTCGTCGGGTCGACTTGAGGAAGAAGGAGATCATGCTCTTCCAGTATGTAAGGAGCCGAAAAAGACGGCATCTTCGAGCAAATGTCCTCTGCAACGATGGATCATGGAAGGATATCATAGCCTCCTTTGCTCGGGATAATCAACAACTTTGTATGGTGGTTCTTCGGGAGAGAAGAAGGGTCGTAATTGACCATGCCGCTTGTAAGCGGTACCTTCTCCCGTTACCTCCATGGCACGGGACGTAAGAAAGCAGAGTTACTCTGCTTTTCTTCTGTTGACTGTATGGGTCTATGCCCAGTTCTGCATCCTTGCGCCACTGATTATCTTCTTGTTCATCGACTGTGGATGTCGATGAACTGCCATGGAAGAAGAGGAAGATCTTCACCAATGCGAGAACCTGGCAGAACAGATTCTGGGTGCGATCTTCAGACGACGATGAGGAAGCCCTTTGTAGACGGGATTTCCCTCATATGTAACCACAAAAATTGAGAAAAAAACCCTTGTAGACTGGATTTCCCTCATATGTCATCGTGATTTTAATTTTAATAAGATCGTCTTTCTTCTTTGCATATGATCATGTTGCCATACTTTGCTGTGAAGTCTGAATATGTGTAGCTTTGACACGTCTGATTCTTTACGCTGACTCTGTGTAGAAAGAGCGCTAGGTCCTGTCTTGTCTTTTACGCATTACTAAGGATGCGCAGAAAGCCGCTTAGCAGTCGAGTGTTCGAACTGTCCTGCTGTTAGAAACTACGTAGAATTCTGAACTGTTCTTTACTTCTGATAAACATAATTTTTGTTCAGACCGTCGTCTTCAAGAATGATTTCTCAAAAAATCCCTTTGAATAGGGCGAGAACTGGCTGTCAAACTGAGTCGCCATCTTGATTTTGTAGACGAAATATTCAGACTTGATTCTGGATGAACTTTGAATCGACCCATGAAGAAGAGTAATTTTTTGATGTTGAACTCTGTATGCTTCAGATACTTGGGGTATCTTGAGGTCAAGAAGGAGTATCTTCTGTATGAACTCCTGTAATTGACCGCCTTGAGAATCGTTTTGATGTACTGTACTGGCCTGCGTATCTTTCAGATGTGCGAAAAGTCGTGGAGCGTGAAATCATAAGTTCGTTGCCGCTGAGCGTAAAAAGTCACCGAGCGTGAAATTATAGACCTGTAGTTCCTGAGCGTGAAGTCGTAGGTTTGTAGCCTCTCGAGCATAAAAGCTACCGAGCACAAAGGCATCCGGGCGTAAAACCATAGACTTGTAGCCATTGGAACGTAAAACTGTAGATTTGTATCTGTCGAGTATAGAAAACTCCTTGGTGTAGAACTGTAGATTTGTAGCTTCTGAAAAGAAAATCTTCCGAGCGTGAAGTCGTGGATCTGTTGCCTCTGAGCGTAAAAATCCACCGAGCGCGAGATCATAGATTTGTAGTTGCTGAGCGTCGTAGGTTTGTAGCCTCTCGAGCGTAAAAGCTACCGAGCACAAAGGCATCCGGGCGTAAAACCATAGACTTGTAGCCTGTGAGCGTAAAATCGTAGATCTGTAGTTGTCGAGCGTAAAAAGCCCCTTAGCGTAAAAACCACGTATCTTCCTCGCTCGAAAACTTTTCAAATTTGCTGACTGTCCGCCTTCTCTGAGTGATAGGCTGACGTAGTACCCAATCATAACCGGATATTAATTAGGAGATTTGGTTCGGGATTCGAGGAGTCCATCCGAACTCTATATATACCCCAAGTTTCTGAGAGAAAAACTTTTCATCCGTCTTCTGCGAAAGAAAGCCTTCGTCTGTTCGAGTTCTTCTTCATTTCTTCTCCGAGACTTTAAAGTTTCCAGTAATGGGCTCGAAACAATCCTCCTCCACTAAGGGAAAGAAGGTTGATTCTTCTTCTAGTTCTTCTGCTCAAGTGAGAGCGTCTTCGGTCGGGCAAGGCGAACTTCCTTCTGAGTGAAGTATCCCGCCGACGAGCAGTGCACCCGGCCAAAAAGGTAGAGCATTTGGAATGTAGAAGAACAATCGAAAATCCTTCGCACACGTTGTACGTGACCGCGTTAGGTCATCTCCTGTGCTGATAGCCTCTTTGAGGAAGATGATGCACAGAGACGTTTAATATTTTACGCCCACATTTCTAATGTGTCAGCGCAAAAACTCCATATTTTCGTAGTCCGGCGTAAAAGCTTCGACTGTCGAAAGTTGGCGTACAAAATTTGAGTGTTACGCTTCTGGATGAAGATTCTGGCATAATACCTCAATTTTATCAGTCTGGCGTAAAGCACAGACTGTTATTTTTTGGCGTAGGCTGCAAGATCTGTAATGTCTAGTTATAGGAACTGACGTATTTTTCTTGCATTCTTGCAGTTGACTTGCATGTGTCTCTGCTAGCCGATGTGATGGGTTCTGCCACAGGGATGCTGTACTCCAACTATCTGGAGGATCTGTCACACGTGACATTTCCTATCTCCGGGCCGCAGTATCCTGAAGGAAGGGAGATTCTGATATCGGCTCAGGGCTAGCGAATGCTGCTGAGCATGATCAACGTGGAGCCCCTGATGTATATAGACGGGGACCAATACATAAAGCCGGCCTTCCTCTTCGGGGACATGATTGACAAGCAGTCCCAGATGAAGCCCAAGAGAGAACTCTGGGTTTTTCCTGCCGGGAGCTTAGTTTTGTATCTGCCCAAGATGCCGAGAGACTATCCCATCTCGGCTTTCTTTCACGCCACACATCCCAGGAAGATGTCGTGGACGCTAATTTCTGATCTTCACGGCAGGCCGGGGAAGATCTTTCATCTGGAAGGAGCTGATCAGGGGTCATTTGTTAGCCGGCCTACCGGCAATGTGACGGTGTTCAGGGGACTGTACCCGGGCAGTGTCCCGAGTGAAGACAGCTTGGTGATCCAGTCGGTCCAATTACCGACTTTCTATAATGATTTTATGGGGCACGGGGGGTATACCCTAAGGTGAACCCTCGGTGCGGTGGGTGGATCACCCTTTCAAACCTTCGATGGGCTCGCTTAGTTGATTGGGCCTTGAAGCATTTTCAGACGAGTTGGAGAACATTGGTCTGTTTGCAGCTGTGAGTGCTACCAGTGTTGGGTTACCTCCTAACCCCAACTTGTTCCTGGCGCTGATGGAGCGATATATTTCGCTCACTTGGACTTTCGCCACTCCACTGGGGGAGTTGGGATTGGCCCTTCATGAGATGGCAGAGATCTTGAGACTGCCGATGGGGGATACTCCGTATGAAGAGTATGTTCTCACGAACCGGGAGCTGGGGGATTCAAACTCTCGGGTAGTGGAGGTCTATCAGGAGCTGATGTGCCACTACCTCGCTTGTACCATTTTTTATGATGAGCCCTCAGATTTGGCTCATATCAGCAAATGGACGTCCTACCTCTTCTTTCACTGGTCCAGGACTGCTAAGCCGGAGAAGGTATTGGAGGGCAAGGATCTGCCTGTGAATTCTCTGAGCGTACTTAATGCTCAGGTAGTCGACGATCTCATAGTGGATGCTGGGGCTCCGGACTTGATCCTCGACGAAGGGATCGGACAGTATCCTGTAGGCACTAAGGCGTATAGTTATTTGAGGCGCTGCCGCAGGCCTCTATCCAGGGAAGCTCAACTGGCTGGCTTCCTCTCCATATGGCTGCACCGAGTGGTGGTACCTGGCGTCGCATCTGCGGACCGCATTCACCGTAACACGCTGTGGCCTGTAGTGCATCTGGTGTTCGGGTCAAGACTGGGCTTGCTCCCTGCCATGGTGTGCCGTATTCAAGCCGGCCTGAGGGCTATGACTGACGGGCTGCTCGCTGATGAGACTCGGCATGATAGCTTTCCCAGGGTAGAATTACCATACCTGTATCTGATGGGATTGTTAATTCTTCATAACCCCAGGGTTATGTCTCCCGGCTCCGGCAGAAGTTCGGGGACTAGTTTCCTGTTGAACTACCAGAAGTCCTCCTGGAATGTGACCACGGTTCTAGACTGTCGGCGGGCGCTGGGCCTCAGTCACAGCTGGAAGCTTTTCTACACTGTCCCCTCCGTACTTCGCAATCAATCGGGGATTAGGCTTGAAGATTCTGGTAGAGAGAAGACCAATCTTTCTCTTGAAGCTTTTAATTGGTTGGTCTGCATTAGACCTTCCCATCTACTGTACAGGAGTGAAGACCATTGCTTCTTGGAGCCCTACCTGCCTAGTCGGTTTGCCAGGCAGTTTGGGTATGATCAGTTGCACGTGGGTAACGCCATCACCAGCTTCCGGTCCAGGGGTGGACTCATTGACGGAGCGAGAGGATGGCGATATTTCCTCATGGGTTGTACTGGAGCAATTTTTACCGTGCCGGTTATTACACTCTCTACGGAGCTGCGCATCCTGTACTCATATGCCCAGTTCTATGTGGCAACGAACACCTTTCATCGCGATTTTGACATGCATGGAAGTTTTAGGGTACCCTCCTCCAAGTCTGGGGGAAGAGTCGAAGTCCCCTCGGTCTCTTCCGACGAGGGTGAGGAGTTTGTCAATCCAAATGAGCCTCTGGTGGCGGTGTCGAGGGGTGACGTTCCTCTGCCTGCAGGCCCTTTGGTGATTTCTGGGAAGCGAAGGGCCCCTACTCCAAAGGAGACTTCCCCTCGTAAGAGGAAGAAGAAGATAGTTAATCGTCCTCTCCAGATCCTTGGTGTTGAGGCTCCTAGAAGTGAGTTTGCATCTCCCCATATTGGGGATGATTCTTTGATTGGGGGTCCCTCGCCTTTTAGAGAGGGACCCTCTAATGTTCCGGCTGGTGGTGCAGAAGAATCTCTGCTGGAGGCTGCCGTCGCTGCTACTGCTTCAGGTTATGGAACGAGGTCACCTTCGGGGCTGAGAATACCTTTATGTGGCTCAACATCGGGAGAGACTCCTGCCGTGTCTGCCAGTGCATCTGGCGAGATTCCAGCCGATGAGCTTCGGTCGGAATTTGACGAGGACCTGGAAGAGCATTCGCCAGTGCTCCTTAGAGCACCCCCTTCTCCAGGTATAATAGCTTGCCTAGCATTATTAAGGAATGATTTAGCTGTACAGGCTGCAGATGCGACATATATGCCGTCGGCCATGGATAAATGTCGTTTTCACGCCTTTTCTTTTAGGAAAGTTAACATTATGCTGATATTAACTTCATTTCGTCCTCTTTTCAGGGGAAGACCTCTTCGGGGAGGGCAGTGTAGATGCGCCCTTCGGCTCTGTGTCAGGTCCTGGCGACGACACGGAGGTAGTTGATTTTGAAGAGGAAGCCTCTTCGGGTGCCGGTTCGCCTGTCGACGAGATTCCGATATCTCAAGAGGAGGACGAGCTTGTCATTGCGACAATGCCTCCTCTGAGTATGCTGGTATCTTCGTCCGGTGTTGGCGCTTCTTCTTTCGTCGCACCACCTGTTGAGGCGACGGCCGTGGCAACATCGTCTGCGATTGTTCTCGGAGGGAGGTTCGCCAATATCGAGGCCACCCCCAACGTCCAACCGGATCTAGCTGTGCTGATCGGGCAGTACACTGATATCTTCTACACCACTTTAAAAATGTTAATATCAAGGGTGTTGGCGAAGAATCTGAGCTTTGCGTCGCTGAAGAGGTCCTCCCAGTCGGCGATAATGCTGATCCGAGAATTCGACGACACTGGGCTAGCTGAAACGCTGGAGGAGATAGTTAATGGTTTGGAGCAACCCATTAACGAATACTTGCAGCTAGCTCAAGGCAATGTTGAAGATCTGGTCCAGGCTAGATACGACTCCATGACTGCGTGGCTTACCAAACAGATGGCAGGCGTAAATAAATCCATCCAGACACACCAACAGGAGATGGATGAAGGAAAAGTCGTCCTGGAGGAGACCATTACTCTTCGAACGAAGTGCCAGGCCGAGCACGAAGGGAATGTAGCGAGGGTCCTCAAGCTGGAAACGAAACTCGCTCAGGCAAAATAGTGGGCTTCCCAGTCGTCGGAAGCTCTAGCTGTGGTGGATAGCCGATTGGGCGTAGCACAACAGAACTTGGCGTGTGCAGATGTCGCTCGTGCTGGTTTCCTTCGGGCTAGAGCCGAACTGTCCCTTATGAGCAATAACGAGGCACGACTGGAGCGGGCTCACTATGATGTCTTTGATTCTAGGACTGAGAGGATGGCCGCATTGGCGCAACAGCTTCGCGACCTGACCGCTCTCCCTAAATGATGTACTTTTGCTTTTGCCTTTCAATGTACTTCTGCTACTTTTTGGGAATAATAAAGAGGCTTTCATCTGACTTTGTGGACCCATCATTTTAGAATGTAAATGACAGGTTTTGGGGTGAAAGTAATATCAGAGGTAATATGGACGTGATATACGCTCGGTAAGTTTTAGCAGGATACATCTATTCAGAGGTTATATAGACATGATAGAATACGATCCCACTAGTTTCGCTTTGGAAATAGTTTTGTCAGAATAAGGTTTTCGCCATATTCCACTTGAGCAGAGGAGGTTAAGCATAGTACCTTTTCAAGAATTGCCATTGATAGGTGTCACGACCCACACCCGGTGTAAGGGTACTAGTCGAAAACAACGCCCAGCCTACGCCGCAGAATCGGCGGTAGAACGCTGTCTAGATAGTCTATCTAACAATATAATGAACCACCAATAATGATAGTATACTCAATCACAGAACTAAGATAGAAATGAGCACAAATCAGATAAAGAATAGAATAGTCACAATACAACTCATGAGTCTAAAATAATACATCAATGAGTCTGAAGAACAACAAAATAAGCTGGAGACAAATCCAGTACAAGAATCCTACGAAGCTACAACTCCAGGGTCAACTGTCTTAGTTGGGATAAGTCCCTCTTGAGCCAGGGTCTCAGAATCTAAACCCACAACATCCTGGGGTCCATAAAAGGTAGGGTACCACTCCTCAGTATTATCTGGAAAAATATATCCAGTCAGGAAAGGAGCAGAGTACATCTCTAACAGCAGTTCTAATTAATGATAAAAACTATGTAATAGTAAATAGCTGTGGATAAACAAGATGCACAATAGATATAAGAGATATATGTACGATAAGGAAATACTAGAAATAAATACAATAATGAACAATATGCCAATGAAACAATAATACTAATGACTAAGTGTGTGAGTACTAGCTTAACATGTGATCGGCTTGGGCAAGATACAATGCGGCCTGGCTAATCATAAGTGCGGTTTATGATCAACACTATTCATTTACCAGTACTTTATTCAATAGGGATTTGATCACATATCTATACTAATACTTCCCACCCCCGACTGGTATAATAGATCCAACCACGGTATGCTATGGCACGAGATTCCCCAAGAAGATAGCTAGTCTCCCCGAGAATCGATGCCTGTACATGTACAAGATAACCAATGAAACAATACTTGCACCATATACACCATATACCAAGGAATAACATCTCATGACGAGATTCGGATATACCAATCCGTGTAACCATAGTGTCAAGAGAACATGGATATCTATACTAGATACAGTGAACATAGAAGATATCATAAATGAGAAACTATCAGAGAATGTACTTGCCTGAAGTCCAATGAATAGTCTCACAGATGTCTGACTCGGTGCCTCGAAGACCTAGATATGGAATACAACATCAATTCAAGGTCCCGAAAAGAGAACAAGTTAAACTAGTCAACTTCTAGGTCAAAAATCAACTCTAAGTCAAAAGTCAACTGTGGTCAACTCTAAAGTCAACTATGGTCAACCCAAGGTCAACTATCTATTTCTAGGTTGTACAAGTCTAGCACCAAAAACTTGGATCAAAATACTAAGCTCTAAGTCATAAGACTACGTCCTTAAATATTAGGATACCGTATCTTCGGATACGTGAATCCAAAATAAACCTCACAATACTAATATTAATAATAATGCATAATATAGAATATTAAATACAACAATTTAGGAATCAAGGTTTTGAACCCAATTGGTATCCACACAAAGTAATGTTCAAGATACATATAGGTATATTATTTACTCTAATACATAATATATTATATATAAACTAATATATTATATATAAATAAAATAATAACAATACTAGTATTATATCTCACCACAAATACATTTAGATATACATATATATATAAAAATATAATATATAAAGTATAAACCCAAAACTGCCTAACTGTCACTGAAAAACTGTGTGGAAAACAATTAATATATAACTATATATATATATTAATAAATATAAATCAATATAATTCAATATATATATATATATATATATATATATATATATATATATATAACAATTAAATAAATATATACTTATATATATATATACATAATCCTACACAATAAATACTACTAGTTACAAACACATTGCATGTATTAATGTACATATTTTACATGGCTAGAAGCAACATAAAAATATATTCATTAATATACAAATAATTACATAATAATTATAATTAATATAATTACATATTTAAGCACATAAATATATTTTATAAAACATTTATATATAATTTATTTTATTAACATAAGTTGTAATATATATAAATGCATGTAAAGAAAACTACATATATATTTATACATCATATTAGTACACATAAAAATATATAGATCTATGCTACAATAAATACTATAATAAATACACTAAAAATAAATATATAACATCCATATATATTTACTAACTATAATTCAAGAATTAAAACATAAATAATTAGATCTATTCATAAATACACACAATTGGAGAGTATCACACCGTATCCCACTAGATCTAGGATACGCATGCGACACGAGTCCAACACACAACCAATTGCATCCCGAAGGACACAAACAAGTTACAAATATTATTTATGAACAAATCAAAGTGTTAAAAATAGATCTATGTGTCCGTGTCAAAATACGACATGTACAAAGTCCCGTGTCGGAGGGAAAACCCCTAAAACGACACGTATCCCCAAATTGTTGGGATACGACCTACACGTACCCAATTGTGGATACGACACCAGCCCCAAACACATAAACATATGCCCAATTGATCTATAGGATCAATTGACACACACAACAAAATATCAATTCGGAATTCCCCCAAAATTGACACAAAAAGTACCATAACTTTCTCCATGGGTCTCCTATGAACACAAAATCAAGTCCTATGGGTAGTACATACATATGGATTGATTTTACATGATTAAATCTCAGATTTAGAAGCTATTTTAATGAGAAAAACTGAATTATACCTATTGGGAGATGGATTCCCAATGAAACCTCCAATTGAGATGAACTTGCTTCCAAATTGTAGATCCTTGCTCCTCTTTGTAGATCCTTGCTTCCTCCTTCTAGATCCTTGCTTCTCAACTTTCTAATAGTGAATTGGGAAGAGTTTGGAATGAAATTGGTAGGGAATTGGAATGGGAATGAAAGGAATTTGGGAGTGGGAAATTCTAGATCTAGATTTGGAAATGAGAATGAGAGGAGAGAGAAATTTCTCCCCTTCTAATATAGGCCAGCCTTACCCCTTCCCCAAGCAATTATAAAATGTCCAATGTATCCCTTAGGGCCTCTCATGAAGAAATAATTAAGGAAGGAAGCTTCTAGTCTAATGACTTAATTAATTTAATCCATCTCCTTAACAATGGGCTTTCTAAATGGGCCAAGTCTAACTAATTAATTCATGTTGGTCCATGGGTCCAAACTAAACTAGTTGGGTCCACTAATATAAGTCCAAAATAATTAAATAACATCTAACAATAATTAAATAATACAACAAATAATTATTTACAATGCACAATAATTAATTAAATAGGAAAAGACTAAAATACCCTTTCCTAGAAATTATGGTAGTGACAATAGGAGCCATTAGCAGGTCTCCATTTGGCTGGGCTAACCTGTAAGCGCCGTTTGAGAACGTCGTCTCGATCATATAAGGGCCTTCCCATTTAGGCTGGAATTTGCCTTTACATCTGTGAGTGAGAATCATCGGCCTTCTCACAGCTAAGACTAGCTCGCCGACTTTGAACACCCTTTCCTTCACTTTTTGATTAAAAGCCTTGGAAATGCGTGCTTGGTAGAGTGCGATGCGCTGTTGAGCTTGGAGGCTTTTTTCGTCTAATCCTTCTAGCTCTTGAAGCCTTAACAGGTCATTCTTTTCTTGAGTCAGATCATTAGCCACGGCTATCCTGAGTGACGGAATTTGGATCTCGATGGGGGAGAACTGCTTCGCTCCCGTAGACTAATGAGAATGGGGTGCAACCTGTCGGTGCCCGTACCATTGTGCGGTATGCCCAGAGACATTCTCCCAGTTTCTTATTCCAATCCCTTTTGTTCGAAGAGACGAACTTCTTTAAGAGCTTGATAATAGTTTTGTTGAAAGCTTCCGCCAAACCATTAGCAGCAGAATTATATGCCGTCGAGGCAATATTCTATATCCGATTTTTATCACAAAATCGATGAAACGCTTGGCTGATGAACTGTGGTCCGTTTTCATGGATTATCCTTCGGGGTATCCCGAAGCGATAAATGACATGATGCTTGATAAAGCTGATCACATTAGATGCCTTTACCTCAGCCAGAGGGCTTGCTTCCGCCCATTTGGAGAAATAATCTGTGATGGCCAGTATGAACTAGTGACCTCTCGAAGAAGACGGGTGAATAGGACCAATGATATCCATATCCCATGCTTCGAAAGGCCAGGACGCAACCGTAGGATGTAGATATTCGGGAGGTTGATGAATAAAGTCTACATAGACCTGACAGGCTCTGCATTGTCTTGTATACTTTATTGCGTCTGTGATCATAGTAGGCCAGTAATAGCCCATTCTTCTGATGCGATCCTGTAGCTTAGGACTGGGTTGATGCGCTCAGCATACGCCATCGTGGGCTTCACGGATAATCATAGTGTCAAGAGAACATGGATATCTATACTAGATACAGTGAACATAGAGGATATCATAAATAAGAAACTATCAGAGAATGTACTCGCTTGAAGTCCAATGAATAGTCTCACAGATGTCTGACTCGGTGCCTCGAAGACCTAGATATGGAATACAACATCAATTCAAGGTCCCGAAAAGAGAACAAGTTAAACTAGTCAACTTCTAGGTCAAAAATCAACTCTAAGTCAAAAGTCAACTATGGTCAACTCTAAAGTCAAATAAAGTCAACTATGGTCAACCCAAGGTCAACTATCTATTTTTAGGTTGTACAAGTCTAGCACCAAAAACTTGGATCAAAATACTAAGCTCTAAGTCATAAGACTACGTCCTTAAATATTAGGATACCGTATCTTCGGATACGTGAATCCAAAATAAACCTCACAATACTAATATTAATAATAATGCATAATATAGAATATTAAATACAATAATTTAGGAATCAAGGTTTTGAACCCAATTGGTATCCACACAAAGTAATGTTCAAGATACATATAGGTATATTATTTACTCTAATACATAATATATTATATATAAACTAATATATTATATATAAATAAAATAATAACAATACTAGTATTATATCTTACCACAAATACATTTAGATATACATATATATATAAAAATATAATATATAAAGTATAAACCCAAAACTGCCTAACTGTCACTGAAAAACTGTGTGGAAAACAATTAATATATAACTATATATATATTAATAAATATAAATCAATATAATTCAATATATATATATATATATATATATAACAATTAAATAAATATATACTTATATATATATACATAATCCTACACAATAAATACTAATAGTTACAAACACATTGCATGTATTAATGTACATATTTTACATGGCTTGAAGCAACATAAAAATATATTCATTAATATACAAATAATTACATAATAATTATAATTAATATAATTACATATTTAAGAACATAAATATATTTTATAAAACATTTATATATAATTTATTTTATTAACATAAGTTGTAATATATATAAATGCATGTAAAGAAAACTACATATATATTTATACATCATATTAGTACACATAAAAATATATAGATCTATGCTACAATAAATACTATAATAAATACACTAAAAATAAATATATAACATCCATATATATTTACTAACTATAATTCAAGAATTAAAACATAAATAATTAGATCTATTCATAAATACACACAATTGGAGAGTATCACACCGTATCCCACTAGATCTAGGATACGGATGCGACACGAGTCCAACAAACAACCAATTGCACCCCGAATCACACAAATAAGTTACAAATATTATTTATGAACAAATCAAAGTGTCAAAAGTAGATCTATGTGTCCGTGTCAAAATACGACATGTACAAAGTTCCGTGTCGGAGGGAAAATCCCCAAAACGACACGTATCCCCAAATTATTGGGATACGACCTACACGTACCCAATTGTGGACACGACACTAGCCCCAAATACATAAGCACATGCCCAATTGATTTATAGGATCAATTGACACACACAACAAAATGTCAATTCGGAATTCCCCCAAAATTGACACAAAAAGCACCATAACTTTCTCTATGGGTCTCCTATGAACACAAAATCAAGTCCTATGGGTAGTACATACATATGGGTTGATTTTACATGATTAAATCTCAGATTTAGAAGCAATTTTAATTAGAAAAACTGAATTATACATATTGGGAGATGGATTCCCAATGAAACCTCCAATTGAGATGAACTTGCTTCCAAATTGTAGATCCTTGCTCCTCTTTGTAGATCCTTGCTTCCTCCTTCTAGATCCTTGCTTCTCAACTTTCTAATGGTGGATTGGGAAGAATTTGGAATAAAATTGGTAGGGAATTGGAATGGGAATGAAAGGAATTTGGGAGTGGGGAATTCTAAATCTAGATTTGGAAATGAGAATGAGAGGAGAGAGAAATTTCCCCCCCTCTAATATAGGCCGGCCTTACCCCTTCCCCAAGCAATTATAAAATATCCAATGTACCCCTTGGGGCCTCTCATGAAGAAATAATTAAGGAAGGAAGCTTCTAGTCTAATGACTTAATTAATTTAATCCATCTCCTTAACAATGGGCTTTCTAAATGGGCCAAGTCTAACTAATTAATTCATGTTGGTCTATGGGTCCAAACTAAACTAGTTGGGTCCTCTAATATAAGTCCAAAATAATTAAATAACATCTAACAATAATTAAATAATACAACAAATAATTATTTACAATGCACAATAATTAATTAAATAGGAAAAGACTAAAATACCCTTTCCTAGAAATTGTGGTAGTGACAAGTCTACCCTCCTTAAAAAAAATTTATCCTCGAAATTCAACAATAAAAACTACCCCCAAAAAATCATAAAACAGAACTAAAGAATCACAATTAACTAATGAACAGAACATAACTAGAAAATAACATACCTCAAGGTACAAACAAATATGGATAACGCTCTCGCATGTCATCCTCTCTCTCCCAGGTAGACTCCTCCGGAGAGTGATGCCTCCATGCGACGCACACCAAAGGAATAGTCTGGTTCCTCAGCATCTTCTCTCTCCGATTCAGAATCTCAACTGGCTGCTCTGGATAGCTAAGAGTAGGGCCCACCTCTATCTCCGAGTGATCCAATACATGGCTAGGATCGGCCACATATCGTCTCAACTGTGACACATGAAATACGTTGTGCACTCCCTCCAATGCAAGTGGCAAATCTAGTCTATAAGCAACTGCACCGACCCTCTCTAGAATAGTAAAAGGTCCGATGAATCGCGGACTAAGCTTTCCGCCTCCACCGAAGCGAATCGTGCCTCGTGTCGGAGAAATCCTCAGAAACACCAAACTATCCACCTAGAACAAAATACCATCTTAAGAACTTAATCTATAACAAACAAGAACAAGCACAAACAAAATCTAAACTATACCTCAAACTCCAAAGGTCTTCGATGGCTATCGGCCCAATGCCGCTGTCTGTCCTGCGCCACTCGAAGTCTGTCTCTGATCAACTGAACCTTCTCCGCTGCATCCACAACCATCTCTGGCCCAAGCAAAACTCTCTCTCCAACATCGTCCCAAGATAAAGGAGTACGACACCTCCGACCATATAGAGCTTCAAAAGGTGACATCTCTATACTGGCCTGGTAACTGTTGTTGTAAGCAAACTCTACCAAATGGAGATGGTCCTCCCAAGAACCCCCGAAATCTAGTACACAAGTACGCAACATATCCTCAAGAGTCTGGATAGTCCTCTCTGACTGCCCATCTGTCTGGGGATGATATGCAGTACTGAACTTGAGCTGAGTGCCCAAACTCTCCTGCAAACTCCTCCAGAAATGAGAAGTGAAACGTCTATCTCGATCTGAGACTATGCTGACGGGAACTCCGTGTATCCTAACGATCTGCCTCACATACATCTCTGCCAGCTTCTCCGTAGACAAACCCACCTTGAAAGGCAAAAAGTGGGCCGACTTGGTCAACCTATCAACAATGATCCAAATCGCGTCCTTCCCTCCTGGAGATCGTGGAAGTCCGGACACAAAATCCATAGTAATGTGTTCCCACTTCCACTCTGGAATGGGTAATGGCTGAAGTAAACCTCCTAGCCTCTGCCTCTCGGCTTTCACCTGTTGGCACACTAAGCATCTTGATACAAACTGTGCCACTTTCCTCTTCATGCCATACCACCATACACTCTCTCGCATATCCCGATACATCTTGTTAGCACCTGGATGTATGGAATATTGAGAGCGATACGCTTCCTGCAATACCTCCTCTCGTAACTCCCCACTAGGCACACACAATCTAACTCCATGCCTCAAAGATCCATCCTCTGCAATAATGAAATCATCCTCCAATCCTGCTCTCACCTGAGCTCTGATACTCCTTAGAGATACATCATCATACTGTGCTGCCTTGATCCTGTCCATCAAATCTGAGTGTATCTGTAATCCCCACATCTGCATAGCACACCCAGGAACAATCACCTCAATGCCCAAGCTCTCCAAATCCTCCAACAAATATCGATCTTGCGTCAAGAACATAGCTACCGGATACCTGCTCAAAGCATCGGCAACTACATTGGCTTTCCCAGGATGATATTGCAAAGAGATATCAAAATCCTTCATCAGTTCCAACCACCGACGCTGCCTTATGTTCAACTCCTTCTGCGTGAAAACGTACTTCAAGCTTTTGTGGTCTGTGAAGATCTCCACACGCTCTCAGTCGGGGCAGAGAAATATCAATTAAATATGTGATCAAGAAACTATCGGCTAGTAGTATAATCATTGGCTACTAACTAACCATGTAATTCACGTATGGTTGAGTTAGCTCCTTAGTGTAATCATTGAATCTCCCAAGCCGATCACATATTTAGTTAGTATCTCAAAATACATAGTTATTGTAGATTCTATTATTCAGTTTATTGATTATCTTATTCTATTCTGACATTATAGTTCATTCCTTTATTCTTGTACGCATTGATTATATTCTGTTGCTAGTATTGCCTATTCTCCCATTGTTCTTGATTATCTGTTATATTCTAATCGTAGATAACATCTTCTATTTTACTGCTTTATAGTTTTTGTCAATTAATTGAAACTGCTATTGGGTTGTACTTCGCTCCATTCCTGACTGGGAAATATTTTTTAGAGGATCCGGGAGATTGGTGTCCGACATACTACGGACCTCAGCCTATAGATGGTGCAGACTTGAACCCACTAGTTCTGGAGTGACTGCCGAAAAATTTAGCCGGGTTCACTAGTTAGCATAGTTAGTTCTCTTTAACATTTTGGTACTGGATTTGTTTCCGACATATATTTGAGATTTGGATATTATTTTTATTTATTGTTGTTATATTCTTAACTGCATAGTTATGTTAGACTTCTGTGATATTTTTTCGTGCCATAGAAATGTGATTGAGTATTGTGTTGAATTAAGTTGATTACTCTCTTCTTGGAGTTGAGATATTATTGGAGGATTATTCAATTATGTGAGATAATTAGATATTATAGTTGACCAAGACAACGTTCTACCGCCGATGCTGCGGCGTAGGCTGGGCGTTGTTTCAGACTTGCATCCCTACACCGGGTGCGGGTCGTGACAGCATGTCTTCGAGAATATGATCTACCAGGTCCGTTTGGTTGTTGGTTTGAGGATGGTAGTCTAAAATAAACTTTAACTTGGTCCCCGTAGCGGACTGAAGGCTACTCCAGAAACTCGATAAGAATTGTCCGTCCAGATCTGAGATAATAGATACTGGAACTCCGTACAACCGGACTATCACGTCAAGGTATATCTTAGCGAGGCAATCGACGCTCCAAGCAACTTTGATAGGAATGAAGTACGCTGACATAGTTTATCGATCGGCGATGACCCAGACAATGTTGTTCCCTTATTGCATCTTTGGCAACCCAACAATAAAGTCCATAGTGATGTGCTCCTATTTCTATTCCAGAATAGCGAGGTTATGTATTTCTCTACCCGACCTTTGCTGCTCGACTTTCACTCTTTGATATGACAAGCATTACGACATGAAGAGCACAACATCCTTCTTTATGTCATGCCAGCAGAAAATAGGACGAAGATCTTGATATATCTTCATGTTACCGGAAAGCGTTGTATATGTTGTATAGTAGACTTTCGTGAGGATTTTCTTTGGGTCGACTGAAATGCCTCCCGCAAAAATGTCGTGCCCGAGGAAAGATATACTACTCAGCCAAAATTTCTACTTGCTCAACTCCGCGTATAGCTTGTTGTCTCGAAGAGTCTGAAGCACGGTCCACAATTGTTCCGTGTTTTTCTTTTTGTTCTTCGAGTACACCAGGATATCATCAATGAATACTACTACAAACTTGTCGAGGTATGATCGGAATACACAATTCATCAGGTCCATGAAGGCGGTAAGGGCATTTTTCAGTCCAAATGGTAACACCAAGAACTTATAATGGTCGTAGCTAGTACGAAATAATGACTTCGGCACATCGTACGACTTGATCTATGTGTAGCACTTGTTAATTTGTATTTCATGGCAAAGTTCGCCGATATAAAACTATGTGTAGCACTTGAATCAAATAAAACTCGAGCAAGAACATCATTAAAGATTAATAGACCTATCACTATGGTGTCTGATGCAAATGCCTTATCCCGTGTAATGACATAAACCCGACCCACATTATTTGGACGTCGCTCTTGTTGTGGTGAAGTCTAACATGCTTGGGACGCTTGAGCTAGATTTTGTTGTTGTAGATGCTGCAGAGGGAACCGGTTGGGGCAATTGGGACAGTCATAAAAAATATAACCAAACTGACCACACTCGAAGCATCTCCCATTTCGTTTGTGACAGTCATTGGCATAGTGCCTTTATCTGTTGTAGATGGTACAATATGGCCCTTGGTTTCCCCTGGATTATAGCCCTGTTAACTGCCATTGTTTGGACGCTTCGAGCATTTTATCATCCTGTATTGCTAGGGCATTTGGGATAGGAATTATACACAGTGCCACAGCAACCAAAGGGTATTACAGTTTTAGGGCAAGTGCATGGTTGATTACCTCTCGCATCGTCTGATATTATCGGATGACTACGTGTGCTTGAATGGAAGGTCGCAGGCCACCTTCGAATCGTTTGACATGACTCACCGTATTGGGTAGATAAGTGCTTTCAAATTTGGTAAGCCGTTTAAACTCTGCATGGTACTACTTTACAGTCATGCTTCCTTGTTGGAAGCGCACGAACTCGTTCTCCTTCAAACGACGAACAGGTGGGGGAAGAAGCTCCTCTTCGAACGTTCTTCAGAAGGTAGTCCACGAGATTGTCTCATCTCCATCATCTTCTGTGATTGATCTCCTGTGCACGTCTTATCAATCGTGCGCGTTTATCGATATTGGAGTTGGGAACAAGCGACTCGCTTATCTTTAGAAACTTCAAGTAGTTTAAAGTGGTCTACTAGTTCGGCCAACTAATCTAAAGACATGATGGGTTCTTCGGTCCTATAAAAATACGTATTGTAGACCTTCTTGAAGTCAGCAACGTTGAAGGCATGGTCCCTCTCCTTAGCGGACTGGGGCACTTCTGCTTCAACTGCTTGCTGTTCTACTGGCATCATCGATGTCATGGAATGGTTTAATGCCAGGGTCTGCACAATCTGCTGCAGGTTATGCTCCTACTTTTTTTGGACTAAAATTTGGCTTTAAGAATTTTTTCAAACTTGTCATGTCGTTCTATCGCCCGTTTCTCGACTTTTTTAACTCGAGCCTCATCCCTTCGCTTCTATGCCTCTACCATTTGCATCATCCGCTCGACCAGATCAACGCGGAGCGCAGGTCGCTGGCTTTTGGAGCTTTCCGAAGTTCCAGAACTACTCTTTTGCACTTGCATCACTCCTTGCACTTGTGCCATTTTCTATTCTTGGGTCGTTCCTTAAAAAAAAGCAACTAGTTTCAGTCTAATAGAGTATTATTGACTCACTGTATGGAACGCATATTATTTTGGCCAAACGATTTTAAGGGTTCAACTGGGAGGAACATGGTCACTTTTGAGAAAAGTTTTCCGACACGAGGGTCAAAGGATCTGAAGTCGTGCTGTGATACCAATATATCATGCCCCTATTCTTTGGAATCGATAATCGTCTCCCAGATTTAATGTCATACGAGCATAAGATGTACTCGCACAAGGCCTAAGCATTATGTATATTGAACACAAAAATAGGGTATGTAGAGAATTAAGGAAAAATATTTGCATAGAAGAAAAGTTTTCTTTATTAATAATGAACAACATTTATAGACTCTTGAACAAGTAGAGGATTATTACGCTGGCTTATAAAATAGATGCAAAATAAGATAGATATTCCATACATTATATCCTCTTACTAAAATTGAAAGACAAAATACCTTGCATGCAAGTCTGAACCATCGTTGCGGAGCCACAAAAGTATATGTGCGAGCTCCAAGAAATTATACACGCTTCAAAGTCATAAATATGAACGCGTCAATAAATGGACTGGTTGGAGAATTATCTCAGCCTCTTGCAGCATCACCTTGGCTCGGGAAACCTGTTGCAACGTGGGTCAATACATCAAATTATATTAGTGAAGGCGAGCTAATCCAACTCACCAAATCAACATGGTATTCATATGAAGCATGCAAGTTATCAGGTGATATTTCTATCTTGCCTTAGTCCAAGTTACAGGCTTATGATAGAAGCAAAACGAATGAAATAAAAGTGCCACCATTTGGTGACATTTACATACGGCTGATGCATCCACCTTCACAATACTTACCGTGTTCTTCCCTACCAAGAAGACATCGTTAGCTTAAACAGATTAACACACATATGGGTCTTGACACCATAACCCATCATGGACCATAGTCTGGGAAGATGGTGATCCTTACAGCACAAATAGCGAGCCCCGTAAGAAGTCCTTGCCTTACCCGTTTTATTTTTACTAGCATGATATCCGAGTTTCGCCTAGGTCGAATCGGGCCCGATTCCCCGATGGCCATTTACAGGAACCATAAACCTTGTGCACAAGTTTTCCGTGACCATACGAAGTCTAAAACACTAAATTATCAATGAAGCAATTGTAATACAACATGAAGGAAATATAACCATTCAGTATAACTCGATAGAATAGTCTACCTGCTCAGGTGATCATATTATAAATATGTACTACTACTTGGCACAGTTATAAGTGAATGAATTCTAGCTACAAGTAAAACATAAGATAAGCACATTCAGGATGGACAAGAACGCAACACTATTGTTTTATGAGTTAATGTGACAAGCATCAAGTATTTTTAAGCCTACTTACTTATTATCTTGACTCTATTATTACTTTCGTATCGTTGATCAGAACGCAATAAGAGAGTCATATTATTAAGTGTAAAGATATACAAAGAAGGGCAAACTAATCGAAGATAAAGCCACTCACCTGTTAGAGGATTTTGGGAGAGGAAAGAATATCTTCAAGATTCCACTCGCGCGTTGCCTACTTAATCACCTGTATTGCCATGAACAAACAATCAATACTTCTTCTTCACTTTCTCCCAAAATTGATATGAATGCGAAGTTCAAAGAATCAAAGCAATAAAATCCATCAAAATCGTTCAAGAAAATGCAACTTCGAAAACCAATGTGAAAGCAGCAAAGCGGCATCAAAAATGAGCAACGTAAACCAACGCAACGAAAAGGTCCCTCGCGACTCTGCCGCTTAGTCATTCCTCGAGGCACGATTTATTAAATATGGGACTTGATTCTAAAAAAACTAATCCATAATAAGGAAAAAATCTTGATTCAATCTGTCCCGATCAACCGATACCGACAGATTTCCTTAGCTGCGGTCCTCGTATCGGAGGAACGGGGCACTATAGTTGATAATCGATGATGAGGAATCATCTTAATAAGCAAATATAATGAGTAAGATAATTGGATTTCAAAACAAAAGTAAACACCTTGGAGGTTAAAATTTTAGGAATTTGTTGACTAGTGACATATTGCAAGAAAATGGTTGGACAACGATTTTATGTGATCCAGTGAGCAAGAGTAAGATTTATACTATCTGTAGTAATCTTTTCTTCTTGTTACTTCTGACATACTTGCAACCATCAACGTGGCTCTCATCTAAAATCTTGTTTTTCCTTTGAATCTTATCCTTATTACTTTCAAAATGGTCAAAAAAAGTGTCATAGTCACCTAGAGATGGAATAAAAGAATTGGTTATCATGTGGTAATGATATATCTTTAGTCTAGTAGTGATACCTTAGACATTATCTAATGAGATAGATTCGAAGAGTGGAACTAAGAGGGGTAGGAAAAAATAAGAGAAAATTTTGAGGTTATGAATTTATATTCGAAATTAATTGAGGAAAAAAGAGAGGAGAGACTAAGACATTGGCGTGCAGACTCTCGAAGTATGAGTTAAAATTTAGGCGACCACTAATCTGAAGGAACTAGGGATCCCCGAGATCGCAAACTGGTGTGCATATCGATCGATAGAAGATTAATAGGTTTAATACGTGATCTAACCCTTATACCTGAAGTAATGAGAAGAAGATAAAGATTTTTAGCAACCTTGATCAGTTTGTGACCCCAAGATCTTCTACACGTATTCCTTCTTCTGATCGGATGTCGTGTGGGCGACGATCTTCCAACCTATTTTTTTTTGGCCGACCCTCTTTCTCTCCTTACGTGAAAGATGAATTTAGATAAAGCTGCTTGCTTCTGATAAAATATGACGGCCAGAGAATAGAGGATATATATAGACTACGACAAGGATCATGAGAAGAAATTATGGTTACGTCACCAAAAGTATCTAGGTGTCCCATGTTTAGCCCAAACACACAATCCAGGCCCGTTAACAATAGCTCAGTCTGCTAAAGAGCTATTTTTGTACTACCTTTCTAATCCTAAATTACGTTTATGGCCGCCTTCTTATTATATTCTTGTTCGTCTTACCATGTTAAGATATTGAATGTCCTTCGATCAAATTAAGTTACTGAAAAATATATTGATTGACATCTGTAAGCCCCCTCATTTTGGAATAGGACTAATTTGGTAATTTGTAATTATTTTTATTATTTTGTTTAATTAGATAGATTTAAAGAATTAATTTTTTAAAATCCTTTTTAATATATATGACACTTCGTCATGGCTTTGATATTTTGAGCAATGTACGACATTTTTTCATTCAACAAAATTTATATTACTAATCTTGATTGTATCTAGTATAATTGGGCCATGGGTGTTGCTTTAATTTGATGTCCCCAATGCTCTAAAAATATTGACAACCATTTAGAACCACGGTTACCGTAAAACTGTCTTCATTAGACCAAAACTTGACCCAAACCAAACCCAAACACATGTAGACATTTAGTACACCCAAATATTCTCATATAAATATATATTATATTTAAATTAATTTGTTTCTATTTAGGGGGATTTTATTTATAGAAACTAGTATATGTGTCATCCTATTTGGCAAATAACTACCTAACCAATTTTCTAACTACCCCAACAACCAAACCATATCCAATTACAACCCAACAACCAACTCCCCTCTCATATTCAGCCAAGAATAGTTTACGCTTTTGGCCAAACCTTATTAGCACTAGGAAACCCCCTAATATATTTAAATCTATTTAAAAAGCTTATATATATATCAACTTATCACAAAACCCTAACCCTAACAATAACAAATCTCTTTTCCCCTCTTGTGGCCGACCCTTTCCCTTTCTCCAACGTGTAAGAGTAGCTCTCTTCCACCCTCTCTCCCTCACAACATCATCTCCTTCACCAAAAACCCCCTTCTCTCTTCCAAAAGCTCTGTATTTTATTATCCTTCCACCATCCCTCTATCCAAACACCATTAAACCTCCAAGAAGAACCCCATCTTTCCCAAAAAATATATCAAGAACCTATTGTCATCATCAATAACCCATCAAGAAGGGAATAGCAAACCAAACACAAGCAAGGACGAGTGTTTCTTGGACAAGAAGAAGCACCATCATCCAATCCTCCAAATTTTTTTCGTAAATCTTTAATATTTATTTCTCAAATTTTATGTCATGATCCTTTTAGGTTATGTAAAATTATTAATTTAGAACCCATACTTGGCCATCTTGTTCTCATATTAGAAAATATAAAAATTTATGATAGTTTGGTGATAATTCGCTTGTCGGTAGAACTAGTTGAGACTTTTAATACGATTATTTGAGGAAATTGTTATTAATTATTAAAATTGAATTAATAGGTATTTAATTGCTGAAAATTAAGTACTTTAAAATTTATTTTATGTTATTTTAATGTCAAATCTAAACCCTATAATTAAGGGCCACTAGCATAGGTTTTTGGGTGAGTTTGTGGAATAGTTTTGCCTAGAAATAAGGGTTGTTTTAGATGGAATAAAGAGGTAAATATTTTATAAGATTAAATTAGAATATAATATGATATAAAATATTTTTTCATAAATATAAACCATACTAATGGGCTGACAATATCTCGAACAAGTTTCGGACAAAACTAGTCAACCTAAAGTAGCCATAATCTTGAAATATATTATTTTGTCAAATCTAGAAATTAATTATTAAAATAAATATAAATTATATTTTAATCAAGATTATATGATTTATTATAATTTATGTTCATGTCATTTAATTAGGGACTTAAACTTAAATTTTGGAAGTAAAAAACCAAGAAACTAGGTTCCGATATCCCGTAAAAGTAAAGTAAGTTATTTGAAATAATATTGGACTTGGTTGTACATAAAAAAGAATAAAATTATATAAATAAGTTATAATTACAAGAATTCTTGATTAGACCCTTAAGCGTTTAATTTGTGTTTAGGTCAATTAAATTTCGGATGAGTGGACGCGGGACCAACTTTGCAACTACATACTGCGGACCCAGACAAGTGTACCTTTCCAAGATATTTACGGTTCTAAATTATTTATTTGATATTATTTATGCATTAGAAATTATATTTGTGTGGCTTAGTTGATGTACTTGTTGAGCCTAGGGCCGTCATATGATATTTTGTGTCCGACCAGAGCCTGTATTACTAGGCGGCCAACTTTAGCATATGTAGTTCATTCTTGATATTTTGTTCTTTATGTTGATTGTGACATAGATATTTTCAGTATTCTTATATAGTTACCATTATTATACAGCTTATACGTATTCGGGTCAGACCAGAGCCTGGTTGAATGCGTAGCTGGTATGTTACGTATTACTAGTCCTACGTATTTTGGGACTGGGACGTAACATGTTTTTGTGGTGGTCCATACAGGTTAGAGCATATCGTTTTGATTACGTTATTGTACCAAGTGAGCCTGCAGTTAGGATAAGGTTGTTAGGATCTCAATCCACAATTGCTATTGAAACTTTCTTTGAATTCTAATATCTTCCTTGAACCTCAAAATTGTAATCATTCATACTTTCTTTGAACTCTTATTCTTTGATTCTCGTTTTTCTATAACTCGAAGAGACGAACACTCGTGCGCGGTGATCTCCCCAGGAGAATATTTTCGTCAAGACAAATAAGGCATATTTGATAGATTATTTGTAAGTAAATGGTTACCTGAGTAGTAAAGATTATGGTAGATAATTTTTAGATATTAGAGTGAGAATAGATTAAGATAATACCAGTAGGAACCTAAAACAAGATGGACTCTATCAATTGCCTAGATTAGAAGTAATGAGTTACTATTAGATAAACCTTTTAGATGTATGTGAGTAATTTTACTTTAGGATATAATATTATGTTTTGATAAGATAGTTTGATCTAAGGTGGGTAGGCTTCTCGACTAGCGAATTGGTTTGGAGATTAATCAATTGAGAAGATGAGAATTGTCAAAATTTGGTGCTTTGAGGCTTAAACTTCTATGTGATTTGAAAAAAAAAGGGATATTTTATTTTAAATTGAGAAAATAATGATAAGATAAGGAGTTAGAGATTTATTTAATTAAAATTTTTAAAGCGATTATGATGTAATGGATTTAAAATTTTAAATTAAAATATTTTAGATGAATTTAAATGTTGTGTAGTTTAAATTTTAAGGATAAATATTAATTTAAATAAAGAGTTAAGAATTTGATATGACTGCATTAACGATTTTGTAAACCATAAGTTTTTAAATATTATGATATAATTGGATTTGTGTTTAAATTTAAAAGAGATTATATGATGAATTTAAATTTGAATTTTAAGAATCTTGAAGCATTTAAATTTTGTGGGATTTAAATTTGAAGATTTTGATAAGATTTGACTTAGAATCTAAATTTGAGAATTTTAGAATATAAAGAGGCGGCGCATTGGTGAATCTCAATTTCAGAATTTCGTAATTATTTTATTGTTTGAGTATTGTGTGAAAAATAATTATATAAAGGAAAATATTGAGAGAATAGTTTCAAATTCAAATTTTATGGATGGAAATTTGAATTAAAATTTATTCAGGAAAATATGCAATGAATGGATTTAAATTAGAGGATTGGATTTAAACTTGAATTATTGAGATTGAGTTATTAAATAAAGTTTTGATGAATTGGATTTAAATTAAAAATTTTAAATGATAGAATTTAAACTTTTAAAACTTTGAGAATAGTTTGATAAAATAGATTTATATTTTCTTGAGAAAATTTTAGAGGTTAAATAATATTTGGTAAATTTGAGTAAGTTTTGCGATAATTGTTGAATTGAAGGCAAGTAAAAATTATGGTATAGAAATTATGGTAGATTATATAAAGAAAAAAAATATAGAGGAGTAAAATTTGATGGAACAATCTTTGGAATTCAAAATTTTAGATGAGATTATTTTAAATTTTGTGATTGGATTTAAATTTTAAGAATAGATAAAATTAAATTAAGTTTTGAGATTTGATGAGATAAAGATATATTGTAATAAAGATTATATATTTTGGGAATTTGATTTTATTTGATCTTAGAAGGTTGGTTAGAACTAGATATGCCATATATGAATTATTTTTTGGGTAGCTTTATGATTGCTAGGTTTAATGATGTTATAGAGAGCAAAATTGATTAATTTACCGGTATTATCGTTTCGAGAAAATAAAATTTATTCAAAATTTTGAGAAATTAAGGAAAAAACTATTTAAGAATTGAATTTTAAAATGGTGAAATACGACAAACTTTGAGGATAAAATTTAAAGGTTTATATGGTAGGATTGAATTTTAAATTCTGTAAAGGTCATAATATACTGGATTTGATTTCTCTTTAAATTTGAAGGACTTAAATCTAGCAGAGTTTAAATTTTAAAATTTAAATTTGGAGAATAGAATTTTGGAGATTGGATTTAAAATTTTGAGTATTGGGTTATTAAATTTAAATTTTGAGAAAATTAAGACGATTAACATCATAGATAGTGGACTACAAGATGTGAATTAAAATTATATTTTGAAGGTTAGAATTAAACTAAAGTTTGAGAATTTGAGGACTTGGGATCTTATTGATTTAATTTTGAGAATTTTAAAGAAATTTGAATGAGTAAAATAATAATAAATTTTAAAGATGAGAATTGAGTTTAATTTGAATTTGAGGAGTTTAAATCTTGAAGTGGTTAAATTTTGAAGATTTAATTTTCAAATTTAATTAGAAGTTTGAGATAAAATTCAAGGAATTCAAGGATAATGTTGAGGATTTTGAGTGTTAGGAGTTCAATATAATATTGAGAATTAATTTATGGGTTGGATTATACCAGAATAACAATATAATGTTTGACTTTATCACTTATAGAATAAACTTTTAAGGACTTAATTTGAATTCAAAATTTAAAGATTTTTTTTTTGAGAGCGAACGATTGATGGAGTAGATTTCGAATTCAAATTTTGATGATGAGACTTTGAATATTTAAATTTATTCATAAGATATGCATTAGTAGAATTTAAATTGAGAAATTATTTAAAGTTTTAAATTTTTATGATTGACTCATTAATTGATGTTTGATAATGACCATTAATTTAAATACCAAAAATTCGTATATACATAATGATAATGAGGACAAGACAAATTATGGCTATAAGGACAAATCGAATTATTAAAAAAATTTGAGAAATGACTACAATATGAGATACAAATTTTCGAGGATAGAATTAATTTTTTTTTTAATTTCAAGAATGTATTTGATTTTTAAGTTTTGATATGGAATTAAATTTGAAGGATTGAATTATTAAAATTTTGAAGTTGTTATAAATGAGATTTAAATTTTGTGGAAATAATGTTAGATTGTAATTAAGAGTTATGACTTAAAAATCTGATTTAAAAAGAAAATTTTATTGGATTTTGAAATTTTGAAGATAAATTTGAATTTTAAAGATTTACTTTAAAATTTTAAGCTGTGAGGATGAAGCAAGATTTGAGGACTTTGTTAAATAACAAAAGCAATTTGACCTCATGATTATATTTCTTGAATTTTAATGGAGAATATATATATATATATATATATATATATATATATATATATATATATATATATATATATATATATATATATATATATATATATATATATATATATGTTATTGAAAATCTTAAATTTCGAGGACGAAACTCTTTTAAGGTGGGTAGATTGTAAGCCCCCTCATTTTGGAATAGGAGTAATTTGGTAATTTATAATTATTTTATTATTTTGTTTAATTAGATAGATTTAAAGAATTAATTTTTTAAATCTTTTTTAATACATGTGATACTTTATCATGGCTTCGGTATTTTGAGCAATGTACGACCTTTTTTCTTCCAACAAAATTTATATTACTAATCTTGATTGTATCTAGTATAATTGAGCCATAGGTGTTGCATTATTTTGATGTCCCTCATGCTCTAAAATTTTTGACAACCATTTAGAACTACGGTTAGCGTAAAACTAGCTTCATTAGACTAGAACTTGACCCAAACCAAACACAAACACATATAGGCAAGTAGTGCACCAAAATACCCCCCCCCCCATATATATATATATATATATATATATATATATATATATATATATATATATATATATATAAATTAATTTATTTTTATTTATAGGAGTTATATATATAGAAAGTGGTATATATGGCATCCTAGTTGGCAAATAACTATCTAACCAATTCCCTAACCAACCCAACAACAAAACCTTATTCAATCCCAACCATAACAACCAACCGCCCCTCTCATATTCTGCCAAGAGCAACCCCCCTTGTGGCCGAACCCTATTAGCACTAGGAAACCCCCTCCTATATTTGAATCTATTTAAAAATCTCATATATATATAAACTTATCACATGATCCTAACCCTAACAATAACAAATCTCTTTCCCCCACTTGTGGCCGACCCCTCCCCTCTCTCCAACGTGTAAGAGCCGCCGCCTTCCACCATCTCTCCCTCACAACATCATCTCCTTCACCAAAAACCCCATCCTCTCTTCCAAAAGCTCCACTTTTTATCATCCTTCTACCATCTCTCTGTCCAAACACCATTAAACCTCCAAGAAGAACCCCACATTTTCCAAAAAATTATCAAGAATCCATTGTCATCATCAATAACCCATCAAGAAGGGAGTAGCAAGCCAAACACAAGAAAAGATGAGTATTTTTTGGACAAGAAAAAGCACAATCATCTAATCCTCCAAAAAATTTTGGTAAATCTTTAATGTTTCTTTCTCAAATTTCATGGCACGATCCTTTTAGGTTATGTAAAATTATTGATTTAGAACCCATACTTAGTTATCTTGTTCTCATATTATAAAATATAAAATTTTCATGATAGTTTGGTGATAATTCGCTTGTCGGTAGAACTAGTTTGAGACTTTTAATGCTATTACTTGAGGGAATCGTTATTAATTATTAAAACTGAGTTAATAGATATTTAATTTCTGAAAATTAAGTATTTTAAATTTTATTTTCTATTATTTTAATGTCAAATCTGAACCCTATAATTAAGGGCCACTAGCATTGGTTTTTGGGTGATTTTGTGGCATAGTTTTACCCATAAATAAGGGTTATTTTGGATGGAATAAAGTGGTAAATATTTTTTGAGATTAAATAAGAATATAATATGATATAAAATAATTTTTTATAAATATAAACTATACTAATGGACTGGCAATATCCTGAACAAGTTTTGGACAAAATTAGTCAACCTAAAGTAGTCATAATCTTGAAATATTTTATTTTGTCAAATATGAGAATTAATTAAAATAAATATAAATTATATTTAAATCAATATTATATTATTTATTATGATTTATGTTTATGTCATTTAATTGGGGACTTAAAGTTAAATTTTGGAAGTCAAAAACCAAGAAACTAGGTTCCGATACCCCGTAAAAGTAAAGTAAGTTGTTAGGAATAATATTGGACTATGACTTATGCTGATAGTTATAGGTCATGATCTTGTGTGTCTTGATTGAGACGTAAGGTTACATTGGGTGGGGAGAGTCTCCATCGTGCTCTGGGCATATTTTACTTAGTACTATTTATTGTGTATTAGGCTTTAGGTTCCCTCTGTAGAATCTAAGGTGTTATATATATATATATATATATATATATATACAGCTTTCTCTTGGTTTCCCCATACAGAGCCTTGAGTGTACTATTAGATTACGAAAATGTCCCTTGAGATCTTTCGTGAGTACCAGCCGGGGTACGATACCATAATCTCATTTGCATATCACATAGTTAGTTACAGTAGTTTACCCTAGATTATGGTTTTATTACACTATTTACTTCTGGCTTGTTATTTTTTTGTACCTTGTTACGTCCCTCTGAGGAACTGGTCCCCTGCCAGTTTTTGCAGCATAGATGATTATGGAGCCTTTGGAGTTGCTGATGTGTGTTGCTTGTCATGTGGGCATTGGTGCCAAGTACTTATATCATTTCTACCGGAGTTATGGTTATTTATTCATATTGTTTATTCATTTGCTGATGTAGCATAGTTTTTTTATAGACTCATATTTATTTTTTGAGTCTATTGGAGCTTGTGTTACTAAGCGGCCGACTTTAGTGCATGTAGTTCATTCTTAATATTTTGTTATTTATGTGGATTTTGGCATAGATATTTTCATTATTCTTTGATAGTTACCCTTATTATACAGTTTATACGTATTCGGGTCAGACCAGAATCTGGTCGAATGCGTAGCTGGCATATTACGTATTCCTAGTCCTATTTATTTTGGGACTGGGGCATGATAACATCTTTTATCCTTAAGTAGTACCACTCAACTTTATTTGTCATGTCAGATATAATCCACCAGCAGGATTTACATGACAATCCTTATGAGCTCCTTAAGGGGACATCATCAACCCGATATATCGGGACCTGGATTCATTTTATAATCAATGGTCCATCATAAACATAATGTTATTACCCAATTCATAGAGGTTATTGACTCATAATAAATATCACTATTTTATGAGTCAAAGTAATGCACACTGCATATACATGTCTATTATTATATCCGGATTAAGAGCACAACCATCTATAATAACTGAGGTGTTTGTTCTCTTATGTAGTCAGTACAAAGAGAAAAACCTCAAGTGGTCATGTTCAATACATACAAAGTGTATTAGTGTAAACCTATAGTCAAGATAGACTAATACCATATTACACTACAACCTTACAAATCATTTGTCCAAGTTCATCTAGGTTGTGAACTATTTATATATTCCACATGAAACTGATAATATAATCTATGTGTAAAACCATACACCATATTATCTATAATATATAATATCAGACACTTGCATTAACATTATAACAAATACAACATGCAAATATTTGACTATATGATTCTCATTTAAAAATAAGGAAATATAGTTAATACAAAGTGATTCTTTTAGTATATAACCCTAACAATCTCCCACTTGTACTCAAAGCATTGATTTTTGGTATACTATTACAAATCTCCCACTTATACTTAAAGCCATGCTGCTACGCATCTGACTCTCATTCCCTCAATAAGATTATCGAAAGCCTTAGCTAGTAAGCCCTTTGTAAAGGGTTCAACTAGGTTGCCAGCTGATGTTATCTTGATCACAACAACTTCTTCTCTTTTTACGAAATTTTGTATCAGATGGTACTTGCGCTCAATGTTTTACATGGCTTATGGGCTCGTGGTTCCTTTGAGTTTGTAACTGTACCACTATTATTATAATAAAGTGTAATAGTCTTAGGCAAACTAGGTACCATATCCAAGTCCAATAGGAAATTTATGAGCCAAACCGCTTCTTTGGCTACCTCAGAGGTTGCCACATACTCGGCTTCCATGGTAGAATCAACAATACATTTTTGCTTGATGCTCCTCCATACAATGGCTCATTCTCCTGAAGTAAATACATAACCTGAGGTAGATTTTTTGGCATCCCTATCTGACTAAAAATCTGAGTCTGTATGCCCCAAGGGCAATAAACTATCTGCATGGTAAATCATCATGTAATCATTAGTTATTTTTAGGTACTTAAAAATATGTTCTACCGCAGTTCAGTGATCTTGTTTGGGGTTAGACTGATATTTGCTAACCATGACAACGGCAAAGCAGATGTCTAGTCTCGTACATAGAATTACATACATTAAGCTTTATATTATCGAAGCATAAGAAACCGCTTTTATGTCCTCTATCTCTTTAGGTGTCCTCGGACACTGCTCCTTTGATTTAGCAATCCCATGCCTAAAAGGTAAGAAATATTTATTAGAATTTTGTATGCTAAAACGAGTTAGTATAGTATCGATATAGGTAGCTTGGGATAAGCCCAACATCCTTTTCTTGCGGTCTCATAGAACTTTGATCCCAATAATGTCACCTACTTCTCTTAAGTCTTTCATATCAAACTGCTTGGATAACCATATCCTTACATTAGATAACACCTTCATACTGTTTTCAATAAGCAAAATATCATCCACATAAAGTACTAGGAATACCACCACATTTCTGTCACACTTATTGTATACACATGCTTCTTCCAGACATTGATCAAAGCTATAGGATTTTATCACTTGATCAAAACGGATGTTCCAAGATCTAGAAGCTTGTTAAGTCCATAAATGGACTACTTGAGCTTACAAACAAGATTTGGCCCTTTTCAATGAACCCGTATAGTTGCTTCATATAGATATTCTCCTCAAGACTTCCATTAAGAAAAGTTGTTATGAAATCCATTTGCCAAATCTCATAATCGATATGAGCTGTAATAGATAAAAAAATTCAGATAGACTTAAGTATGGCTACCAGCAAAAATATTTTTTCATAATCAATACCCTCTTTATGAGTAAAACCTTTCGCAATAAGTCATGCTTTAAAGGTTTTAACCTTACTATTTGATCCTCTTTTTCTCTTGTAAACCCACTTGCATCCAATAGTATTTATACCAGTATGTGGTTTTACAAGCTCCCAGACCTTATTAGAATCCATAGATTCTATTTCAGATATCATTACTTTTTGCCAAGATTCTGATACTTTATCTTGGAGTACTTCATTATATGTGAAGAGATCGAAATCTTGTTCTTCAGGGACGAAGTTTGATGACTCTCCCAAGAACATGAATTTGTCAGGTTGTACAACAATCCTCCCCCTACGATGAGGCAATATAGGTTATGGTATAACATTTGTGACACGTTATGTAGTTACTTGTGGTTCCTTCTGTTGTAATATTGGTACTGAAGTGTTTGGTGTCTCACCTCTCAGTTCTTCTAGAACAACTCTACTGATGGGTTTATGGTTCATCATATAGTCTTCCTCTACGAATCGGGCATTAGTGCTAACAATGACCTTTTGATCCTTAGGATTATAAAATAAACCTTATTTCGTTCCTCTTGGATACAGTACAAACAAGCGTACTTATGTACGAGATTTCAACTTATCTGCTTATCCATTCAGCACATGTGCTGGACTACCCCAAATTCGAACATGTTTCATACTAGGCTTACGCCCGGTCCACAGCTTTGTGGGAGTAATAGGTACTGACTTAGAAGGTACCAAGTTTAAAATATAAGCTGCAGTCTCTAAGGTATATTCCTAAAATGGAATCTCGTAAATCTGAATTACTCATTATTGATCTAACCATCTCCATAAGAGTCAAATTCCTTCTTTCTACTACATCATTCTGTTAGGGTATTCCAGGTGTAGTCAATTAGGATATAATTTATGACTCTGATAAACAGTCCCTAAACTCTCCAAAGAGGTACTCGCCATCACGATCAGAAAATAATGGCTTGATACATTTTCCATGACATTTTTTTGTTCCAGCATTGTACTGTTTGAATTTTTTAAAGCACACAGACTTACGATAAATCAAATAAATGTATCCATACCTTAAATAATCGTTAATTAATGTGACAAAATATTCAAAGCCACATCTAGCCTGGACAGTTATGGGCCCACATAAATTAGAATAAACCAATTCTAACACATTTTTGTTCCTATATACCTTTGCCGTGAAAGGTCTTTTGGTCATTTTACCTTCCAAGCAGGATTCGAAGACTGGAAGTGCCTCCACTTCCAATAAACTCAAAGGTCTATCTTTAACCAGTCTTTGAATCCTTCTTAGATTAATATGTCCCAACCACAAGTGCCAAAGATATATTTGGTTCATACAAGAAGGTTTTTTTCTCTTATTTAAGTTAGAAGATGTGTTATTTATTTCCATAAGTTGCATTGTGGGTGAAATAGGATTAATGACATACAAATTATCAACTAATGCACCAGATCAAATAAAATGATAATTTTTTCTAATAACAATATTGTCATTAAAATAAACCCAATATCCATCCTTAACTAGCATAGAAACAGAAATTAAATTCCTTTTAAGTGAAGGTACTTAAAGACAATCTCTTAATGTCAAAGACTTATTTCTACCAAAAGATAAGATAGCATCTTCTACTACAACGACTGCTACTATTGTAGCATCACCCATGATAAGCATATCTCTCCATCACTAAGTTGCCTGGTTTCCTGGAACCGCTGCAATAAATTACAGACATGATTAGTGGCTTATGTATCTACAACAAGGAGCTGATAGATAACACCGCTAAACATCTTTCAACTACTAGTAAATGAGATATACCTTCTTTGTTCCCTTGTTTGAGAAGTGGACAATCACTCTTCCAATATTCTGACCCTTTGTACTTGAAATACTTGCCTTTCAGCTTTTTCACAGCGCCTTGAGGTCCCATGCCCTTCTTTGCTGAATTTGCTTATTTTTGAATATTATTATTCTTCTTACCGACTTTCGACTTAGAATTAGAAGCCTTTTCAATAAAATAAATATGACCATTCTGCCTCTTGAGAGCCTCAACATCCTGCTATTCTTTTGCAAGTTCTGTCAAATTGTACAACCTTCACTACTAGAAAAAGTTAAAATAGCGACATTAAAAAACATCGCTAATCACTGTTAGCGACGTAATTAGCAATATTTTAAAGAAGTCGGAACTCAGCTAGTCGCTGAAAGGAAAAACGTCGCTAAACGTCGCTGTACCGACGTTTTTTAGCGATGTTAATGCGTCGCTAAATTAGCGACGTTTAGCGACGCAACATCGCTAATTAGCGACGTGCTCATCAGTCGCTTAATGTCGCTAATTAGCGACTTATATAGCAATGTTACAGCGACGTCTAATGACCTGGCAATACTGCCATGTCAGCAAGTTGCGACATACAATGATGTTTTTAGCGACATTTTTAGAGACGTTATTAGCGACGTTTAGTAACGTCGCTAATTAGCGATGTATTTAGCGACATTTATTAACGTCGCTAAACGTCGCTAAAAACTTCGCTAATTGTATAGTAAAAAAATAAAAAAATAAATACTGAATTGTTTCCAAACTATTATTCCTGCAGTTTATTAATTCACAATATATACAAATAGACCCGGAGTAACCCTCCGTTGAATTTCCTGGGTTTGCTGACCACCTTGGGTTCAACACTCAACATCAATAAATTAACATATATTTAATATGAATAATATAATATAATTTGAAGAAAAGAAAACATCCAGCAAATATTATTGTAAAGAATACAGCAAATATATATCCATACAATGAGTCTCATCCTAAATAATACAAACAATACAAATATCCAGCAACTATACTACTGCGGATCTGCAGGAGGATGACCACCGACGCACATGAAGGATAAGAATAGCTCATACTTCTCTCGTAAATTTGATACCGATGTCGATGGAGAAGGCAGTGACGTCGGTGGAGTCTGTGTCGATGTAGGCGCACTAGGAGGACGTATCCGCTCCAAGTCTGTGAGTCGCTGGTTGTAAGAATCCATGGTAGATAACAGCCTCGTACTGCTATGAACTATTGAATCCTGCATCATCGTCAGCCTCGCGCCCATGGATAGCTGTGATGCCTGCAGCTCCGTGATGTTGTGGTCTGTCGAGGCTGTAAGATCATTTGTCAAATTCTGGAGCTCCGTAATACTGCGGTCGAGTATATCGAATCGTGCGATGAGCGTCGGATCGTCCGCCTACGGCTGGGACCGGGACTGCTCCTCCATCCTTCATAGCAACTCGTCACGGAGAGACGCAATCTGACGGTCAACGGACTCCTGGACTCTGGCCGATGACTGCGAGGGCTGTGGGGAATGTGCAGTTGTCGGGGAGGCCCTAGATGTCTGCATCACAACCAGGGCGCTATAGGATCCCGTACCGTAGTACATACCCCTCGGGAGACCACCAGATGCGGTCACCCACAGGTCGTCCGCCGACGGATCTGTGGCTGGTTGCGAGAAAGTACCAGCCTCTCCAGCTGTAGGTGAACTAGCAGTCGCCCGCTCACGCAGCCTAAGATACTCGGCCTAGAAAAGTTTGAAAACTCGATAATTGCCTAAGTTATATTAAAATTAACACAAAGTAAAGTAATACTTACATAGGTTAGAGAGGCCCTCTCATCAATGAGATTTTCGTCCTTGCGATGGGTGGCCAAGAAGACGATCACCATGTTTGCATCCTCACCCCTCTGTACCTGTTAAAAATATATTATTTAGTACTAAACTTAAACATTTTTTCCTACTACCATTTTATCATACTTATATTAAAATAATATATCTTAAATAAAAAATATACCAAATGACGAAAATGTTCCGTCATCGGAATTGAGCCACCACACCACTTGGCAGCATTCCGCCTAACCGCCTTGGCCTTCTCAGACCTTTCCTTGTAGCTCAGATCGTTGATTCTAGCCCTCATTGCAGTCTACTGCTCAGGCATGATCCAACTTTGGATCGATTTTCTAGCACGATCATGAGCCTTCTGGTCATCCAGATCATCACGGATAAGCTTGGCGGCAACGGTAGAAAATAGCCTCTCGATCAACTCGGCCCGGTGCGAAGGATACAATAAATAATTTAGTAAGTGAGCATCACGGATAAGTTATATAATATACATAAATTAGAGGATTTATATAATATACTTTTACCTGGAAGTGCGCAAACCAGAATGCCTTCCTCTCCTCCGGAGCTTCAGAGTAGTTGATCCAAGGGCCACCGTAGTTATTGCTCAGAAATAGGCCCAGGCGTCTCTGAACCGACGATGGACGATATCTATACAGAGATAATTGTTTTGATCAAAAAAGTTAATATATGATGAATAAAGAAATACACAATATATATTATGCTAAACCATCTAATTGACTTACTTTGTACCGTCGGCCCAAATCTCTATCCTTGTCTCCTCCGGAGGTGCGCAAGGAGGATCTTGCTGATGCTGGGATAACGTTGGCACGACCTCCTCTATATGCTCATCTGTCTCCATGGTTCCGTCAGCAGGAGGAATGTTGGACGAGGGAGTACTATCACGCCTGGAACTACTCGTCCCAGGAGTGATGCCACGTAACATCGTCGTAGTCGGAGATATGACTGATCGATATACTGGAGTACTGGACGACGATGATCCGGAACCAACAGTAGGCAGTACCGGAGGAGCACTCTGTCTACCTCGGGACATGCGAATCCTTCACGTCATCCTGTCATACCTGATAACAACATATGATGAATATAGAAAAATATAAATATATAGTACATTCTATAGTCAAAATATGATGCATATCTCATAGCATTCTAAAGTCAAAATATAATACATATATTCGTTAAAATAGTACATTCTACAGTCAAAATATAGTTACATTCTATAGGCAAAATATATTATTTTCAATCATCTTCAGAAAATTCATCTTGTTCGCCTTCCTCGTCCTCTTCTTCCTCCTTCTCGTCTTCACTTTCATCTACTTCGTCTTCGTCTCCCTCTTCGAATAATTTTACATATTCTATATTATTACTCGTGTAATGAGTAACTTTCGTTGAGTCCACATCTACAATATTTGTTACAAGAGGTAGATCGTCCTCCTGATAAGCTATTTCGTCAATGTCAAAGGTATTTCTAGCTTTAGTCTTGCATACTGCCCACCAATCCGACCTTGCTGTCCCCCGTCTAGGATAAGTTGTGAAGTACATGAGCTGAGCCTGACTTGATAGGATAAATGGTTCATAACCTTGATATCTACGCTTGTAGTTTATATCCACAAGGCCATGCTTGTCAATTTTCCAACCTTGATCTTGAATCGGATCGAACCATTCACACTTGAATAGCACGATATTAGTAGGTTCTGTGCCATAATTATATGTCAACTCCATAATCTCTCGTAAGATACCAAAGAAATCATTGCCTGGATCAACGTCTTTGTAGTTTAAAAATTTGATACACAAATAACTGTTTTTCGTGGAATCAAGATCCAGAAAGCTTCCTCTGATAGGAGCATTTGTTGACTTGAACCTAAACCCATTCACACAGAAACTTGGCCATATTTTAATGACAGTAATTGGTCCCTTGGCTAAAGTCCGAATAGATTCTGTCTCGGGTGTTATTAGACGATCGACCTAAATACCAAAGTAGCGATAATAAGTTATTTGTGGTGCAAGTGTAGAAATAAAAAGTAATTACCAAATACCTTACATATGCGCTTAACCAAGAAGGAAAATGGTATCTCATTTCTTGTTCTACTTCTTCATCTGTTATGTAGGGTCTAACCGACCTCAACTCATCATTATATGTGCTGAAAAATAATAAAGTAACTGCTGATTAGTAGCATAATAGTAGCTTATACTATTACATTGAGATGATGTAAACGTGGAGGTATTAATTACTTACCCCTCTAGCTTCTCCACTTCATCCTCATCGCAATTGAGTAATATATACAACTCAGTAGCCCTTAGCTCGTCGTCATTTAAATATCTCTTCTTCATTTTGTCCGAAGGCTTTTCGAACGCATTGAATACTTTGAGTATTGCATCATTAGATTCCTGATATTCGTCGTCATTTCTCGGAGCTTTCGTTCTATTAGTAGCAACATGCAGTTTGAAATACGTCGAGCAAAAGTTTGTAATCTTCTCGAGAACATAAGCTTCACAAATAGAGCCCTCAACCCGTGCCTTATTTTTTACCTTTCTCTTTAGGTGATTCAGATGCCGCTCGAAGGGGTACATCCACCGATAACCGACAGGACCACCAACACGTGCCTCATAGGAAAGATGAATTGACAAATGCTTCATAGAGTCGAATAATCCAGGAGGAAACACCTTCTCGAGCTTACATAGTGTCACCGCAATATCCTTCTCTTGCTTTTCTAGACGATCGACAAGCAACTTAGTACAACAAAGATCTCTGAAGAATATGCTGAGCTCTATCAATGGATCCCAAATAACCTGCGGTAAGAATTATCGAAATGCAATCGGAATTAACCTCTCCATGAATACGTGACAATCGTGGCTCTTCATACCCGCTAGTTTGTTCTCCTTGAGGTCGACGCATCTTCTCAAGTTCGACATGTACCCGTCTGGAAACTTTAGACCCTGAATCCACCTACAAACTCTTCCATTATCCTCTTTCTCCAGTGAAAAAACTGACTTAGGTTGCTTTAACTTTCTATTCCCCTCCTCTATCAAATGCAATGCAGGACATCTATATATTTTTTCTACGTCCAACCTGGCCTTCGGATTATCTTTCGTCTTCCCCTTTACCTCTATTACAATATTAATTATGTTATTAAACACATTTTTCTCGATATGCATGACATCAAGGTTATGTCTGATCAGATTAGTGCTCCAATATGGCAGATCCCAGAATATACTCCTCTTCGTTCAGTTATGGGTGCGACCAAATCCGTCACACTTGTACCCCTTAGCAGGCTCTTCGATAGCACATGGTAAATCTTTTACCTCTTTCTATATCGTGTATTCAGGCCACCTTGGCGGTAGATTGGCCTTCTCCACAATGCCCGCACGAAAAGCATTCTTGTTCCTCCGGTACGGATGATCGTTCGGCAGAAATTGTCGATGATAATCAAATAAGTATGGTTTGCCTCCGTATTTTAAACGGAAAGCCTTCGTACAGTCCATCCAATACGGACATGAGAGACGACAATGGGTGCTCCATCCCGATAACATTCCATAGGCTAAAAAGTCGTTGATGGTCCAAATAAGTGCTGCCCTTATCTGAAAATTTTGCTTTCTAGAAATATCGTACGTGTTGGAACCTACTTCCCACAGCTGATTTAACTCATCTATCAAAGGCTGTAAATACACATCGATGTTCCTCTTTGGATTATTTGGATCCGGGATAATAACGGTTAGGAACATATACAGAGTCTTCATGCACATCCAAGGCAGTAGATTGTTCGGAGTGACGATCACAGGCCAACATGAATACTGGGAGCCCGAAAGTCCGAATATGGTAAAACCGTCAGAGGAGAGCCCCAATCTGACATTACGCGAATCCGAAGCAAAATCTGGATACTCTCTATCAAACTACTTCCATGCTTCTCCATCAGATGGATGATCCAATACTCCTTCGATCTGTTTCTGCCTGTGCCAACTCATATTTTTTATAGTCTCCTTAACCATAAATAACCGCTGCAACTACGGTGTCAAAGGCAAGTAGTGCATCGAATCGGTAGACTTCCTTGCACCGACAGACTTTCCTCAAACAGTGGCCTTGTAGCGATCAGCACCACAGAATCTGCACGCATCTTCATCCTTGTCGTCTTTGTAGTACAACATGCACCCGTTATGACATGCATCAATTTTCTCATATCTCATCTAGAGCAATCTCACCATCCTCTTAGATCGATAGAAGTCTTTAGGCAACTTTGCACCCTCGGGCAAGATCTCTATAATCAAATCGATCAGTCGATTATAGCATTCTTGCGACATATTAAAATTGGACTTGATGCTCAATAATCTTGTAACCACCTCCAACGGTGAATGATCCTCACAACCAGGAAATAGTAGAGTCCTTGCATTCTCCAGCAACTCCATAAACTTTTTAGCATCGACATTCGGTGCCTCCTCAGCTGCATCATAATTATCCAGATTAAAACTAGGTCCTGCCGCATCATAATTATCCGGATTGAAACTAGGCCCCGCCACATCATAAACCATGTTCACCCACCCATCATCGTAAGCATCATGGTCGTGGACATCCATATACGGCTCCACATAAGGCTCCGACTGCGATGTTAGAGACACAAGTTCTCCGTGCGCGGTCCACTGATAGTAATTCGGCGTGAAGCCCTTCGAGTACAAATTATATGTGACTTCCACTTCTGGATGATATTTCCTGTTGCAACATCTCACCGACGGACACTTAATTTTGGTACCGTCCATGTACTGGGGGAACGTCTTGGCGAACTGCAGGAACTGCTGTATACCCTCAATGAATTCATCCCGTACACCGTACATGTCATCAGGATGACGGTTGTACATCCACGAACGATGACGCAGATAGTAATTCATATCCATTTCTAGATACTTCTGCAAAAATGACAGTATATATCCTATAAATCATTACATACAGTGTGATTCTCTAAAGAAGAAGCTAACAATTAGTTGGCTAGGTAATCTATATTTCAAGTAACATAGAAGAAGCAAAGTAGGATATATATGATTATAATTGTGCATCACCGTCAAGAAGGATGTGGTAAGTTGTCATGATCGTTGGGATTACCAATACTTTCCCATAGGATATGGTAAGTAGACTTCAAAGTTTTCCTACGGAACTCCATTGTAGCATTCTCAAATCCAAAATCACTAGTTTCCATATAGCTTAAATCAACATAAAGTATAATCACCATAGCTATATTGACTCTAGCTGATTCTCTGGGTACATTGTTGCTACTACCTGATGTCCCAAGTGGAAGAGGTCTAACTGTCATTGTTCCCTTTAAAGCTTCTTCGAAATCAGTACCAACAGTAGTCATTTTTGAAGTTTGAGAACAACTGATACTAAAAATTTAATTCCTGGGTCCCATATGGGCATCACCAAAATATGGAAACCCCCTCCATAGACCCCAAGGCTCAGTAATCGACTTGTATTCCACCCCTTTAAGAGCTTCTCCAACACATACTGAGCCCAAGCATGAGGGCCTGGATCCCATATCAAATGCTGATGGAAAAAATTAGATCCATCAAATCTATACCTGCCCTGTAGGTTTGAGTTACCAGAGCAAGGAAATGTGATATTGTTCCTTGATTCATCATCCTTGTAAAGAAGCTTTAGTAAGGAAAAATCAGAGTTAGCACCTTTAAGTTCCAGTAATGTTGGAAAATCTTCATTCATGGGAGATGAGATACAACTAGCAAAGTTTTGTCTAGGAATTGCTATGTTCATATTCAACTCTTCCATAACTAGGGAATCTTGAGCAGGACTATCATCCTCTGAATTATTCTCAAGTGTTGGCTTGTAGAATGGATCACTAGAACCTCTAACTTCCTGTTTGACTTCAGTAAGAGCTTGATGTGGAACTTCCAATGCCTTAAGCTTTCTCTCTTCAGTTTCAAGGTTGGAATCATTAGGTAATTCCTGAACATCAGCTTTAGATTTCTTGGCTTCCCATTTGTTAGGGGGTTCCTGATTATCACTGTCACTCATAAGCACCGTATCCCTGACCTCAACTACCATATTCACACCCTTTCTAGCAATTTTTGCAGTTGACTGCATGTTTTGCTTGATGCTCAAAACTAAGGCTTTGGTTTTGAGTTGATGCTCACTTGTGAGTGAGTGGAGAACCAATCCCTCTATGGTTATACACTGAATTTGGCACCTGCGACACCAACTCATACTTCCAAACTTCCTCACGGGCACTTCATCAAACACCTTTGGTTCAATATCTTCTTTTTGCTCTGATACCAAAATATCTTATCTGTAATTCTTTTCATTCTCTGTTTTCTGAATGCTTTCTTCCTCTAGATCCCCAATTCTCTCTGTAATCAAACCCTAGATTCTCTTCTCCATTTAATTTCTTCTCTATTGTAATCCTTTCCTCTCTATTTTCAAATTCAAATAGTACTGTTCTTCTCTAATTTCTCCTTCAAATTATTCTACAATGTCAAATACGGTTAGATATGTTTCATATTTAGGTCATCCATATTTAGGAACGTATCAAATGGTATCAGAGCAGCATATAGATCTAATCATGGAGGCAGCCAAAGATCCAAGCATGAGCTGCCATGGATCTCTCCATGAATCTCCACCGATTCAAGTTCCAATCTATGGCGAAGCTCGAGTACAAACTTTGAAAGAGTACACAGAGGAACCGAGAAGGAGCTGCAAGGGATTTTCTCGTGGATCACCACCAAAACTTTCGATCATCAATGGCGAACCCATGGATCCGGTAAGGGAGGATCGACTGCATTCTTTGGAAGGTAGATTCGATCATCTCTGTTCTAAATTTGATAGAGCTTTGAAAGAATTATCTCAAATTAGACGAGCTACTATTGTTAATTCAATGGGAACAACAGTTGTTCATCTTGATTCACCAGTAGCTGCTATTAACAAACCTGTCCATAGCTACAATCATAATTCCTTTGGAAACCCTAATTTCTATGAAAACCCCTAAAATGCATAACCTCCACAACAACAATATCAGAGTATACAACAACAAGAAGAGAATTCTAGGGTTTGATTACAGAGAGAATTAGGGATCTAGAGGAAGAAAGCATTCAGAAAACAGAGAATGAAAAGAATTACAGACAAGATATTTCCTACCCCCCTTTCTCTCCTCACTCTTGCCTATTTATAAACTATAGACAGTGAAGTATTGGTCTAACAACTGGCTGACCTCGTTAACCAATTTGCTGAGCTGACAAATTGAATCTTTATAGTGCCAATGGTGGCTCACGTGACTGCTGACGAGGTATGCTAACTCATTTATTAGTAATGATCCTCTGCACTAGCTAATGCTGGCTGGCCTTTTAGATTGTACAAGACTGAAGGCTGGTTAATAAAATACATAAGCTATATTTGCTACTAGTTGCTTGTTCTCTGATACTCACTTTAGGTCAGCTTTAAACTAGGCCCTTATCACAAAAACCCTAACCCCAGGTCAAAAACCCTAACCCTAACCCTAGGTTCTAAATATTTTTAATATAAACGTCGCTAAATACATCGCTAAACGTCAATAAATTATAAAATTCAGTGACGTTTAGCGACCTAAGATAACTTATAGCGACTATTCTTTTAAAAAACTAAATTATAGTTGCTAAACGTCGTTATATGTCGCCAAACAACGACGTATAGCGACGTTAATATTCGGAGTCGCTGAATTAGCGATGTTTTAATTTACCGTCGCTAAAAATATTGCTAATCCCGTAATTTTTAGTAGTGCTTTTGTTCATGTTGTAGTTAAGGCAAAACGTGTCAAGACTTTTAGGCAGAGTCCCGAGAATGATATCGACCTAGGTTTTCCTATCTATTTTAGCTCGAAGGATCTCCATCTCCCTAAGATGACCCATTATCTTGAGAACATGATCCCTTATTGGTGCCCCTTCAGCCATAGTCATATTTATTAAACTCTTTATAGCAAACTGCCTAGCTGCCCTGCTTTGATATCCGAAGAGATCCTTGAGGTTGTACATCATGTCATAAGCTGTGGCAATGGCCTGATGCTGATATTGCAGCACATTTGACATAGATGCCAGAATATAACACCGTGCCATCTCATCTGCCTTGATCCACTTCTTATAAGCCTCTTTGACCTCTTCATCAGAATTACCATCAGGCTTATGAGGATATTCCTCATGGAGTACATATTTTTACTCTTCAGCAGTTAAGACGATATCAAAGTTATGTTTTCAGTCAAAATAATTAGGGCCAGTAAGTTTGTTTTCTTTAAGAATTACCATAATTGGACTGAATGAACATTTTGAAATCCTGAGAGTCACATAATAATAATTATGTAGGGCATTAACTTTTGAACTAAAAATATATTGATTCCCTCAAAACAAAAATAAAAAAGTTTACTAACACCTTAAACACCGTGAATTTAGTATGCCATGATAGTGTGGACGTATACTAATTCAATATTTGTCCAATGAGGTTTTTTTTATTAATTATACTATCATGTCAACCTAATTTTATGACAAATAAAATTAACTTGTTGATCTTTGCTTTGGTCCTACAAATAACAGCAGTAACACCGCTAGGGAGGATACAATTATTTTTATCTAAGTGTACACCATTACTCAATAATAAGTCCATTACTTCATAATGTGTTCCTTCAGATGGAGAAGTAAACACTCGCTAGGTAATTTTCTATAATTATCCTAAAGGAAGATCGTACCGGTGATCCGTAATTATACTCATCTGATATGGAGGAAGGCACTAAAGCCAACACACAAGTATAATTACATCACCTATAAACTAGTAATAGAGACCATTGGATTTATACTAAATAAATTTTCTCTTCCACTTAGTTATTTAACAATGATAGTTTTTCTACGAGTTAACATATGTCCATTTTGTCCATTATTAATGCGGGCTTAGTTTATTAAAAATATCCACAGAATAATAAACATGCATAACAGAACCACAGAATAATAAACATGCATAATAGAATAAACAAATATATCAATAAAGAAAAGATGAATATCTAACTATTAAAGCCATATATCATGCTTCTTCCTTAACTGCCGAATCCAGAATCTTGCTCTACGTAGAGTTATTCGGGGTTCAAGGCAGCGCCTTAATTTTTTTTAAAGGTTTGGCCATTTTTTTCCTTTTATCAAAAATCATATGTCTGCCTCCGGACTGCTAAAAAATAGCATCTCATCCCGCATCAGAAACAACCACCACCACCATAATGATAGATTAAAAATTTAAAATTATGTCAATCATATGACTCCCAAAGGACTTCATACATAATCTAGATTGAAGAAAATTAAATAAATAAGCATGATCAACCCTCATAATTTTAATTATATCCATGAACAATAACAGCCATGACACGTCGTAGGTTTAAATCACAGAAACAAAATATGCACAAAGACCATAAAAGTTGGATCTAAGAAGCCAACAAAACCAAGTTAGAATAGATCTACATCTACCGACTATTTTTAACATGAATTTTATTGGACAACATGTATTTATCAATCGATATACAGATCCAAACTGGCTCTGAAATAAATTAAAGAAATTAGGGATCCCCAAGATCGCATACTGGTGTGTATATTGATTGATAGAAGATTAATAGATTTAATACATGATCTAACCCTTCAAAGGCGAAAACTAGGGTTCACAAATTATACCTGAAGTAACGAGAAGAAGATAAAGGTTTTCAGGAACCTTTATCAGTTCGCGACCTTAAGATCTTCTGCACGTATTCCTTCTTCAGATTGGACATCATGTGGGTATCAATCTTCCAACCTTTTCTTCTCCTTGGCCGACCCTCTTTCTCTCCTTACGTGAAAGACGAATTTAGAGAAAGCTGCTTACTTTTGATAAAATATGATGTCCAGAGAATAGAGGATATATATAGGCTATAGCAGGGACCATGAGAAGAAATTAAGGTTTGGTCTCCTAACATATCTGGGTATCCCATGTTTTGCCTGAAAACACAACCCAGGCCCGTTAATAATAGTTCGATCTACTAAAGAGCTATTGTTGTACTACCTTCCTAATCCCAAATTATGTTTATGGGTTCCTTCTTATTATATGCATATTCGTCTCCCCATGTTAGGATATCGAACGTTCGTCAATCAAATTGAGTTACTGACAACTATATTGATCGACATCTTTTATCCTTAAGTAGTACCACTCAACTTTATTTGTCATGTTGATTATAATCCACCTGCAGGGTTTATATGACAATCTTTATGAGTTTCTTAAGGGGACATCATCAACCCGATGTATCGGGACATAGATTTCTTTTATAATCAACAGTCCATCATACACACGATACCATTACCCAATTCATAAAGGTTATTGACCCATAATGAATCTCACTCTTTTATGAGTCAAAATAATACACACTATATATAAATGTTTATTATTATATCCGGATTAAGAGCACAAGCATCTATAATAACAGAGGTGTTTGTTCTCTTATGTAGTCAGTACAAAGAGAACAACCTCAAGTGATCCTGTTCAATATACACAAAGTGTATTAGTGTAAACCTATAGTCAAGATAGACTAATACCAATGGTTTGTCAAAGTCCATCTAGGTTATGAAATATTTATATATTCCACAGATAATTGATAATATTATCTTCTGTATGACATAACACACCAAATTATCTATAATATAGAATATCAGACACTTGCATTAACATTGTAACAAATACAACATGCAAATATTTGCCTATATAATTGTAATTTAAAAAATAATAAAATATAGTTAATACAAAGTGATGCTTTCAGTATATAAACCTAACATAATCAATAACAATAATGAATGATAAAGTAAATGAACGGTTGGACTTTAGAATTTTGCTAAATATAATAGAAGTTTGACTATGGCAATTGAGGACAAAAGAAAGGTTTAGTAGAGTTAAGAATAAATTTTGGAAGTTTATCAAACCTTGGAGATTAAAGATCATAAAGTGAAATTTTGGATGAAAGGATTCATTATTGAGGAGCTATGGAATATGAAACAAGAAGAATATGGATATTGAAGAAAATAACTATTTACGGGTTAAACCATCAAGTGATAATTTACTAGAATAGCTGCAATAGGCGAATAAAGTAATAAATATTTCAAGATTACAAATTTAGATGATAAGAGAGAAATTGTATAATAAAATAGAATTGATAAAATATTATGCCAAAAGATAAAGAATGATAGCAAAATCAAGAACTAGGAAGTATTTAAAAATTGAACAAGAATTTTTGAGGTTACAAGTAATGGAGATATTTAAATATTGACTAAGAAAATTTTAAGTATTTTTGAGGTTATAGACTAATAAATATTGATAGAAATGATGACACTATTTGGAAGCTTTAAATTTATGAATAAAAAGTCATCAAGAATGGGTAAATGCATGAAATACGAAAAAAAAATTTAATTTGGAGATAGTAGTCAGAATCAAGATTATGAATTGAGGAGCGTTCCAAAATCTTTATGAGTAATAATAAAATAGGGATTAAATTTATAAGTTGATTGATGGATTATGAATACTTCGAGGTTAAATATTAATTCAACAATATTCACTATTGATGAAGAAGATACGAATCTGATCGAATAATGACATTGAAATTATACGTAGATTTGAAAAATACAAAGAACGATTTGAGTTTGAGATAAAGAGGCTGAATTTTGTCACAAGCCGCACTCGGATATTCGGACACGAGTATGTGGGTACGTCCAGCCTATGTCATAGCATCAATGGTAGAACAATGTCTAGACCTCAATAGAAATCATCTTAATTATTCCAAGATCAACTAGTATCATCATGACTTAATTACAGTATACTAAAGATATGATAAGAAAAGCAATCCAACATCTAACTAAGAGAAGTAAAACTATAACATGATATAAAAAGAAGAAATACTATCTGGATTCTATAAATGTTACCTCATGGTCTTTCATGCAAGGGCAGTCTCAACTATAGCATCCTCTAAATTCTAGGAACATGAGACACAACTCCTCCTAAAAATGTTATCTAGTCAGGATGGAATGAGTCAACTCTAATAGCAGTTACAATTACATGATAAAGACTATAAAACAGTAAATAGTAAGTATGATACATGATGAGCAATATAGAACTGATATCATGGCATGGAAAATAAAAAGGAATAAGTAAATATGAGTAATATGGCATAGGTCAACTTATATAAAGTAAAACAGGAAAGACTGTAACTTTAAGTGTTTTGAAATACTGCTTTTGATATGTGATCAACTGTAATGATATTAACAATATCTACAATAGTATGGCTCAATCATATAAATATGATTGGCTATCAAACAATGTCTACGATGTCTACAATAGTACAACTAAATCACATATAGGATTGGCTATCAAACAATGTCTACAATAGTATGACTCAATCACATATAGGATTGGCTATCAAATAATATCTACGATATCTAAAATAGTTGATCACATATCTACTTAGTACTTTCCTGCCCCGAACTAGTACAATGGATCCAAACATGACAAGTTATGATACATGAATCATAATACGATGTCTAAATATGAGCATGGTGATCAATGTCTAAGATCAATACAATGAACAATGTCTAATATCAATACAATAAACAATATCTAAATATGAAGGTAATATCTCATGATTGAGGATCCAATATATACCAATCCGTGCACCATCGTGTTAGAAATAAAGTATAGCATCACTAAGTGCATGTATCATAGTAATTATCAAGTATAGAAAACTATCAGAGAATGTACTCTCCTGTGGTCCTGAGCTCTAAACACAAATCATTGTCCGAACTGGAGTCCAAGTGACCTATATATGACTTTTTATTTCAATGGGTGATCTGGAATTATAAACACGCTTAATTAACTTCATTTAAGGTTTCTAGGTCAATAGGGTAAAACTAGGTCAATACTTATTTTTTTGGTTCTCTAATACCTATTCGGTTGGCCAATAAGATTTTCTTAGCTATTACCAAGTTAATTCTAGGTTTCTAGTCATACTCTATTAATATGAGTATTATATATATATATATATATATATATATATATATAGGTATCCTATTTAATACCTTAACCTATTTGTAACATCTAGATACACTCCTAGTATCAATACCTTGATACAAATACCTAGCTCAAGTTACCTTGACACTATTAACCTACTGTCTTGATACTTGATACTAAACCCCTAGACACTAAGATACTTAGTATCCCATACTTATTACATCACTCAACTATCTTAGTACTTTACCCCTACTAAGTATCATGGTATCCACATCTTGGATACCTACACTAACCCTCGCCCTAAACTACATATAACACTACACCTATCTATACTAACCAATTTTACATATCTCACTCTACACACCTACTCAACCCAGGTATTGTTTCCATTACAAAAATTAGTCTTACTAACTTGGATTATGAATAAAATAAAGAGAAAAGTACAAAGAATTCATAGGAAGAAACTCTAAGAACAATTGAATTAATTCTGGAGAAGTGTGACGATGGAGATCGAGTACTGTAGCTGACTCCTTTACTCCGTTAACAATCGACCGTCGAAGGGGGTTGCAAAATCTCTATCTCACTGGCACAAAAATACACTAACTGGGCTCTTGGATTTGCTCTCTCTCCCTCCTTGTGTATGTTTAAATGTATAGGCTCCAGCTATTTATATTCATTTATACTAAATGGATGTGTACGTGCATGCGCAGATTTTGGGCTGTTGTATGACTTTCTCAATAGAATGTAGTTGCAACATGTGTTCGCATACCGCGGTTTGACGCCACGTAGCATTTGTTAGGATTGGTTGTTATTGGGATCTTTGGTTGTTGACACCCATCATGGGCAAGACCTAGTCAGCATGACACGTGGCATGCATCGGCTGCTTGAAGATCTTGATTGGTTATAATAGAAAGATTATGCTCTATGGAGGTTTATAGGAACACTGTTGCAATACAATACCATAACATTGGGATTTATGGGAGCACTGTCGCATAATAATATCGCCACTTGGAGACATTGTCGTAAGCCAATATCGATACATGGGGGTTTATGGGAATACTGGCGCATAATAATACCGTCGCATGGGGACGCTGCCGCATGCCAATGCCCCGTATAGGGTTTATGGGAACACTGCCATATAATAATACAACCGTATGGGGACGATGCCGCATACGAATATCATCGCATGGGGGTTTATGGGAATACTACCGCATGGGAACACTTCCATATGGGGATACTGCCTCATGGAGGCCTTTATTGTGCTGACATAAGCGATATCGTTTTGTCTTGTAGCCATTGTTTGCATATACTACAAAGAGTCCTATTGGTAGTGGTCAGAGAAATTATGGTTGCTAACGCAACTACCAGTGGATCAACTTTTGTGGACCACCACTGAGCATTAAATGCTCTTATCGGTTGTAGGACAGCTGAGGTGTAAGCCGTATACCCTTAGGATTCCCTCGCTGCCACATGACCTCTTACAGCATTATGGATTTTGTTGTCTCTGTCGTATCTGCCTCATCAGGGATTTTGTTGTCTCTGTCGCATGGCTTTTAGCACGCATGATTCATAATTTTTTCATGCTTCTACAAGACCCCCTTCAAAGTTTTCAAATTTGAATAAGATTAAAATACTTTAAAAAAGAAGCATGGACGATGGAGCTATCTGTCGCATGGATTATCTGTCGTATGGCCGACTTGATGTCTCATGGCCTATCTACTATATGACCTACCTGCCGCATAGAGTTGATGCCGCATGGGTGAGGCTGCCAGGCTATCAAATCTTCATTAATGAGATATGTCTCGATCTCTGAAGGGATCTTTCAAAAGTCAAAGTCCCATGTATTACGGGATTTGACGCTCTGTTATAATCATTGTCGGTAATGATTTTAAGATGTAGGTTCATCCCATAAATGCTAGGTTCATCCCTCGGCTTTAGCGCCTAACTTCTCGGGAATCCAGACGTTGAGGTGGTTGACTATGCCTATCTTCAGCCCCCTCCTGCGCCTATAAATATGGGGTCGAAGAGGGTGAGAAAACCCTCTACTATATTTTCTTTTCCCATGCCTTCCTTTATCCCTATGCCGAGGTCTGACAAGGGATGCCCTATTGAGCATTTTGTTGATCCTATGTCGTTGATGATCCATCACTTCATGAGGCCCAACTCGCCAGAAGTAGAGGGGATGCTTCTTTTATCTTCCCAATCCCAGTGCTAGAAAGATGACGAACTCCTCTTCATGCGGTCGAACATAGAGACACAAATACACAATCTGGCATATAGTCGTTGCTAGAAGGCCTTGACATGAAGATGCATTGATGGCTCAACTTTTTGCGCCCATGGATACAACTGTCTTAGACGCCTATCATGAACATGCAACAGAAAGCTATGTTTAACCATTCACGGTGGTCTTCTTGAGGCACTACGTCATGCACTACAGTCAACATGAGCATGGGTAAAGGATTTATATTTATACACATGGCCTCTCATGCGCATGGGTGGATTACCTCTCCGTATTTCTGCCTTTACATGTAGTACGAGCATTCTGACTTCGTGTCTTTTGTCATGCAGGGATTGCCTTAGGTCGCTTTTATGGAGAATGGAAGGATATCATAAGTCCCATTATTCATGACGAACATTCATATTACCCAAGAGACTATCTGTCGTCTTCCAATCTTGCTTATTGTAGTTATTTCCCGAACATGGCTGCCATATTGATTATAGGGTTAGGATCTGAATCCCAACAGGAACTTTTGTTGGCAGCACATCTACATGGCAAAAGTGGGTCCGCATAAATTTATGCAGTCCTAGTTCTGTATTATAATCTCCTTTGTTATTGTCACTACCACATTCCAAAAACAGAAATATTTTTGACTTTTTATATACTATTAATATTATGGTATTTATATTAAATGATTTCTTGATATGTGTATTTAAATTAAATAATTGTGTGAGATGTGTACTTAAATATATTATATTATATATTATGTTCTTAATGATTGAGCTATTAGACTTGACCTAGAGGCCACTAGACGAACACCTGACCGAATTATAGGATTATGTAATTAATTGTTTTATTTAGAATTTAATTGTTGGAGGTAGTAATTAATTACCGTAATTTTATTTAATTGTTACGCATTGCCGTTGCTTCGATATTTGGAGCGCTACCCTGGCTTTTATCTTCCAACAAATTTTATAACCTTGCCCTAGACATGCCCGCCTTCCATTCTGACCTTTTTGTAACTCATAATCATGCTCTATTGTGCTTTATTTTAGCCGCACAATATTTATCGCGGACGTTTATTTAATTTCTAAATAAATTCTAACTTTGTATCATTGTGCGTTCCAATCAAAATTGGAGGCAATCTTGACCCATTTTTATACAACCCAAATTAGGGTAATATTCTGTTCTGAGTCTTCTTCACTAATGATAATTGTGACCCGACCTAATTTG